>KV419409.1:0-132676 GCA_001630475.1 Sistotremastrum niveocremeum HHB9708 | reverse complement strand
CCCCCCCCCCGGCTTTCCCCTTTCTTGTTCGACTCCACTTCGTCAACCCCTGCAGCATTGCGCTGGAAAAAACTCTACTGTGTTGATATGATTCCATCTCAAGTTTACACATCTTTGAAAAGGACACCGCTCATCGGTTTGTCAACAGTTTGGTGACCGGCACGCGCCCAAAGCCGTCAGGCACGCAGATGCGATGCAAAAGGTACAACGGGCGTCGGGTTCGAATCCCGCACCCTGTTTTTTGCTCTTATCAGAACCACCTGGACAAGTCGTTTTACTCTACACATGGCCTTCATGACGTGTCCGACTCGTTCAATTAATCTTCTGTACGGTTTACATGGATATACAAGGTGGAGCCCTTTCCCCTAAACATGCATAGCCAAGATGCATAGACATCTTACGCCCGAGTCAAAGAAGTCGGCGCTCTCAATTGGCCCAACTCTATCGGCGATCACTCCCTGACTGTCCCGTCCGGCCCGACATACCCTAAAACAAGCTCGACCTTACCGTTTCACAGCCCTCGCATTCGAGCTCTTACGACGAGGATGGCCGATTGGTTTTGGTATTCGAAACGCCAATTTCGGTCCCAAAGGATTTACCATTTCGGTATCTATTTTGGGCCCTCGAAACGCCAGAGCTATTTCTCCGTATCCTCGTTCTCTACAGAAGATCTGCAGAACGCTTGGCACCTTCTGTTAGAAGGCCCCGGAGGTTTCGGGATATATTCCCGCTCTGGCCTTTCCGCTGAAATTCGGAAATAATCGACACGAAAATTCATAGTTGCCTTGGACTTCCGGTTTCAGCCTGGAAATCACTCATAAATGCTCAGTTTGAAGTGTGACGTCTTCCTTTGCTTTATCTCTCTTAAGGGCGCTCTCGTCGATTAGACGTTGATTAGGATTGAGGTAATCAGGCGCGCTAATACATCTCCTTTCAAGGATGGTACGGCAACTGCAAAGCCGTAAAAGCGGGTGCGTCTAGCTTGTTGTGTCTTTCGGCGGCTGATAACAGACTTGAAGTGAAATGATTCTTGATACATTCCTCGGTCGTGCGAACGCAAGTCATCCTTCTAGGTAAGAGCTCGGCGCGTTCCTGAGCAAAGGAAAGTGATGCCGATCATTCTCAGAAACTTCAAACTCGGAGTCAACTTTTCATATTTTGTTATCTGCAAAGCGTCGCTGAAAGACGAAGGTCGGGGTTGAATTATCTTAGGGATTATCAGCTCGCAATTCGTTGGATCAAGGGTGATCGACACCAAGCGGAGCGGTCTCGAAGCAGACGAGCCTTTCGTCCCGTTTTGCTTACCATCTACTCCGATGCCGTCGCCGAACAAACTTTACACGTCTTTTCAATGTGCCATCTTGTCTCAATCCAATCTCTCACGATCTTACTGGTTGGAGTTTGATCTGGCTCCTTGCACAAGGTCTCATCAACAAAAATCGGTTTCTCGGTGCCTTCTGAGGATCAAACCGGGATCAAAACACATTCCTCGGCCCTGAAGCTAAAGGCCTTAAGCCTTAGCGCCAGTAAACAAAGCTTAACGTTGCTATCATGGCTGAATGTTTGTCTGGATCTGCAGAGTTGTTTGATTCGAAGGTGCTGAGATGGAGTTCTCCGGTCGGCAATGCTCTGCTCTAGCACTCGATTTTCTCGGACTCGAGTTCCTTTCACTGCAGAACTCGGACTGGTTTATTGTCCAGTGGTTGTCGCGATGCCCTTTTGCTCCATTGTGTCTCAGTGCTAATACAGACTGCCGTCTCTAGATATCGGTTCATTTCCAACATCCCTACACACCTGTCTAAGTCGGTACCTTTCTCTGCCAATAACGTCATGCCCACTGACCACCAAGAGAGAAGGACTTCCTCAAATCCGGACCTTGAATTGCTCTTGTGCCTCGTCAGGGTTCTGGTGTTCTATCGTTCTCTTTGTCTCGAACAACTTCGGTCCTTCTAGCCGCCTGTCCCGCCGCCTTCATTCTGTTTAACTGTGATACACGACTATGATATCACGACGTCCCGTCCTCTTGGTAAAACTGCCTTCTAGGCTCTCCGTCAAGCCTCTGAGATACTTTAAGGTCAGATACGACCAATTGGCGGCATAGCGTCGCCTTCCTCTTGTGTGAGAGTCAAGAGGTTCACAGCACACCTGATTAGCCCCCGGATCGCTCTGTGGACCACCGCTCTGTAGTCAAGGTGGTCCCCCAGTCTCGGTGGCTCGATACCGTCGTATCGACGTCAGAAGCCCTCGAATCGTCGGGCTCCACAAGACTGGAAGGATCACCTCCATTCTACACGTCGAGCGCGCACCCAAGGCCCAGGCAGCATAACGTCTGCCAGTGCACTGGCAGTGCGACCATCAATGTGGCCGACTCATCCACAACCGAAACACTAGACAACAGCTTGCAAAGCGTTCCGCCTGAAGAGGACGCAGCAGAGCAGACTGGGAGTTTCAAGAGAGTGTATGGAGAGCAGAGATAGCATATAGAATGTGCGTAGGGAGACAATGACCCTTTCACAAACGTCCATCTTATAGATACCTAGTCAACTCAAACGGTAAATCAGTACATCATTTGACGTACTTTTCTGTGGGGTTGGAAAGTTGTCGGTGAGTCTGATCAGCTGATATATAATGCCGTCCTGTCAGCGGTCCCAAATCAGTGTATGTACCGGCACCAGTACAGTATTTGACTGAGCCCACACAAGCCCACAATCCCCCCGCGCCTCATGTCATGCTTCCACATTCGATCATCCTAGCCGCCTGTCCTGCTGCCTGCATTCTGCATAATGGATGAACGCGATCATGAGATCATCCATTCAACACACTGTCATTTCCCTCTGGAAATCAGGATCCGAGGCTCGATCGTCTGGCAAGAACCACTGGGTCATTTATTTCGGAGACCATCGAGTTTACAATCTTTGACAGGAAAAAGTGATAGTGAGAGAGATGAAAGTGAACTTGAACTTCGAGAGGACATAGCGCACAATTTCTCCCAATTAATATACTTCCAGGATCAGTAATTTTATTCCATAAGGTGGACCGCTCTACCCCACCACTGCTCAGATTTGGTATCATCGCGTACTTTAAGCGAGACGGTCAGAGCCGAACAAGCAATGAGGCAGTCAGGGTTGCCCTGAGAAAGTAGCTTATAAAAGGTCCTCGAACAAGTCGAACAGCTGTCAAGGGGTTATCGCCCATCGTGACTGACAGCGCTCACCGCTCTTCGCTGTGTTCAACTTCATTGCCTGCTTCAACTCGACATAGGAATATCAGTAAAACCCTCGATATGGCCCGCCGTACTGGTAAAGCTGTCTTCTGCGACCTTCCCAAAGCCTTTAACACATTGAGAATCAGATCCGACCAATTGGCGGCATAGCGTCGCCTTCCTCTTGTGTGAGAGTCAAGAGGTCCAAAACACACCTGATAGGCCCCCGGATCGCTCTATGAACCAGCAAGTCTCGGTGGTCTCCCGGTCTCGGTGGCTCGATACCGTCGTATCGACATCAAAAGCTCCTGAATCATCGGGCTTAACAAGACTGGAAGAATCACCTCCATTCTACACGTCAAGGGCGCACCCAGTGCCTAGACAGCATAATGTCTGCACTAGCAGTGCTGGGCCCGACGCACTAGTCGAATCATCAACAAGAGAAACACTGTACAACCGTTTGCAAAGCGTTCCACCTGCAGAGGACGCAGAAGAGCAGACTGGGAGATCGATGAGAATGTATGGAGAACAGAGGAAGCAAAGGGAAGGTGAGTAGGGAAACAATGACCCTCTGTTAAAAGACAATCTGACACTGCACAAGACAGCTCAATCGGTAGATCAGCGCTGAATCCCGAGCAGTTGTCTTTTTGGGGGAAACACCTGGCGGTGAGTCCGTTGTTTGTCCGCAACTTACATCTGTGCAGGGCACCAGTTGACTTCTATTTGGTTCCGTTCAGTCCCGCTTCATTGAAACTGCTACCAATGACGACGATCCCATTTCGAATGCTGCACGAAACTTAGACATGCCACGGCCCTTTGGCCTACCGCTCTACGACTGTGCGTACTCCTATGCATTTATATTCAGAGCTCACGATTTTCGTAGGGGCGAAACAACTCGAAATGCTCCCTGGGCCAGATCAGAAATTGAATCATATCGCCTACCCTTTGTCTCCCATTGAAATACAAACAGCAGTCGGAACTTTCGAAACCAATTATACTCGCTGCTCGTGGGGCGGAGGGATTTTGGCGGCCATCCAATGGGAGCAAGCCTTGGATGCTGCAATCGAGCATGAACACCACCGTTCTCGATCAGTCATATGGGATGCGTTGGGCAGCGCCGTGCTATTCCTGGGTCACATACACAAATATGAAAATTGCATGATGGTCGGTCACTGAGTGGAACATTATGTATGCTTCTGGCTTACCATTGGGATCCAGCCCGAGGATTATGCCAACGCATGCCTTTATTTGCTCATTCGCAGCATAGTCTGTTGCTCTGTCGCTATCGACAATCCCGACTGTCTAGTCAAAACCGCACATTTCACTGGATTGCTGGATACCTGGCAAGTTTAAGGATTCTTCTGGCAAAGTAATAATAGCTGATATATTCTCCAGTATTTTGATAGGGGCTGCATACCTCAAATATCTTCCCGAAAGAATTGATGACTTCTCACCCATTCTGTCCGGGATGGCTGAGGTGTTCGCGAGGGCAGTTCGCGAGCACCACGCTCCTTTAATTCCGAGAGACGTATGTGCATCAATTTGCTCTCCTTACTCTTACTAGAAAAGTTACTAACGCGCCACAGGAATGGTCCCGATACTTTCACGCTATGAATATCCTGGACTGTGCTTTTCTTCCTACTGTGTATCACATAACGGAAGAATACATACACCAAAACGACCTCCGGCAATATAATGTTCCACGTCGTTATGGTTCACGGACGGACCGGGCTGCCAATCGAGGCGTTGCAGCATTCAATGCTTCAGCAAATATTGCAAAGTTGGATCACGACTGGGTATGAGTATACGTAGCTGGCAATCTAGGAGGATCATCTACTTACATGGTTTCATTTCCAGTGTCGAAAATCAGGAGACCTCACTACTGTCGAGGAAAGACGGCACCTATGGTCTGCTTATATTGCGGCTGTCGAGGACATCATTTTGGCTCTCCCAGAAAATCTTCAAGGTGTCATGCGTCGATCACCTCTTTCACCAGGAACATTTCCTACAGAAACCTTCCGCGAAAGAGGTCGATCTGGCAGCGCGCAGTGGGATCTGACTTCGTGATCGTGAACCCATCTGAATCATCGCAAGATGCATCTCGTTATGATCCTATGAGACATAGGCTAGCAGCGCAGGCTTGGCCCTCGATTCCGGACATCAGTTACATGTCCCTCAGGCTGCAGGTTGCATGCGCATTGCTCGTGCGACAGATAGAGTGATGTTTCCAGAATCCAGCGCATAGCATTAGGTAGAAAATTTCCTCTCTCAAAATAGAATGGCTACGTCGCAAGATAAAGGGTGTAGATTTCTTAGGATGCTGGTTCAAACTAGTTGGCTACATGACGTAGGATTTACTTGTAAATCGGCTGACCCTTCGGAAAGGACGAAGCTGAGATGTATTCGGATTAATTGAGTACGATGACCAGCAACCTGGAGCACTTTGAGACACTTATACCTCTGGGGTGCCGATTTGGAGTCGGCGAGATGGCGGTGTCGAGCTGCGCGTCGGAACGAGTAAACCATGAGCTGTTCACCAGTCACCCTCGTTCCTACCACCATCTCCTTCGATGTCCTCCTATCTTGGCAACTGGTTGTCATTACGTTCTCCATCCTTTGGCCTTAGCACATCACAACCACCGCCGGCCGAACTTAGAATATCCCCACCTCCAGAAATAGAGGTTGAAGATGCAGACGAAGATGATGATGAAGCTCCCGCCTTCCCCAGTCTGGACAGTATCCAACGCACCACTGTTACTTCTGGAAGTACTAGAACAACAAGTGAAGCGTCTGGGATACCTCGTATATTGACTGATCCAACGTTGATGCCACCACCGTTATCCTTGCCAACCCCTCGGCCTGCCACTAATTCGACTTCATTGATGCCTCCGCCGACAACTACCAAAGCCCCCACATCATTAACTCCCAAATCAAAGAAGCGTGTCAAAGTGGCACTAACCCCTGGCCACAGCATGATGGATTGGGGTGCCCTGAAGAGTTCGGGCAAAGACTTGAGGGTGCGTCCGTCATCGGTCCTGTCAGAGAGTGATCGAATTCTGACTGCCTATTGTTCAGGGCGTAGATTCTTTGATGAGAGTGACACCGTCAATATTGAAGCAACATAATAAACGCGATGACGCCTGGTCATCATTCAACGGCAAAGTCTACAATATCACTCCATATATTGACTTCCACCCAGGCGGAGAGAAGGAGTTGTTGCGTGTTGCTGGGAGAGATGGTACCAAATTATTTGGCATGTGTCTCAGTCTTAACTGCAATTCGACCTATTTGCTGATCTTATCGTAGCTGCCACCCATGCGTGGGTGAACGTCGATTTCATGTTAGATGCTTGCTTGGTGGGATTCATGGTGTCCGAGCCTGCGTCATGAATCAGAAAGATGTCGTTCGTAGCTTTGCGATTGCACTCACTTCACATGTACTACACCATTAGGTGAGGTCTGTCTATTCTTTATCCCTGTGTGGTCTGACATCCTACCTTCAGATTTGCACATATACTAGATGTTTTCATCTCATCGACTGTGTCTCTTTGATATAATATAGAGCCAATTCGGCCGGGGTTATGACCAAGAGACAGATGCGGGTAGTGATGCATTAAGAGACTAACAAGGTGTCACTAGGAATGTGCTACAAGATATGCGGAGCAAGGAATGCGGTGAAAGCAAGGAATGAAAAGGAATGTGTGAATGGAATGGTGGTAGCGCTCGAGTGAGAGAAAGTATAATCAACGTCCTTAATGTCCAGGCTCCGGAGTCGTTATTCCCAGGATAGCATGAACTCTCGTCCGACCAGCGCAGCTCCTGCAATGACGAAACTCGGGGAACCTTTTGAGATGGAATGGAATAAGTTTCAGAAGGAACTCTGGATTTTTCTCGACGTGGGAGTAGAAAACCCGGACAGCTGGGGCCATTGACAATAAGAGTGCGAGGGTGTCATGAGTCAAAGGCACGCAGAGCTTGAGTGTGTCAAGGGTGGGCATGCACTCGATTTCCGAGACGACAGCAGTGTCTTGGGACGTGGTCATAGGGATGCTGAGATCGTCTCGGATATCCAGGTAAATCATTTTGGGAAAAGAAAATGATGCGAGACAATATAACGCGAAGTCTCCGGGCGACACGAGGGTGAGGCGGCGGACATTCTGGAGGCCCTTTCGTTTTCTGTGATTGGACACTCTCCGTTCCAAGGATCGTCCGTAGAACAATAATCGAACGGTTTGTAATTGTTCCGCCACTTCCAGGAAATCGAGAAGATGATCGAGGTTCGAAATTGTGGAAGCATCGAGTCTCATCATTAGGTCGATGGATCGGAGATTTGAGGTCGCACGAGATGGAGGTTCGAGAGTAAAATTGAAGCCCCTGAGGTGAACGCTGCGGAGGTCCTCGAGTTCGAGAAGCGTGTTGAGAGGGATAGCTTGGCGTTCGCTCTGTGTATCGATTGACACCTGCTTTAAGGTAGGGGTGGCAAGGAGCATCTTCCCAAAGTCACGCCTTGGAGTAGGCTGTAACGTCATCTTCAACACCTCCAACGCGGGAAAGGGGTTTTCTTCTGCAGAGTACCAGCTCAAGTGAAGATGGTCCATCGTTAGTTTCTGTACATGTTTGATGTCTCCATTGAAATTGTTCTTCAGGACGTCCAATATCATCTCCTCTGTAGTGGCAACGAAGTGGAAGAAGAAGGGGGTATGCTGATGTCCGTCGAAGGGGTCACGAAGTGTTAGATGGCGCAGGAAAGGGGCGGGAGTCTGGGACCAAAGAGGGAGAACGGCGTGCATCAGGTTAGCATGAAGATCGATTGACAGCTCTCGACAACGGGGAAGGCATAGCTTCGCGAATTCGATATTCTCCATGAGCCATGTGTCAATCTCCATCGTGGCGGAATATTTGAGCGATCCAAACATCAAATTGATTTGTCGATCCTTGCAGCGTGACAACGCCAATTGGGCTTTGGGAAGGCTCTCTGGCGTCAAGAGAATAATCTCTGACCAAAAGTATGAATCTTCGACTAGGGCGTCATTCCATGCTCGACAAACGAGACGCGCGTTGCAGAAGGTACGTAGAGCGAACAGCGGTTTTTCGGGTGGGGGACCAGGACGGTATTCGCAATCCATAGCGACTGCCTTCGCGATAATTAGAGAGAATATTTCCGTAGGAATGGATGCCATATGGTTAACGAGCGACGGTGAAGGAGTGGCTTCGGGGGAAGGTTCGCGATCAGGAAGTCTTCCTTTCGAACGAGTGTTATAGATGTGGGTGTGCGTATTTCGTTCAAGCTGTCGAGCTCGTCTCCGAGGCATGCTTCGCGGCTGGATTATCGAAGAAAACGACAAGAAAAATCCAAAAGACGGGAAAGACACCAAAAAATCGACGTTCCCGTACTCGCGCAATGCAGGCCACGGAGAGGACTACAGTCGGACTGAAAGGACAGCGTTGGCAAGCTTGAACGAGGAACGTCGGAGATTGAAAAGGCAAGGGGCGTCCGTTGATTTTCCTTTTGTGGATCCCGTTCTTTGGGGATACTTTCACGTGCAACTCAGGTTGGAAGCCGAAGGGACCATCTGTGCTTACCAGCCGGTATCCTTCGGTGGCTTGCCATGTCGTCCCAAGTTGGTTTCCCTGCAAAAGCTCCTCTCGCAACTGTGACACGGCGTAAGCTATTGGTTGACTTCGTTTGCTAAGTTAGGGGCTCATTCGTTGTGGTTTGCTATAGCGTCGGAGGACGTCTGGATCTTGGAATTGCACAATGGAGAGGACAATCGACTGACTGACATTTTCATTCGTGATTCTATAATGCCAGCTCTCGATCATGTTGAACGAGAGTGGAGGCAGGGCTGGCGCTCCGCTCAAGCGGCCAAGGACCCAAAGAAGGGAGCAGGCGCATTGATCATCGTCGGAAAGCGTGGGCAAGACAAGTTCTTTAGCAATGGTATGCTCAAGCGAGGTCCGGGGAACTGCGATAGATCTGATACTAATGCTTTGCAGGTCTCGATTACAAGAACGTGGCTGGAAAGCACTGGTTTTTTCGCCGTAGGTTGAAATCATGGAAGAATTCGGTCTCGTTTCCTCAGCGTATAATGCACAGAAACCTTCAACCCCTTTATTTCGCGCCTCATGCTGTTTCCCAGTGGGTAACCATATATGCTCTTGAGCCTATTTTTCTAATGCATTCATAGTCCCCACCATCGCCGCACTTAATGGCCACACATTCGCTGGAGGATTTCTTGTCGCAATGGCGTGTGATTACCGCGTGATGATCGATGGAATCAAAAGACGAGCATGGGGAAGCATGAACGAGGTCAGCTCATCATTTCGGTTTTTAGATTTCTGCACCCAAAAATTGACCCATGTCGCTCGCAGATCACTTTTGCCGCTCCTTGGCCTCGGTCATTCGCTGTCCTCTTCCGGGCGAAGACACGCGAACCGAATCTGGTGCGCAAGATCGCTCTGGAAGCAGCCCGGATCACACCTCAGGAGATGCTGGACGGAGGCCTGATTGATGAGATTGGCGGGTCTAATACCGAAGAAGTCATACAAACGGCTGTGAAACTGGGCAAGAAATGGGGACCCAATGCAGCTACTGGTGTCTGGGGTGTCATCAAGGTACATACTTTTCTCCTTCGGGAGAAGCAGTCTGCTGATCGACGTCGACAGGCTGATATATACTATGATGTTCTGGATTCTTTGAGCCAGGATCTCCGAGCATCGAGTGCCGAAGAAGAAGATCTGTACGCGAAAGCTCGGTTGTGACGAAGGACAAAGATACTCAGGGAAATGAGAACATCAAAATCATTGGCAACGTTCTGATCACTATCTGTACAATATCTCCCAGCATGTCTCTTCTTTCTTGATCTTAGTAGCAATGTACATCCGGATTTAGCATACGCTACGTGCGAGAAAACCACGATCTCAAATAGGAAGCTGATGGAGTCGCGCCAGTTACCACCATGGTGTGCCTATGCTTCTCAGTCGCTTCCCATCAACAATCCTGCCAACAATTCGGACAGTTCGTGTTCAAGATGACAAGTTCAGGGACATAAATAACCCTCTTGCTTGGTTACTCATTATCAGTCGAGATGTTGAGTATCGGAAGCAGATTCAAGTCCACTCCGGAACATGCTCGTCGGCAGGTGGCAACCAACATGCCATGCCGTGACATAGCCCAAGCTGTAGGACGACCTATCAATCCTGCATAAAGAGCGCTCTGGTCAGCTTGATTTGTCCTGCTGGTAGGCATCCCATCCCTCTTCGTCAAGGCAGGCCCTTCCATTCCTCGATTTCTTTTCCGTGGATTTTGCCAATGCAGACCTCCTCGGCGTTCAAGCTCCTGGCGAGCATTCTTTTTGTCACTCTTTTGTGTTTGGGAAATGGTCAGGCTAGTCCTGTCAAGAGTGGCAGAGGGATGGTGAAGATACCTATTCGCACTCTACATGCCAGTCACTACGATAAACGGAGCCCGATCCCACCAGTCATTGTGAGTACCGAAGTCGAGCTCTGCGAGCCAGTCTAATTTGTCCATCTGACAGCGTCATCAACAACATGCTAATCGGGCTCAACGACGATATGCTGCAATGACGGGAGGAACTCCACCGTCTGACGAAGAGCTTACTGCAAACTTGAAACGCGCAATCGACCACTTTCGACTTGGTCTTGCAGCTGCAGGGGTGAATCATGATAAACGTTATGTCGTATTACCGCGGAGTGAGAATGTGCCTGGTTACTGCTATGAGACGGAAAACTGAATGCTTTCATCAGGAGCGGACCAACAAGGAGAAAGTGGCTCTATTGATGACCTCAGCCCCAGTTTACATTTCCGGTTGGGTCTCGCAGCCGCAGGCAGACAGCCCGGCTCAGACATCAGTGAGTGAAGCGGTGACAATAACAGGCGTCCGATGGTCTTGTTCATGTTGTTCAACAGCTCGAAGAGACGTAGGCAGCGACTCGAGTGGTCCCAGCTCGGGTGATAATCAATCATTCAGCCCTGATGGCAATACTCAAGGGACCTCGAGCTCATCCGACAGTTCTCAAGGAGTCAGTTCATCTAGTACGAACCAAGGTGTCGGTTCTGTCAACTCTCAGAACATCGGATCCACTAGTACGAATCAGGGAATCAGTTCTACCGACTCTCAAGGAGTCAGCTCTTCTAGTAACAGTCAAGGAATCAGTTCTACCGACTCTCAAAGAGTCAGCTCTTCTGGTAGCAGTCAAGGATCCGGGTCCGACGACTCTGAGAACGTGGGACAAACCCCAGTTCATCATCCCAAATCTCACAAGAAGAGCAAGTCGGAGAAGACACGCAGAGCTCCTAAAAAGGATCAAAAAGGCGTCAAAGCGGACGTCGTAGGAAGCACGACTGACACAGTCGATGCCACGAGCACCGTCAGCGACACAGCCGACACCGTAGCAAATACTGGCGTGAGCTCAGTCGTCATCGAGGCTGAGGAGGACAGCACGCTCACGGAAGCTAACCCGCCCTCGGATTCCAATACCATCGGGCTTGATATTGATTCCAATGATCTCGGATGTGAGATGCATATCCTATTAATGGGTGCAAATGCTTAACAAACCATGCGCAGATGTTGGTCAAATTCAAATTGGCACTCCCCCGCGTAACTTTCTTCTCCTAATGGATTCAGGATCAGCAGATCTTTGGGTCGGAAGTGAAAATTGTCAATCATCGGCTGGCGGAGGGTGTGGAAATCATACATTCTTGGGATCGACATCTTCGTCGTCATTCCAGCAGGGCGACACCACCTTCGCGGTCTACTACGGGAGCGGAAACGTTAGTGGAACGACCTGCGTCGACAATCTTAGCATAGCCGGCCTTCCTCTAGTTCAACATCAATTCGGCACAGCTGACACTGAGAGTGCCTCATTCGCGTCGAATAATGTGCCCTTTGACGGGTAGGTAGCCCGAGCACATAAATATCGGTCTCGAGCTGACGAATTCTTGATAGCATCATGGGCCTTGGACAAGGTATTCTCTCGAAGCAAGGAGTACCTACACCCGTGGAGTCGCTTAAGACAAATGGCGAAATTCCGGCCAGAATCACATCGTTCAAGATTCCCCGGCTCGCTGACGGACTGAATGACGGCGAAGTGACATTCGGGGCTCTTGACCCATCGAAATTCGATGCTCAGACGTTGACTCCAGTCCCCAATATCAATAAAAATGGATTTTGGGAAGCCCCGATGTCCGTCCTTGTCAATGGTCAACCTGTGATCACCGGGGCGCGGTCCTCTATTCTCGACACCGGAACCGTGAGTTCGAACTAGCAATATCTAGTTCAGAGGCTTATGCGAATTTCCTGCAGACCGTGATTTGTGCACCCCCTGATGATGTGGACGCCATACACGCCGCAATAGCTGGTGCGCAGAAACAACCGAACGGAAGTTTCACTGTCCCATGTACCTTGAACGACACTGTCACCCTCACATTTAAAGGGCAGCCTTTTGATATTGATCCTCGTGATATTGCGAGTTTCCCAGTGAACGTCTTAGATCCTGCCGGGGAGTGCATGTCAGGCATTGTCCCTGCCAATGGGTCTACTAGCAGCACTCAATGGCTGACGGGAGACGTCTTCTTGAGTGCGTAAAAATTGTTATTGAATTTTGCCCCGAGAGCTAACGATCAGAACAGAGAATGCATATTTCTCAGTTGACGAAGACAAGAATACGATTTCCTTGGCCAAACTCACGTAGCCATGCCTGTTTGGCCTGCGTGCACTCAGCTCAGAGCTCTACCTATTTGACGTATTAGTGATGCTACTGTATGTCGTTTTCCGAGGTTCATGAAATGACATTCAGACAGCCACTGAAGTTGTGCACCCGGAACGCGAGTTGGTTCACAAATCGGGATTCTCTGCATGATGATTCTCTACATATTTGTGTTCCGTATCAAATAAACCCTTCCAGGTTATGTTCAAGTTATGTTGTACCTGATTCATGAGGGAGAATGTCGGCAGCATTCGTATTTGGCTGTGCTTTCTCACCTTGCCGATTGACTCGGTATATTACACGATGCCGCCATCGAATATATCTTCTAAAGGCTGTGGATGGGCACTGGTTACCGAAACTGACCGGGAAACGGACGGATAGCAAGAATCCTATATATCTGCGCAACCTCTGAGTCGCCTGCTCTTTATCTGCGATGCCACGCCCAACGTTGCAAGACGCAAATTTCAGGCCCGTCCCTCGAGACAGTCCTATCAGCACTTTTCTTTCTCGACAGGACACGGGGGCACGGATCTTCGTCACTAATGTTGACCGCACGAGCACCAAGCAAAAATTGTACGTTCTGGATGACGTTGCGCCGCGCTGCACGATGGACTGAGGCTTGCTCTAGAAAGGCTATTGGGATAAACTCTGCTATCCATACCGTCATTATCGCAATTGCTGTATGGCGTATCATGTCCAGCGGAGGAAAATACCTGCCGATCCTTCTACCGGGTGGTATGGGACTGATGGACAAGCCCGGTGCTAAAGTTTCGCAATCCATGACGGAGTTTTTCTGGACGTCGGTCAATATTCTCATCGACAGTGCCCTCGCAATCCTGCTCTCAAAATTCACGTGGCCCTACGTTAGCGGGATGCTTTACACCCGGCTACTTTGGGGCTTCCAGCAGCCTGAAGTAGTCTTCCGGGTACCACAAGATTGGATGCGTACCGACTGGGCAAAGCTCGGGCCTGTAAATGGGAGACAGAAACGTCTGCAGCATTCATTGAGTATCCTTGATAAGGAGAAAGAGGATGCTCAGTCCGGCGACATGCATGCTTTGGATCCTTGGTATACCGACTACGACACGATGAGAGCTGCTTATGAGGCCGCAAGGAGTGGAGAGATTCCGCTGGGTTCATGGGAGCTGAGCGTCTGGGAAAGGGACCCGGAAACCTTGGAATGGAGTGTTTGGGAAGTCTGGAGAGGCGATTACCGAAATAATCGATGAGATTGAGCGCCCAGTAAGCTGAGTTCTTTCTGAAAGTAAAGACCATTCGAGCTCATTTACCCACCGCCAGTGTCAGCGACGGAGCGGGGGTACATAAGCTTGTACTTGTTAATCTAAATGACGAATCAGTTCTACTACTTCTATTTACCTCTCGGGTTTCCGTCCCCAAGTATCAAGGTTCCCAGACCATTTTTGCATGTCGTGCGAGCCCCCGTGTCTGTGGATACTAAGATAACAATGGACGACGATACAATTATCTCTCCCATTCTCAAGTTTTATGCTGTATGTGCTTGCCACTTCTGAAATATGGACCAAGACACGAAGGAGAGATACAAAGCACAGAAACTATCAGATTCTGATAACGTTTCTGAGGCCGATAGGACGCTGCATTATAACCCATACCAACTACTTCTACCGCCTGGATTATGCAGATTCGTCTGACCGATCTTCACCAAAGTCGTAGTAGACTTCGTGGGACCGGTCCCGATTTGAGGCAATGATCGTCGTCCTCCACGTCCACCAGGTGGGGGCGAGGGTGAGCCTGGTGGCACGAGGGGAGAAAGCGCATCTAATAGAGGGCTAATCGTCGCGCCTGGGGTGGTTGGACGTAAAGTAGCACCATGTCTTGGTGCTGGTGGTGGAGATGCTGTTCTGGGAGGAGATCGTGGCTCTGGTGCGGTCACAGAGACAGGCAAGAAATTTTCGGCGTGCCATTCGTACCACACCCGTTGTTTGTCGGATAAGCGCCAGATCGAGACGTGGAGTTCAGAATTCTCGGGTAAGTATAGGGCATCCTTCGACAATGTTTAGAGGTGGAAGATGACCGCTATTTGCAAGCATACCTTCAAAGGGAAGAAGAGGGGAAACCAGCTCGTCATATTCGGACTGATGTTATGCATCCGATCAGGATGTATGCTGAGCCCTATATCGCCATATAACACAGCTTCGAAGTATCCAGCAAAACCGTGCAAAGTGCCTGCAGTTGGGATATGAAACTTCAGTTTGACCGATCTGTTGTTATGACTGTTCGTTATTGGGAATCCTGAAACCAGCCAAGGTCATTTTCGTTGCGGAAGAAAATGCTAATAAATCAAACCTTGGAGATCGAGGATGGCGTCTTTCCTAGGATGGATAAAATCCCAGCACTCTTGGATCTTCGGCCCGCACTGCGTTGAGGATCTGGATTCGTTCCCACTCCCGCTTAATATGTTGACCGCCTGGAGCGACACGACATAGGGCGTTTCGGCATCTTTGAGGGCTTGATCTCGTGATCTCACTTCATGGAACAATTTCGATGAAGACAATGGAGCGAGGAACGCCGTGTACGAGACAGGGATGCTTGTGCCATTCGCTGGTTTTCATTCCAATGTCAGGTGTGAAAGCTTTGTCACGACGTGCACGTACGTTTCAATATACGCATGACACCGTCGAGACACTCTGGACTGAGCTCATTGTCTCCGAAGCTCCCAAGCAGTTCGCTCACAATAATATCGGCCTTCTCGTTGTCGGGTGGAAGTGGCATCTTGCGCATGTCGCCATATATTAATCGGACTTGCGACGACCAGGAGGTCTGGTTTCTCTCTTGCAGCCTTTTGGTAGTGAGCTTTCGGCGGACAAAGGACCTCAAACGGTACACCCACGTGACAAAAGCACTTGGATTCTTCTCAACTGCGAATATAGAAGCTTTTCGTCCACTCCTCTCCAAAGCTCTGAAGCTGCAGTCAACCAAAGGACCCCGCCCGGCTCCGACCACATAAATGTTGCTGAAAATGAGTGTCAATAGGTTGAAGAGGAGATACACTCAAAAATAAATACATAGGTTTGTTTGGCGGTCGATCGAGCAGAGCTAAACAAACCGCCTACGCTGTTCCTTGAAACGGCTTTGAGCTAGGCTGGACAGGACACACCTTCTCGTACTGATCGTATTTTGCAGGACACCGCTCGAAGATATCATATGTCAAACTGCCAAGATTGTCTTGCAGGGGCTGTGTCGACAGACTTGAGTATATTTCGGACTAGGCTTACAATGAATTTCACCTGCAGCGGGGCTTGAAGCCAATCATGCCACCCTTTACTGAAGTTTTCAACGGTCCCTTCCGTCTCCTGGGCAACTATGGCAGGCGATGTTTTCTCAAGATGACGGACATATTGGAGGTATGAGGAGCTTCCCCCAGCTGTATGAACTTTTGCAGAGACTTGTGACAATATAATTGTTGGTCGAAGCTTAAACAAAACATGAGGAGGATTCAATGCGACTGATCACCGAGCGTACCTTCACGACATCCCTGATGAAAGATTGGGTGGCTTTTGTCAAGACTGGATATCCCTTTGCGTTTGGAATGAATGAAGCGGCCGGAAGAAATACATGGCGCAAAGGTTCGCCGAACCAGCGTTGCAAAAGAGTGGCGCTTGGAGGTAAAGGCGGAGTCAAATCCAGGCCTATCGTTGGATGTGAGATATGGAACAATAATGACAACTATGATGACCCACTGATTGAGAGACGGGGATTTGAGTCGCATATAGACCTGATGGAATCCCATATTTCCCAGCTCGTCCCAATATCTTTTTCACTTGGAGGAACCAATGAAACGGTTTCCGATGATATCTTCGGAGCAACTGAAGGGTAGTAAACAGGCATTCGTATCGAAAGCTGTATTTTTGAGGTGTATCCCAGGCTTCCCAGGGCTGCGTTCACCGCTCGAGCATAAGAAGCGACATGTTCTCGGTTCCTCGGCGGAGGCAGGATCACATTCGAAATGCTGAGATAGTTGGCATATGCAAGCTCTTGAAGCAGAGCCAGTTCTGAGTCGTGGCGAACCCATTCGTCTGGAGAATCCAGGTATATCCAATCGGACGCAAGTCCAATGATGGATGTTGCTTCGTCCAGGGTCGTTGGAATGACTTCTTCGCGTTTGAAAGCCACAACGCCTGACCGCCATAGTTCTGCCTTCTGCTCAGCAGATGGATCTCTAGGCTTCGTCTCGTCTTCTACGATACACATCTCGTGCCATCGTTGCCGCCATTTGTCGTTGGTAAGTGGGATGCAGACCGAATCATATCGGGAAGACCGCGTTTCTTCGATGATTTGGAATAAAGCAGATGTATCCGGTTTCTCTTCTTTGCTTTGAAGCAGCTGCGTGAGCTCTGGCAGGGTGAAACGAAGGGCAACTGGGGTTGAGTCCATTTTCGGGCTTTGACGCCCATGATGCCGACTGATCGAACTCTCCCATATGCGACGCAATATTTTGTCTTCGCAGAGCCAGGATCTCAGGGAAACCTTTGGGGTTGTCTCTTACTCTCATGTGGGTCAAAAGCTCTATCTATGCGCTGCTCCTGGTGAGTGTTTTGCATTATCTCATTGAATGCTCTCTGACTGAAGTGCGTGTTCGTCGTCGCAGGCCGGGCTAGCATGGCGACTTGCACGACCTGGTAGCAATATTCTGACATTGCCACCACTCCCTGAAAACTACTCATCCTTTGGCTCGTGCGCGATTGTCAAAGAAAATGCAGACGCTCCCGTACCTTTGAAGTACTGTGAGGATGCAGTGTTCTGGCAACCAGACTCGGGTTCCAATAAGCAATTGATAATGAGTTGTGACCCTAATCGAAAAGAATGGAATACTGTCATGGTATTGCTCTAGGCTCACTGGTCGAGTCCGTCACTCATGTCCATCGTAGGGTCCATTGAAGAATCCCAATTCTCGTGGGGCACTTTGGCTGTATACACCGGGCTCCCCTGGTTCAGCAGAGCCCATCAAAATTAAAGGATACCCCCCTAATGCTGATTTCCACCCTCTGGGAATTGATGTCCTGACGCCGTCAGGATCAGATGTCACCTATCTATACGCCGTAAACCACGGACGGGATATCTCAACAATCGAAGTTTTTACGCTATCTCACGACAAGTCACCCATTGCGACGTACCAAAAGACTCTCAGGTCTTTACTATTCCGGTCGCCCAATTCCATCACTCTCACGTCGGCGAACTCATTTTACCTCACACACGATCACTTCTTCACAAGAAGACTGCCACCTCCCATGGGTATGGTCATGCCCATGGTAGAGACAATGCTCACTCTCCCGCTTGCGTGGCTTCAGCACGTTCGAGTCAAACCAGATGGCAAGCTGAGCATCTCCCTAGCCGCCGCCGGCCTTGCATTCGCAAACGGTGCTTCTCTCTCACCCGACGGTACTGAACTGGCCGTGGCATCTTCATCGTATCAGGTTCTTTACATGTACGAGCGCAATCCATCAACGAACAAATTGCGCTACAAGTACAAAATCGAAATTCCTTACTCGCCCGACAATGTCTCATATGACGATGAAGGTGGCATCGTCGTGGCTGGCCATCCTCATCTCAAATCTTTGAGCAATGTTGCTTATAGGAAGGCCTCTCATTCTCCGAGCTGGGTGGTGGAGATCCGTCCTCACCAATCGAATGGTACCATTTACGGAGCGCTCGATGATTCTAAGACGCCTTTCCCTATGGCAAGCCGTATGTCTCAGCCTGAGACACATATTGTGCGAACCCTTTATCAGAGCGATGGAAGTGCGTTTTCATCGACGTCTACGGGGTTGATCGATTCGACGACTGGTACTATGTATGTGACGGGTCTATACGAGCACGGCTTACTTGTTTGCACAAATTAGATGTGATTGGACCCAGATGTCCAAGATATATTCCTAGGATTTAATTACTATTTAGTCAAATAGTAGTCGATTCAGATTCCGTAAAACCCCAACTTGTTGCGGAATGTTCAGCCCTATCCAGACTACATTCCATAGCGGCAGGGCCGGCCGTCGAATCCTGGTCTCGGATGTTTCGGTTGAGCATGAAGCTGAACAGGAAATGTGACTCGCTTCGCAACTGACTCTTCCTCGCTCCCCATTCGCGCAGTCTTCGCTCTCCTGTCTCGGAACGTACCATTTCTAGTGCGAAGCAGGTCTACAATTCAATTAGAATTTCGCAGGACAACTTGGAAAGGGGTAGATCAACATCAGATAAGACAACCGGCGGAGCCTAAGACATTCCGCATCCTACGCCTATATAAACCTGGTGGACTACACCCGCTTCTTCTCTCCTGTCACCGACTTTGCGACTCTTGGATCGCACAAATCCCTCAGGCTCGCGATTTCTTTTCTTCACTGAACTTGTTGAAGGTCGGCCGGGATTAGATCTCCGCTGAGCGGCTTGTCGAAACTCCGAACATACGACCGCAGGGCCCGTGCGCTAACAGTTTGGTTCGGATCGGAGTTTGAATAGACCCATTTCTGGCCGGAACACGTGAACCCGTGCTCTGCTGTTAGAGTCTCCCCGCCTTCTCTCACAACACGCACCGCTCATCGCGTCCAAACACCCTCGCCGTCGTTCACAATGGGTGCCAAACACGAAGACGTCGTTACACATATCCAAGCCGATTTTCCGCGTCCGGCTTTACCAGTGGAGCACGCGAACCCCCTGATCAGAACCAGTTAGTCTTTTATCTGCCGCTATGGGCTGCACGCCTGCACTAGCCATACTGACGCTGTGGCCATCACTAGTGGACTATTCTAAGACCCCATCAGTCAAGTATCAGGTTATTGAACGCGAAGGACAGGAGATCATTGTGAGATTTCATCTTAGATTGGGCTCGTGTTCTAGCGTCTTAATGGCCAAATGACTGCAGGTCGGACGAGTCAAAGTTTCAACACCTGGTGGTGGACATGCTTTCCTCCTACGGCGATTCGATACTGGTGCTGTCTCACTGACGACGATGTTCCGAGCCGCCTTCCCGTCAGCCCCTGACGAAGCGGAGAAAATCGAAACAAATTGGGTGAAACAAACCTACGATACCGCAGGCGCGAACGGGACGGCGCAGAATGGAGGGCCCCAGCGATTGAGACTGGCTGGAACGTGGTTACCGCCAGATGTTGCAGCTCAGCTTGCAGAATCCTATGCGATCACGAAAGTCCTCTTACCGCTGGCTGAAGCCACCCCTGATCCCAGCGTTGGTTATCGAAAGCACACCAAGTCGACACCAAATCACTCCGCGACGAATGGTCAAACGGCATCCCCGCCTTCCTCTAGGAGGTCCCCTGCTTCACCAAGCGCTGCGCCGCCGACGAAACGCCGCAAGGTCTCTCCTGCACCAGCCCAATCACCGCCTCCTGCGCCTGCCCCTATGACCACGCGCGCCAGATCCCGAGCATCGAAGAGTCCTGCTCCCGCACAACTCACTTCCGCCAATTCCTCCCCTTCCAAACCTCGCTCGAGAGGTCCTACAGCGCCGCCCACCATCCCTGAGGAAGAGACTCTCCAACTTAGTAGCCCCGATGTCGAGGCAGACATTGCTGCTTCTCAGGGTCTTGTAGAGGCAATCAAGGCCACCTACCAGGATGCCAAGAATGGAGTAAAGACTCCAGTGAAGAACCTTAAACGAACTGCCGAAGAGGCGGCAGATAAATTTACTTTCCAACCAAAGGAGCCAGAAACCGTCGAACGTGTTATTGTAGCCCCTCGACGGTTATTCAGAGCACCGCAGCGTCAAGCTGCTGCCTGGGGAGCATTAGCGTTCACCATTGGTTTGGGAGCAGCGTAAGTCTCTATCAGCATCACATTTACGTCTTCTCATGAGCCATCGGCAGAGCATGGCTGCCCAGTTTCTTCTCTTGATCACCGGGAAGCGGAATCTAGTCGTATATTAGTGTGTGTCTTGTTTTGTTACGTGTTCCACCTTCTTTCTGTGCTTGTTTGATGTGAATACCATGGTATATGCACGTAGGTGGGTGTACCAACAGTCATCTTTGTTTAATAATATAAGCAACATCTATTCATTCTCGCCTTTAATTTTAATTATTTTACTATGAAAGATGAGAACAAGGGTTGCACTGTATCGGACATGGATTCCAAGCCTGTAGGGTTAGCGCAATACATCAGTCTTTGTGGCAACTCCTTGACTGCATGGACCAGGCGGTCGACGTGGATGTTATTCGGCTTCCGCAAAATCGCTGTCAAGCAGATTGTGAGACACTTTCCGGTATTTTTGAAATAGCGCCTCGAGTCTTGAGAAAAAGCATCCATTCTCAGAAAAGACACAACCGTACAGAGGTCACAATGCGGGGGTAGTAAGTGAAACGCCAGTTCAGAGGAATAGGTAACCAATACGGGCGATTACAGCTGCTGGGCACTACTGAGCAATCTGACAATCTCAGCCTGACCGGCCTTATCTTCCGCCTTGATATACATATCAAGGGCGTCTCGGAAATAGCAATGCGCAGTCTTAGTATCACCCTGAAGAGACGCTACCTTGCCTAAGCCAGACATGCAGTTCGCCCAGTGTCGTCTGAGTCCAAGGTATCGGATGAGTTCCAGGGTGGTTAGATAGAAAGACTTGGCGCTATCAGCGTCTTCTTCAGCCAGAAGCACGTCGCCCAGGGCTAGAATGCACTCTGCGAAGGCGCATCTCTCAGGGATCTTACGGTTGAGCAGCGTAGCGACGATCAGGGACGAATACGCAGACGGATAGCTTTGACGTTGAAGCGCTATCCGACCTAACTGATAGAGCGAGCCAGCTTCGACATCTGGGGATATGTCTTTTTGTCGGCGAACGTGAACTCTAGCTTGCTGAATGTGGGTCACGGCTGTGGTAGTATTCCCGCGACCCATTTCAACATGCGCTATTTCCAAGATGCACCGAGCGGCGTTGCCTGTGTGGCCGAGCTCATTGAACCGACGAAGAGCAAGGTAAAGCTGCGTTAGCGCGTCTTCCCAGTCATCTCGTTTAGAAGACACCATGCCTAGGTGCATAGTATACATTGCGATCCACTCCGGTTTCCTCCACTTCACAGATAAACGATACGCTTTGTGAAGGAAGTCGTAAGCGTCTGTGAGCCGAGACTGTGACAGGTAATTTGTGCCGATGCCAAAGAGGCTATAGTCGTATTGCCTGGACTCTCCGAAGATCTCAAACTCTAGCTCCGAGGCTCGTTTAAATGATGAAAGAGATAGTGGGATTAGACCACGATTGTGCTGGATCGCAGCAAGTTGTTTCAGACTCCAAAGAGCTGCCGTTCGCAGTCCGTGTTTCTCAGCCATGTCGACCACCAGCGTGATTTCATCCATAGCCTCAGCTTCTCTACCAGAAGCAGAATATGTGCTAGCCAGGGCGCGCCGACATTCCACAAGCTTGACGTGATTATTTCTCTTCTCATACAGAGAGATCGCTTGTAATGTCAGGTCGATGGAAGTTTGTTGATCCTCCATGCGACGATATGAGATACCCATGCACATGAGGCATTGAGCCAGGCTTTCTGTATCTTCGGGATCGTTTCGTTCTAGGTAGATATTCTCTGCCATCCGTAACGATTTGAGATCTTCCAGGTTGTTTCCTGATATGTTGAAGATGTATTGATGGACAAGGCAGTCGGCTTCGAGCTTTCGGTCCTTCAATTCACGACTGGCTGCTAATGCCAACGAGAAGAGACCTGGAGCAAATCCAGGAATCCAAGCTGCATCTCCCACTCGAAGGAGGGCTTGTATAGCTCCTGCTTGCGGATGGGGTCCTTGCAATGCGTCCAGAAGAACAGAAGACATATTCGCTACTTCAAGTCGCATGGCAACAAGATCTTCGAGGGTCGTTTTAGCGGTACGTTCATATGATGAGAGGCCCTCGGCGAATTTATAGTAATACGCTCTCAAAGGTCGGATTTCGTCGGTTGTCAGGCGAAGATGTTTCAGAACATACTCTCGGACGGGACAAAGGACTCGAAGATGACCCGAGACATCTTCGTAGGCTAGTGATACTTGACGTAGAGTCGAAACGGCGGCAAGGACTCCTTCATCATCAGATACCATTGAGGGAAGTGAGGAGGGAGCAGCACCGTCCGGGAGATGCGACAAAATCTGCAAGAGAAGGCACGCTCGGGAGGAGCTGCGAAACCGCTCGCTGGATAGTGTGACTTGGATGGATACGTCGACGCTGGAAAGGCGGTCTTCGTATCCCCGCGTGAGCATTGCTGTTTTCTCATCATTCCATCGCGCAAGAAGTTCCGAACATGGGGTATATTGGGCTAGGTTGGCCATGAGAGTCACAGCCAGCGGTATCCTGTCGGTAACCTCTAATAAAGCGTCAATGCCTTCATCTGCCTCAGACGTGTCTGAGATAGCCATGAATGTGAGCTTCGTGGACTCGTAGTCCAAGGTAGGTATAGGCGGAAGGAAGGGCCTTTTCCAAAGAACATTGGCCGGACGTTCTGCCCCACGCATTGTGATAAGAAGAGAGACCGACTGAATCCCGGACAGGCCAGCCAGAACGTTTTCCACCTCCGTCCTACTACTTGCAGTCTCCCAAGGCGTCTCTAGGTTGTCTAAACAGATCAAGGTGCGACGCCCGGAGTCGAGGAGCGTTCGTTTGATATCCGCCAGACTCAGCTCGCCCGTGAGACCCAGCGACTGGCCGATCGCGGTGGTGAGGGCTTTGGCATCCGGAATAGCCTCACAGGACACAAAGATACGACATTCGCCATATTGAGAAACAACTGATTGATTGTGTAGGGCCGCCAAGGCTACACTTGTTTTCCCCATCCCACCAGCTCCCAAAATGGCAATGTTGACTTGCTCATCTTCGCATAGCTGGGATACGACGGTTTCAAGGTACGCCGTGCGACCGAAGAATATCTGGGGAGGCTCAGGCAAGGCTACCATGGGAGATCTGCTATGTCGTTACTTCGAGATGCCTTTGGCTCACAAGGACACACACCCGTCATTTTCCGAACGGCTGGACGCATGCACCACAATGGAACTTGCAAGTTCCTCCTGTTCCCGGAATGCGTTCGACAGGGTATCGCCTAACTCGTCCGCGAATTTCTCGGCACTGTCGGCGAATCTTGACAGTCGATCGAGATTGCGTAATTTTGAATGAAACTAGTATGTTGTAAACATAAAACAAGCCAGCCAAAGAGGTTGAGAAGTCGGCGTACTAGGAATAATGAAAGGCATTTATCCCAATCGTCTTCACAGCTCTTCAGGAAAGCGTCGTCGCTGGAGGCGGAGAAGAATTTAGACAATTTGCCACGCTTGGTTCGTTTCCTCAGTCTATCAAGAATGCCTTCCAAAGCCCTACAGAGTGTTGGATTACGAATGTTGTCATCCTTGAAAGCACTCACGTCAGAAGCTGTCCAACGTTCCTCACCATTTCTTCGGACGCTGTTTCAGCCACTTCTTGAACGGCACTCGAGATGACCCATGCTGTCTCCAATACCCGGTCTCCGAAACTGGTGATATCTTTATTCTTCTGATTCTGTGAGTGGCTTCGGCGTAAATTTTCTACTTGTGACTCGTAAAGATAGTAGACTCGCCCTGGAGGTCTATAGCAAGAAAACGGAAAAGACACCTCAACTGAGATGGGTTGAGTGATTGGAACTCAGAAATGACGTACCTCGTGGATTAACAACGTCAAACTGGCAATGATTTTTGCGTAAGGCGAAGACGAGACCTCAGCGATAGCTTTGAGACCCAACAGAGCAGAATCAATATCTGAACGTTTGATACCTGACATTGAGAAATGGGAGTGGGTGTGTCTGGTTAGCCGCCAGCTAGCGAGCTGGGGACCTCTGTTCCCTGTGAGTCCCGGCCATCCTCGGCTAAAGAAAACTTCTGCGCTGGGCTAGCCTCTGAGCAGGGTGTCGGTATGCGTAACAGGCTTTCTGGCGCATCCCAGGCTCGGACTGGCCTGCGTTCGAGTAGTTTCGCGATCAAAGTATATGAAGCAACGACAAATAGATCCAGCAGGAATCATAGAAGAAGTACAAGCAGCGAGGCCTGTCATGGATATATCGAGTCTGGTCGGTAACTGACGTTGGTATCGTGTTCTGCAGGGTTCACTACTAGTCATGCTAGCGTCGGAAACTGCCGATTTGCACTGCAGTCAATGCGTAGCAACTTGCGACCTTAAGGCAGAAATACATTTTGCAATGAACCTTGCCATGATCTTTGCAGACCTCAGGTTATGTAAGGCTTCCGCTCTGGAGGAATGAATTTTTGAAAACTTCTTTGGAATGATCATGATCATTGCAAGTTTCGGAATCGGAATCGGACTTGCCGTCTGATACACCATCAAGTACACCAGAGTACACCACCATCTCGTGTGCCCTGTTCTGTGGCTGCTGAATTTCTCTTTGATGCGCCAATTGGTCTATTTGAACCACACATTTTGAAAGAAAAGGTATCAAGAATTACATCCAATTCGAGGTTGCGTTAGATACTAATCACAGGAAAATACACCCATGCAAGGAGCAAGGGCCCGGGCACACTGCGATCCCCAGTCTAAGGACACATTGCCCACGATAAACATGTGCTGACCTTTCTGCTCCCGACGACACTTCTACTTGCAAGAGATACTGAACTCGCCTCCAGACCTCCCCGGTACTCGTCACTCATCTGGTTGCGGCAAAATTGGCAGAACATGTATCCCTTTCGTTATGGGAGAAGGCACATCGATCAGTGGGCTCTCAATCAGCGGCACCAACTAAATATGCAGATATATCCTATGCTTATCTGATCCTCCCTCCGGGCTGACCACCACAATGACGCCTTTCGACCCTCCGTCGTCGATGATTTGGAGAAGAGCAGCGATACCGACATGTACAAACGGCATCGCCCATGGGGCCTGAGGGCTCTAGCCGTGATCTCAACGGTTTACCCATCTCTGGCCCTGATATCTTTGGTTGCTTTGCCGTGGTCGGCTTCTGTGAGAGAACATCAAGATCTTGGTGGTGGCATTGCATAAAAACCTCCATATCGGCATCAATAATCTCTGACGGTGCTGAGCCTGAGTAGTTACTTCGTTCCCATACTTGTCCAGCGACCAGGAATGCGCGTGTATTTGGGGCGTCTCCAACCTTTTTCTTTGCAATGCATTTTGAAACTCCTCCGATCTTTCGTGGGCAGAACAGCTGCAAATCAACGGTGTCTCATACTACAAAGTCGATTGCTAGACAAGTCATTATACTACTACAATACATGCAGAACTGCTTTATAAATAAGCGCTCGCTCGATCTTCCAGGAAAGTCTTGAGAAGCAATGCGATATTTTCGCTTTTCGTGACACCACTCTTCTCCAACGTCGCCTGACATCTCCTCATCAGGCTCACAATCTCGCCCACTAACTCCCCGGTCATGTTCCTCCGCGCACGGTCCGCACTGATTGTCTGCCGCAGCCGACCATCGTGGTGCCCTGTAGATTCCTGCATACCGAGCTCTTCAACATCCATGTTCCCAGAATGTTCGCTCAGCGATTTTGACAGCCAAGCTACAGTCTGAGTTGCAATGAAGATAAGCGACGCCTCTGCCATGTGTTGAGCTGCAGATTTGATCTTATTCGTATCCAGAGAAGGCGTCGTTCTATTTGCGTTCGTTGTAGGCGCTGAGTTCGAGAGACGAACCGTCGCCTCAAGCATATCACAAGCGCGGGAGGCAAGCTCTGATATCGTTCCTAAAGACGCTGGCTCGCTTAGGTTGACTTTGATATGCTGCGGACAATCAGCATCGGATTAAGAATAGGCACAGGAAGAACTTACAGGAACGAGAAGGGTGATCGTCAAATCTTTACGCTCAAGCTCCTCGCGCGACAAGATACCCTGCGACCCACTGATGGTTGATAGTGTTGCGACTAGGTTGCTTGCAGTCAAAAGTAATCTGTAAATATAGCGTGATTCTACGGGCCTCTTGCTGACGTCCAGCAGGTCCGCCAAGCTGTGGGTAGTCGAAGGCGACAAGCCGTCTCCTGTTTTAGGAGGGTCGAGTGTACCGCTGATCTCTAGCAAACTCGCCAAATGATTAGGGTGAGTAAAGGCATAGTTCAGTTGCTGAAGGAACGTCAGCGCCGGTTCGCAAAAGGCTCGAAGTATATTCATGGGCGTTGTATCTCGCCTGAACCCCGCAGAACAGGCCTCAGCCATCAAGCGGAACATCTCGGATAAGCGTTGCATTTCGTCCACTATCGAAGACGACAGAGTTTCGTCGACGGTCCAGGCGAATGCTTGACCGATGCGTTCTCCATGGACCTCGATAAATGCACATAGGTCGAGTTCCACGAAGGTGCCGCGAGAACCGATAGAAGCAATGAGAGATGAGACGATGGATATCACGGAGCACCAAACTTCACTGGGAGCGTCCGCGGACAACCTACTGCAGGCAGCCATGATGCCTTCCGTGGCTAGGCGTTCGGCAGCACTAGGGTATTCCACGATGGTCATGTAGAAAGATAGCAAAGGGAGTATTCGATCTGGCTGCACTCCGTTTCTCGCAAACAAGAGTGCGAGAAGCTCGACGCTGATCCGAATCAAACCAAGCTCGAGACACTTGCTGAACCACAGTGACGGGGGAAGATCCAGTTCCATCCGTGTACACTCATGAAAAACGGAAATGAAAAGGTTCAACTCGTGTTGCAGCATATCGGAATCGTCAACCTTGATGATGTCAAATAATCCACAGAGGCCGTCAATGACCAAGAGAAGCCCTACATGAACAGACTTCGCGAGTGTCATGCGATCATCTGTCTTCATGTGATCGTTACCAGAGTTCAATTCTCGCCCTCGTTTGGCAACATAAAATAATATTTGAAGGAGAGTGCGATGGAAGGGAGCCTTGCAGTCTCGAGCGAATGACGCGTTAGGAGGGAATATCTCGCTGGTGATGATTTCCGCCAGATGACCGGCCATCTCAACGAAATGAACTATTTCCGTTTTAGACAAAGGCTTGCCGAACCAGGCAATTTGAAGCAAAGCCAGCAGGATTTTCAATCTTTCAGAGTGTACATTCTGCATGACGATCCCGGCACGGGTCTCTGATGAGATGATGTTTGAGATGCTTTTAGCTAGAGTAAGAGCATTTTCACGGATCTTGCTGTCTTTCCGCGCCGTCGATATAACACTGCTCAACAAATCGGACCACGACTTGGTGAGAGCGATTTGGCTATCAGCGAGAGACCAATTCAGGTTGATAGAATAAGTGGCGTAGATGACTTGTTCGACCTTGGCAGCCAGGTGATGCTCAGACGAGAGGAGTGTTCTTGTCCTACGTCGGACGTCGCGAATGAAATAGAGATAATCATCCCCGAATCCCCGATCTGAGGGTAAGTCGCGAAGGTTCAAGCTTTCCAAAGCAATGGCGGGAAAGAAGGTGTCCAAGTCGTCCATGAGAGATGAATGAAGATCAGGTTTGAAGGACGTCGAAACTGCTTCCATGAGATGTTCAGTCAGGACATCTTCCTTACGCAGCAATTCCAAAATAACCACGGAAGACGGGGAATCCCCGCCTTCCAATGGCGCGGCTTCCTGGATCTCAACGGACAGTAAGTGGAGGGCTTTGGCCTTGGCTGTTGCTCGATAAGAGTAGGTCGCTACCGCGTCATGGAGATTGGAATGGATCTCGCCGTCGATCTGAATTTCGTCCCCGATAACACAATCTGGTGCGGGCCCCAATTCCTCATTAGCTAACGCAATCAGCGATTTCCAGAAGTTGCCGTCTTTGCGAACTACATTCAAGGAATCGGAATGATCGGAGAAGTGTTGCCACGCGATGTCCAGAAAACGCACGGCTGAAGCCAAGACATGGGGGTTGAATTCCCAAAGATTCTTCCAACCTTCAATGGTTTCTCGTGCAACTGACAGCGCAGTAACTCGCTTCGTCCCTTTCTTTTCCGTTTCTTCATTATCTGCGATGGACCTCGGTGTGGCGGATCGGCCGGTAATGAAGAAGCTGGAGAAAGCAGGCTGCGTTTCCACAGCGAGGTTAATGAAATCCCACACCGCATCTCGAAGCGCGAGATCGTCATATGGGTGTCGAGCGATTCGAATGAGTTTAGCCGCAGTGGTTTCTGCATCGGCAAGATGGCTTACGATGCTTTGAGGAGGCTGTAGTCGGGCTAGTGAATCGCACAGCGCGGTCACCAGTTTGATAGCTTCCAAGGGCGCTGTTCTACCAAGCGCCCGGTCCCATGTGTATGACGCTATTGTGTCGATAGGCTCTATAGTGAACCGCGGACGCGAGATGGAGCTCGAAGCGATGGGAGAGCTAGAACACAGCAACTGTTCCAAGAGAGTCAACCGGGCATTCGCTGGCGCAGCCAACTTCCGAGATAGAAGTGTACGAGTCAGTAGAAGGTGCGATTCCAGCAGCTGGACGAATCGTCTGGCGTCTGAATATCGTCGTTCGCGGAACAACCTAAAGAGGAGTTCGCGGCCATTAGCAAGGCTAGAGACTAATGGATTGACCGAGCTGGAAGTTCCATGATATATGAAATTATCGACAATGAAGTTTGCGAGCTCTGCGAATGGCCCAGTGCTGACTCCGGAAGAGATACTGGCATTTCTGAGGATATCTGCATATAGCGAGGACACCTTGCGACTGATGTCGAATCGGTCGCCAAGCTGTGAATATTTCCACCCTGAATGGCCGATCCATATCTCGGTATGAACGAAAACGACAGCACGCCGCAAAATTTCTAGCTTGATAGATAAACTGGACTCCGAAACGAGTAAAGAAGCAAGTGCCTCATCAAACAGGGCGCGAACTAAATCAAGCACAGACAGGGTGATCGTATAAGTGCCTGAAGCTCTCTCCATGACGAGATTAGCAGGCGTCGATGTGCTGCCTCTAGAGGATCCCAGCAATACTGTCGAGGTTCGCAGATAAAGCCATACCCTGCTGGAGAATGACGGAAGCGGTAGGAGGCTGGATAGGACGCTTATGGCCGAAACAATCAGGCGTATAGGTGGAGCTCGTCTACTTTGTGAGGATTGTCGAAGAGAGTCTTCAAGGATAGAAGTGGTCAGCTCTACAAGATCTGCGCCTTGGGCGGTTGATTCGCCAATGGAATCCTCCAGCGACTCGATCAACTGAGCAGCGATATCCACTTTGTTTTGCACGACAGTACGGATGAGATCCAGGATGTTGGTCACGGTTTCTTCGCTTTCGGCGGCACTTTGGATGCCAATATCGGCCAACGTAAAGTTGATTACTTTGGATGATGGCCGATTCACAGGTACTCCATGAGCTACGCGGAGCGCACCCGTACGATGTTTCACGTATCCACGCAGAATATCGAGTAGGAGGCTCCAACCTGAATGAGTGTGTTCCCAAGAAATCGCGATGCCCTCATCGGGAGCCGAGCTTTGGGTGAGAATGGTTCCAACGGAGTGCAACGGCAACATCGAGCCGCCCGGTAGTCTCATCGACTTAGTGTTCGTGTATGATCTGCCATCCGATCGTTTTTGGAACAGAGCTTCGGGTCCCGATAGCTGGGCGGCTGACGCAATGACTGTGAAGCTCTGCAGTTCACGAAGATAGTGAAATACATATGACGAGCAAACAGCGCCGTCTTCGTCAGCGGCGTCGACGCCAATCTCGACGGGTAATGAACCGGACCCAGCCATGGATCTTAGAAGGCGCACAATGGGATTGATGTACACGGGAAAGTAGGCGCGTGTCATATCGAGTATTGCACGTCGGGAGGCATTTACTTTGTAGTCAAAGTCCCAGTACTGGCGACACAGCGGTGCAACTGATTGGCCCTCGCCATTTCCAAAAAGAGTCATCCAGAGTTCGAGGAATAAACTTGGATTGGGCAAGTATTCGAGCTGGACCAATTCAGAGGTGGCGATCAAAAGACCTTGATCAGGATTTAGCGAATGAGTACAAGGGAGAAATGCTCCACACTACCTTTCAGGACAGAGCGATATGCAATTGCATTGGGATCCGCGAGAGCAGAGTTCGAGCTCCAGGCAGCAGCAGTATTGAAGAGAGGGGAAGAGGAAACCAATGCCTGTAGTCTTTCAAAACACAGGACGTCATGTCGTGTAGCATAATCAATCATGCTTTTGAAGATACGGTCTGGGATTTTAGTTGTATGTGAATTGACTGGAGGTTGGATGATGTGTAGGATAGGTTTATATTTTGGTGGAAGATCGGCGAGATCCTTCATCGAGCTGAAGAATCGCTGCAACATTGTGGCCCACGCTAGAATGACGGGCGAATACCGAGGATCCAAATTGGACATGACACGGTTGTGAATGTCAACAACAACTTTCGGATCAGTGGTCAAAGTGAAGCCACCAATGTCGTGAATTTCGTCATCAGTGACTTTCTCCAAATTGAGCGTTTCGATGAAAAGAAGTATCCAGATGCTCTCGATATCGTGCAGAATTCTACTACCTTCTTCGTCGAGAAGTAAAGTCGCGTTTTTCTGTACCGCACCAAGATCACTCTTGTAGCCAGCATCAAAGATGGCCAGTGTCAAGGGACCGTCACAAGGTACGTATGACCAGATCGACCAAAAAAGAACCTCCAACAGCGAAAGCTGTTCCCTCAGGTTTTGTTTGGCTATTCTTGAAGCGCTCCGAGGATTGGAGAGCAACTTCGGTGGAAGCTCCTGCGTGCCTCTGCGAAGGTATTGCTCGGTAAGGGTGTGGGGAAACTTGGAGGGTACGTCAAGGATATCAGGAAGTATTTTTTGCGCAATTTCATGGACGGGATCGAGAGGATTCTCGTAGCCACGAAACAGAGGAATGAAAAGCCTCAATATTGAGAGCCTTTCTTCGAAGTGGAATGGGGTAATGGCTTCCAGTAGGTCCGCAATGAGGGTGTCTTTCTCTTCACCCATCACACGATCCGGCAGACCCTCGTTATAAAGAAACGAACGCAAGGTGACCAAAGCATCCACTTCGTCAATCCCGAACCGCTCGCTTATAGCCCAAACATAGGTTTTGTCCTCGTCCTCCACATTTATGGTCGAACCGTCATCAAGCTTGACAGAGCCCTTCTCAACTTTCGCTCGAGAGGCTTCATTGGGTTTGCCATATGGTTCCGTGCAATTCTTGAGCTTCGAGAGTCGAAATTGAAGAGACTGGACAATCTGCTCGCTGGACGTGCTTTCGGAGGGGTTAGAAAGCTGCGTGTAGAGAGAATGAAATGTCCTAGGTACGTATGAACATCCTGAATTGTTGAAAGATGACCTTCTTACGCGTCAATGAGGTCGGATCGGGTGGACGAACTGGCCATTTGTGGCCAGGCACTTTCGCCGACTGAATATTCAGGCCTCAGGAGTGAACTCTAGGCTCGACGTCTTTGAGACAGTGAAGAGCATAAACCAAACTAGAAATTTCAGTTCAATTGGTCATACAGGCACGACGAACGCGACCCACCTTGATCGTGCAAACGAAATTTCGAGCTCGACGCGTTGCAAGCATGGACAAACACCGCCACGGAAAGTCAACTTTGCACCGCTCAGAATGGCAACTTCAGTGGCAACGAGCGCAGATGTAACGCCTCCCATCTAGGGCACGTATAAAGCTTCCAGGTATCAAATGTTGTATCCATGCATTTATTTGAAGCGATCCCTCGAGGGAAAATGCGTATAGACAGTCGGAAGCTTCGGAATGGCGAGATATTCAAGTGATATTCAAGCGACCACAGGCAAGTAAAGATTTTTCTAGACTACGTGATTGTGCAGCTGATCACGACGTGCATTAGGCTCCATTGCTTTCAAAAGCTCGGCCGTTGTGAGAAGAAAACAAGTCACGGGAATAACCACACATCGATATCAAATCATCCACATTCGGGGAAAAATGGCTCATGTCATTATAGGACTGTGAACTCCTCGATCTGAGTATCCCCTCTACACACGCCAGCACAGTTTTCATGAAGCAACTATTCGTATTCTGCAAACCGTTCTTAGGAGAAGTCACTTTGCGAAGTGCATGGCGAGCCATACGCAGAAATCTTCTCCCTGCAAGCTTTTTGTCCGACTTGATCTTCGGCTTTCTCATAAAGTAAGAGAGCGTCGTGATGCCATCGTTCGGCGGCAGCGGATTCATCCCTATGCAATGCTACGTCCCCCAAGGCGGCCATGCAGTCGGCGATCTGGCGACGAACCCCGAGGTGCTCTGTCAAGCCCAGTGACGACATATAGCAAGCCTTTGCATCATCGATCGCGCCGTCCGCAAGCATGATGTCCCCGATCCGTTTGATACACTCTGCGACTCCCGAACGGTCCGAGATGCGACAATCGATGATGCAGGACGTAATGAATAGTGTCAGAGCAGATGCATGGTTCTTCCTGGCATAGGCGACCTCACCCATTTGATAAATCACTGCAACCTCAGCGTCAAGCTTGACATCTCTAGGCCCGCGAATGCGCTTCCGGGCTTCCAACAGATGCGTCCAGGCCGTCGTGATATTATGTCTCCGCAGCTCAAGCTTTGCAATTTCAATGAGACATTGTGCTTGATTATTGGCGTGCCCCAGCTCTGTGAATCGACGAAGAGAGACATGAAAATGCCGCATAGCTAGGTCCATCTCAGATCGATCCAGAGCTACAGCGCCCAAACACAAAGTGGACATCGCGATCCAATCAGGTTTCCCAAATTTCGCCGATATTCGATGAGCTCTTGTGAGATATTCGTGAGCGTTTTTCAATCGTGACTGCTTATGACAAGTGATGCCGATCATGAGAAGAGTCTCGTCGTAAGCTCTGGACTCTCCAAGGATTTGATACTGCAGCTCAGCGCTTCGTTTCAGAGTGCGAAAGGCCAATGGGAATGCCGCCCTAGTATATTGGACGACGCCCATGATCTTGAGAATCGATGCGGTTATGAGGTGCAAGCCATGTTTTTCGGACATGGTCAGGGCCTGCTCGATGGTTCGAGAGGCCTCCAGGGGCATGCACGCAGCCGAATAAGCATTCGCGAGCCTACGAAGGGATTCAACCATCATCTCATAATTGCCACATCGTGTGTAAAGCTCGACCGCTTCCAGATGAAATTTGATCGATTCTCCGAAATCGCCTAAACGCCTGTAAGAGTCCCCCAAGCAGCTAAGACACTGCGCCAAGTTTGGGGCGTCGTCTTCGGAATTTCGGTGTCGATATATCTTTGCGGCTGATTGCAGCTCGCGCAGGCTGTCTTCGTTATGTCCTGAGTTAGAAAAGCGATAGTGGAAGACCAAGCAGTCAGCTTCGAGCTTTTGCGACTGAAGATCACGAGCAACCTGTAGAGCTGCGGGAAACAGCTCAGCAGACACGCCGGGCGCCCAAGCGAAGGAGCCCAAGCGGAGAAACGCGCTAATGGTCTCGACTTGTGGCTCGTCGCTTCGAAGGGCATGAAGTAGAACCGTCGACATATTGGCCATTTGCCATTTGAACATCGCCAATTCTTCCATCCCAGGTTGCTTCTCCGAGCTTTCAGCCAGCTGTGAAGTAAAGGCATAATAATAAGTCCTCAGGGGCGCAAGTTCGGAGTTGGTCATAGGAAGATGCTTGGTGACATATTCTCTCACGGGACAGAGGACGCGGATATTTCCAGTCGAATCTTCCTGCGCAAGCCCGACCTGCTTTAGAGTGGAGATGGCGGATAGTATTCCATCACTTTGGCCTGTCATCGAGGGGAGCGCTGATCTCGAAGCTCCGTCAGGCAAAAGTGAGAGGATCTGAAGGAGAAGTTTGGCGTGAGGGGAACGGAGAAACCGCTCGCTCCCCAGTGACACTCGGATCGAGACGTCGACGCTCGAGAGACGACCGTCGTAGCCTCGTGTAAGCATTGAGGTCTTCTCTTCGTTCCATCGCGATAGCAGGACACCACAACCTGTGTACTGCGCTAGGTTTGCCATCAATGTCACCGCGAGGGGCACGTGGTCCGTGACTTCTAACAATCTTTCCAGATGTTCATCGTCCTCGTCAACATCGGAGATCGCTACAAACATAGCTTTTGACAAATTCGGATCAAGACTGGGAAGAGGAGGGAGAAACGGACGACGCCACAGGACACCAGAAGGACGCTCCGCTCCACGCATAGTCACTATGACAGAGAGGTAGGGAATATCTGTCAAAGCCACCAGGACGTCCTCCACTTCAGTTCGCTTGGCGGACGACTCCCACGACGTCTCGAAGTTGTCGAGGACGATCAAATTCGGCGAATTCTTCTTCAGAAGCAAGTGTTTGAGATCTTGAAGAATTTGCTTCCCCGAGATGCCAAATGAATGCCCGACGGCGGCCACGAGTGCCTTGGCATCCGGAAGAGATTCGCATGGCAAGAACCGTCGACGACCGCCAAAAACGGTCACAGTTCGTTCGTGGTGCAATGCCATTAATGCAAGACTTGTCTTTCCTATCCCTCCGGAGCCTAGGATAGCGACGTTAGTGGCCGTCGGGGTACAAACTTGGTCGAGGAGTAGCGAGAGTGCCTCTGAACGTCCAAAAAAGACCTGAGGGCAGGCAGGGAGGACAGAAGGACGACTGGAATTATGTTGAATAGATGACGTAGACAATGAGAAATCTGCCTCACCATTCTTCCAACATTGTTGGTGTATGTGTCTAAATATAACATTCATGTCAAATCAGGATGTGTGCAAATCAGGCTTGAAGACGTACGGCCACGAGATCCAGCAGTGACGTTTGCTCCTGATATGCTTTCTGCACCGTGTCTCCAAATTCGTCCTCGAAATTTTTGGTGCTCTTCACCAAGCGACTCGATTGACGAAGGTTGGCGAGCTTGGACTGGAACTGAAGAACATATCAGTATTTTAGGCCTGGAAACACACTGCCACAGTGAATTACCAGAAAAATGGAAAGACATCTGTCCAAGTCTTCGGAGTGTTTCAGGACGATCTCATTTTCTCCCGATGAATTCCATAGTCTGAAGAATTTTCCGCGATCCAAGCGCCTACGGATGGAAACGGATATGTTTTCCAATGTCCTGCACAAGTCGAAAGTCAGAGATAGCGCGCATGAGACCTTCCTCGATCACATACCGCAGCAGCTGGCCCGCGCAACGAACAATCTCCTCGGATAGGAGGTCCCCTGATTTATCTAACGCATCTGCAATCGCCCACGCTGTGCTCAAGACTTGGTCATTGAAACCAGCCAAGCATTCGCTGTACTTTCCCTACAGAGGGTGATAAGTGTGGCTCAAGAGTCCGGATCATGCAGAGAAGCGGCCAACCTGTACGTTCTGCGGGTAGAAGTCAGTGAACCATTACATCGTTTCACCGATGTAGATAGAGCGGCGACGAACTTCAACTATCACGACGGCCAAGTTGGCAATAATTCTAGCGTATGACGACGAGGAAAGTTCCGCGATGGACCTTAGCGCAGCGAAAGCCACGGCAGAGCTTGTGGCTGACTTGCTGGATACATAGCCTCCAACCACTGCTGGCATTGCGTTGGGTCGGAGAATGCGAGAGATGAGCCATGTTCGATAACGATGACTTCTAGAATTACTAGCATAAGCACACAACTCCCGAAGATTTTCAGGATGCCACCTAGGCCTGTAAGTCAGATGGATGGTCCAGCGAACTTGAGGGCGCCTGCCGCTGCGATGCCGGAGTCATGCCGAAATCTGCCTCCGTGCTTTCGCCTCGACCATAAACATCATGATAGGTACTGAGGATGTCTGGGAGTCTAAGAGGGAACCTCTGAATGCTGTATTATCTATTTTCAAGGCTAACGAGTGTTTCGGTCTTTGGTCGTCTCTTTGCTGTTTGCTCTGCTGTCAAATCGTCTCAATTATCTTCAAAGGACGCCTAAATTCATTGCTCCGACCGCTGTGTGTTTCAGATCATGATAATACTGCCCCACGCAGACCTGGATCAAATTTTAGTCTTTGCGGAAGAGAATCCGATCAAAGGAACGCACCCCGCCAGGATCAAGGACAAATAGTTGTCCGCGGTCGAGTGATAGGCCAAGCCACCTTGCAAGAAATATTCTCGAGAAATGGCCATGACTGACTATCAAAACATCCCCTCCCTTGTCATTATCGTTCCTGGAAGGATCCTCAAACCAAGCTCGATGGATTTCTTTCACCGCTTTGACGGCTTCATCAGCTCGATCTGACATTTGCTGGACGCTCTCCCCTCCTTCACATCCATCAACCCAAATATCCCAGCCATTCTCGCCACTTGGCAAGCCCTTCTTGCGCCTGATTTCGGCAACTTCGTGTACGAGAAGCCCTTCGTAGTCGCCATACGTCCATTCCCGGACGCGCTCGTCGATATGAAGTTCCGGCTTGATCTCCGAAGATGCAAAAAGGAGCTCGAATGTTTTCTGGGCACGGATTCGCGGCGATATCATGACACCACTAAGAAGGGTAGGATCGATGAGCTCTATGAACGAGCTTCAGAGACTCAGACACATCTAATGAGAAGAGCGTACTTCCAGGACCAGCAACTTTCGGGCCCAGTATTGAGATCATCTTTTCTCCGTTCTTCGTCAAAGGTATATCGGACGTCCCAGTCTGTAGCCGGATTTCAGGATCTCTTCCATAATGGGGAAGCGTCGAACCTACATGTCTCCCTAAAGATCCAGTAGCATCGCAGTCAAGTGATCTGTTACGAGAGTCACGAACCATTAAGAGACCTGCACATCAAGTCACCAATCAAATATCAATGACTTGACGACTTTGATAATATCGATAGAGCCATACCATTCTGTTTCACCGTGCCGGACTAGAAATACTTTTGGCAAACGTTTGGGGGCCATTTATTCCTTCTAAGAAACCTCGTAGATCCAACAGGGCGTGCGTGTAGAAGTATGTGCCAGAGATGACGTGCAGCTTCAGCCTGAGAGATATAGCTCTCGAGATCTTGAGATGCAGAATGCCGAGTCAGCGCTTATCAGGTTGATAAGCGCCCGCTACAGTTTGGCTAAAATAGCGAATCAGGGTAACCAGACCCTGAGATTGACGTTGTTGGCTTGTAACATGTATACAGCTACGACGCCGCGCCAGTGTTTTGGGGCGATGTGAATACTAGTATGATAAAAATCTCTGATAATTAGATATTATTACATTGAAGTTAAAATTCCTGAGTTACGGATTGCGAATTTGAGGTTCATACACGATAGACCATCTGGTTGGCCCCATCTATGATATTATGCATGACGATCTTGTCGACAAGCTGCAAGCCTAGTTCAGCGACATGTCGCCCTTCTCTTCAGCCCAAATAGAGCGAGCGGCATCGGTTTGTTTGTGACTGTACTGAATGCCCATTGCCTCGTCGTCGACAACGTAGGAATAAGTGAACATCGTCCCCCGGAAGAATTGAGGAACTGTGAGCACTATCATGACGCTGGATCCGAGGATGGTTATGATGTTGAGAATTCCTCCCAAAACGCGGAAAAATTGGGAATCGAAATACAGTCCATTTCCATAGGTGTGAACAGCGAATACACCCTGATCAAACGTCCCGTCAGATTTCGAAAGCTTATAAATCAGAAGAGGGAACATACGAAGGGGAATACCCAAGCCCAACAATTGGGTCCAAAGATCAAGCCTTCTTGTTTCGAGACGGTCCAAACAGCGAACTGCATGGTCTGTTCAGAAGCGTCGGAAATTCAGGTGAGGAAGGAAACTCACAATGGCAAATATAATTGCAAAGATAGAAACGAACCACAAAACCATGCCTATTGTGATGCCAATAGCGTAGATGATCTCCCCAATGGCAGGGTGCGTCAGAAGCTTGCTGGTTCCGTAGTGGACAGGGAGCAAGGCATTGAATGCACCACTCAGGGCGAGGATAGTGAAGCCAGCTTGAGTAGTGACGCTCAAGACCGACCAGCTTGTCCAGATATGTTTCGCAGGGGGGAGCCCGTCAACGAACATCCGTTGAAGGAGGATGGCCATAACGAGTACGGATACCGACAAACCTATCGACACCGTCATCGTTGCCCAGAGACCAGCGAACATGCCTATAGAAGGATTGTGTTCAGCCAGCAACGGCGTCATGAGGGTGCCGGCTGAGCCATCGACAATCAAGGCACCGAAAGGCGCGAGCCAAGCGGCTGTCATGGTTTTCATTTCGTGACGGTGAACGGTGATCCTGCCAAGAGAATAAGCGACAAGACTAGGCCGAAAGAAGAGAGCGCCATACATTTTTTTGAAACAAACAAACGCGATAGTATATCCCAACAAAGTAGTGGCGAGCCAACATCCGAAGATGAACCAGAGGAAGCGAGCTGAGTTGTGTCCGCCGAGGCCCCACCAAAGATCAAGGCCCTCACTGCGGCAAAGAATAAGCGTCGAAATGGCGTGATGGAGATAGTGGAAACCTACCTCATGCCGTTTTGCATGGGAATAAGCGACATCGGTAAACAAGCGAAATACATCGCTTCGTCTGGGTGGTCCCAAACCTTCTGCCACAGATCCGGAAACATGACATATCGCGCAATTGTTAGGCCAAGGAACGCAAAGATAACAAGGAGGGTGGTGAGCCAGAAAATGAGGAAAATGACTTTGAGGACAAGGAGTTCATGATGCCATGGTATAACCATGAATTGGAGGGTTGTAATCGCGAGTCCCATGGTGACATAGAACCATGCAGGTGTAAAATTCCTAGAATGTGCGAGTCAGAAAATGTGGGGTCATAGCATGGCCACAGAACAGACCTGATGCGTTCACGCCATGGCATTGCCTGTTTTCCCGGGTATCCGTAGGATAACCCAGGCAGGGGGCCGCCAGACGACGGCGTATTGCTGACCCATTGAGGTCGTGCTTCTGAGCTGGAAGCCACAGACATTCGGTGTGAGGAAGATGGGGAAAGTAGAGAAGTGGGCAGTGGAGCGACTCTCTTCGAATCGAAGCAGTAGCGGATGCGGGATGCCTTGCTTCGTCTTCGCGAAACGAAGAGCTTTTTATAGCGTTTGCTCAAGCAATAAAAAGAACGTCAAAGCACTCTAACATGTGCGAAGGCCGCCCATCTTGGTGAGCTAGCCTACAAGGGTGCCTGAAACTATCCCTCGGAAGCATTTTGTAACCGAGAACAATGAGCCTTTGTACATGCATGACGCTCAGTACCTGTTTCATTAGAAATCAATGAACGAATACGATGCCACGGAGTGATCCTAGCGACCACTTCGCCACTCTCTCGTACTGGACCCTGACAGGTAAGTTGGAGAAGCTTACGAAGAATCCACCTCGTGGAAGAGAAGTCAGGGGCGCAAAGTCTTATCGGTGAAAACGTCATGGTGCCGTCAGAATCCGAAAGAATGTGCCACGATTTCTGCGATGCTCTAAGCGTTCCACTTCTGAACAAGCCCGGGATTCTGCTCTTTGAAACTTCAAAGATAGAACAATTTGCTGATACATTTCTAAGCCTATACTCGAGATCAGTGTTTGGTACACGAGGAGTAGACCGGGGTATCATCATATGCTATGCAGCGCTGCCCGCCGTGAGCGGGAGTATCTCGAGGGGAGCGCGTTTACCAGTTTCAGTTTCTTTTCATCGATGAGCCAAGACAATGTCGTATAGCTGACTGAGTGCTCCATGGGGTTTCGATCGAAATCCTGTAGAGGTGGAAAATTAGCAGATCAATCGCGGAAATAAGTGCGGTGATATTAATAAAAGGCACACCGTTAGAGTTTATTTTTTGGCGCCGACGCCGTTTCAGGTCGAATGACAAATAATCTTCAAAGAAGCCTCGCTACCCCCGTTAAACTTTAGAGTGGGCATCAGCGGACGCACATCGCTCCCTGACGGGGCCAGGTTCCCGGCATTACAGATGAGACATGATAGCTTTCAAGCACCGTTTTGGAACACTCAAAGAAACCGTATGTGGAGCGGCACGGCAACCGATGGGAATACAGAGATGTGCTCGCAGCACAAGCATGGTAGTATTGTCACGAGACAGAAATACATCGGCAAGAGGTAACCAGTTTCTAATCGAACAATCCGAAACCCATGTCGTCGTCGGACTCCTCTGAAATCTTTCATCAGTCCATATTCACAAGCGAGGCACATGGAGCGCAACGTACCCTTTTCTTCCTCCTTGGCCTCCTCGGCAGCGGGGGCATCGGCGGTGGTGGTAGCGGTCTCGACTGGAGCAGCAGCAGCAGCGAACGCTTCGGGGTTAGCCAAGATCTCTTTGATCTAAAGAAATATTACGTAAGTAATCATGGTCCTGCAAGAAAATCGAGAACGTTACCTTCTCAGCGCCCTCGAATGAGTAATCGGTGGCCAGGGCGATAGCGAGCAAGTTCTTGTAGCTGTTGACCAACGAGTGGGTAATGGAGACGATGGTGGGGTACTTGAGGGCCAAAGAAAGAGAAGCGATGGTTTTGATACCGGTGATGAAGCGGTCAACCAGCTCCTTCTCGTCAATATCAAGCACAGAGGGTGCGAAGACATTGCCCTGGTCGAAGATTTGAACAACAGTCATTCCGTAAGTGAACGGAGAGATGTTCAACATGTTCAACAGGGTAGCCTCGGAAGAACCGACACGAGTTCCAGCGGTGACGACCTGGACATCGGAGACGATTTCGATGGTACCACGGGCGATCTTGGTAGGAATACCGAGAGCCTGGAAGAAAGAGGTCTTGCCGGGCTCCATACCAGTGTTACCAGCAGGGATGGTAACGTCCTTGGGAGCGTAGGCACCAGCACGAGCAGGGGCAGCGACCTTGTTGGAGGTGATCAGGTCACGGACTTCCTTGAGGTCGATGGCAGTGAAAACGAAGCCAATGTTACCCTTGACGTAAGGGAGGAGGCGTTCGAATTGGGGGAACTCGCTGAGGATGGTACGGAGAGCTCGGCGAACCATGGTGTTCTTGCCCATGAGCACGACACCCTTACCACGGAGGGCTACACGGATCTGATGCATCTGGTTCGAGCCAACATTGTCGACGTTAACCAAGAAGATGGAAGCTAAGGCGGGGAGGTTAACGCGCGGTACTGTGGATAATATTTGAGTTTCGAGACTTACGATATTTGGCAACGAGCTCCTTGAGCTTGACGAAGTACAATTCCTTGTCTGCGCGAGATGCACCCATTTTGTCTTCAAGAATCTATGAGACGAACTCCTTTCAATGCGAAGAAGATACACACAGAATTACTGTAAGTTTTCTGCGAAACTCAGCTTAGCCCTAGCACCGCAAGCGCGACCGCGAAAAACTTACGAAATGGAAATTTTGTGACTAGTGCCTCCCAATTGACCTCTACATACGGGGTTAACGAAGCACTCAAAAACCAAGATAACGACGAACCAAGATGTGCCAAAGGATATTTCAAGGCAACTGGTCGAGATGATGAGGGTTGATGAGTCGCGACTCGGAACTGTACAGTCGCACCGATAGAGTTCAACTTTGAACTCCGCCAGGTTTTCCCACGGGCGCGCTTTCCTGCTACCTGCGCCGAGTGCGACGACTGCGACTGACCATCCAATATTCTTATGCAATGGCATGTCGCGATGCCACCTGCCATTCATCAATGTGTGGATGCGCAGGCCGTGTGTTCATCAAATTATGACAAAGTGCGTAAAAGTTGACTTTCAAGAACGAGATAAATATTCATCCTCTCGTAGGTCCAGCCTCCATGACCGACTGCTTGCAAATAGACGCGTCTTATGTATATATCGCAGCTCACAGGCTTCCGATAAGTCTTCAAGCTCTCGGGGATGGAGTCTGAACCATTTGCTTGAAGTTGGACGCCCCGACGACCAGCCAACTCCCCATGCGGTTGCTGAAACCGGATTTCTAGTGTCGGTGCCACTCGATGCGGATGCCTCGGATCTGGATCGCTCAGCGGTCAAGGCTTCAACGTCGCCTTATCCTCATAAATCGGATGAACCCAACTCCAATAGCGCTACCGAACGAAACACACACCTCGTCAGGTCATCGCCGCTCAAACGAGCTACTGGAGGGGCTTTGCCGGATGAAGTCCATGGGATCCAAAGCCTCTTTCGCTTCCTCTCCGACCCAAATCCATCTTCCCTCCATAGCGCTGAAGAGATCCAGGCAATCTATACGACCGCGGCATCGAAACAACACCTACATCACCTCTCTTCCAAGGCCTTCACTTCTTTAATCTCATTTTTTGGCTCCATATTCATCCTCTCATCCAACGATCAGACACATCAGCATATTCCGCTCCATCTCCATCCTCTCGCATCTAGACTACATGACTCCGCAGTGACTCCCTGCTGGGCTTTCGTGAAGAAGATCTTCCTTGACAAGCGAAGGCTGAAACGAAAGCTCACCGCAGAAGATAACTTCTGGCTCGCACTATCTTATTTATCCACTTATAATCCTTCTAATGCTCTCTGGATTACAACTTCTCCAGGTAAGCTCCATCATCGTACTAGAGACTGCCAGTGTGCTGATTCTTCCTAGCTTGGCTAAACTTAGCTAGATGCATCCGTTCCTGTCTACCGAATCCACCCATCGCAGCATACATTATGGAACTCATCCTTCATTGGCGAGATGAAGAACATGTCAAATTCCTACTTCGTGTTCTGGGCGGTGTATTGGAGAGCACTGCGGATTTTCCGCCTGAGTATCAGCGCCTTTGGCTCAGAATGATGTTTTTGTTGGGTCCCAGCCGTCCGCTCGTCCGAGAACTTATTCAAATATTGCAAAGTCGCTCAGACAATACTGATAGACCGATGCGGCAGACACCTGCCACCAGTGTTCCATCGGTCACGCGTTCCACCCGCCCCGCCGCGTCGGTCTCTGAGTACCATCAGAATCTGACTTCGGCTCTGTTCAATCCACCTGTGTATGACGCCGCGGATCCCGTGGCTCTCTTACTCAACCGAGCGCTGCAAGATGGACTGGGTTCCCCGGATACCGTGTGGCAAACCATCGTTGCGATTGCTTTGCCCTTCACCGTTGACACACCGGATTGGCATGCCACCAATTACATCTCTACCTCACCTCCTAATCCCCCGTCGACTCTTCTACATTTTGTGTGCTCGATGGCCGCGTTTGAGAGGCTCGTTTTGGTGAAGCCGCCAGTCGTGCGAGCCCCGTCGCACCAACAAGCTCTCCAAGAACACTTTCAGAGTCTCTGGAAATATTTCCAGAGTACATCTGAGCCTGCACTTACACGTCTCCCAACGCCTATGGAAATGGTTATCTTCTTATCGTTCATTCGCTCAGTTCGCAGCATACCAGACGGAATGACCCTTTTCCAGTCTATTCTCTCGACATTGCAACGCGTACGAGCGCTTCACGATGCGCCGCTTTATCCCAGTGTTTCACTCATCTCCACCGAAATTGCAATCACTTCGGTCGCACACGGCGCACGTGATTGGGCTTCAATCATCTACAATCTCGACCTTGCAGGTCTGTCACCGACAAACTCCTCAATGAAGGAGATCGGTTCACGTGTAGTGTCATTCTTTACACCCACTTCTCCTCATTTGGCCCATAATCTCTACCTTTCTACCGCTGCTTGCGATTTCCGACTTCCCACTACCTCCGTCGCAGGGCTCTTTCGACAATGTCTGCGAGATGGATATATCGAAAAAGCAATCGTGTGTGTTGCAGACCAAAGCGTTCCCGAACTTGAGGTCTGGAAATGGCTTGACCGTCTTATGATGGCTCTTACCATCCCCGTCGAGCGAAGCGTCAACCTCGATAGGAATGCAGCCGAATTGCTAGGAGATGCGCTCTTGCGAACGGTGAAGTGTGGTATTCCAGAGGGCAGAGAAGCCGTATGGCAGCGCGGGATGCTTATGACCGCGCGAAACGGAAATGCAGGGGGGATCTACCGTGTGGTCGTTGAAATTTTACGACGATGGCCTGATCTTTTGTCCCATCAATTCTACGCGACCCTGATTGGGATCTTGATCTCGCAAGCGAAGTTCACCGAGGCTCTATCTCTGTCGATGGCGCTCCCTTTGTCATCCGAGCGAGCGACTATCAGACTGAACGCCATGGAGCGACTGGCTTTGCGAGGTCGTTCCGGTCCTGCTCTCCAACTTTGGAACTCCCTTTCAGTCAGCGAACGACGACAAGCCAGTCCAACACAGAGGCTCTTGAAGGCCGTGAGATTCAATCATCGATCGATCTCACTCGTTCAGAGCCTGCGTGTTGTTGCCCTAGTTCATCGAATTCCAAATCTAGATATCAGGACCGTCAATCTGGCTTTGACGATGCTCATTTCCTGCCGACGCCCCGTTGCGGCACACGGCTTGTTGAAAGCGTTGATAGATGCAAAGAAAATCCAGCCCGACGTCGTCACGATGAATATACTTATGGGGAGTCCGTTCGCCTTGAAAGGAAGAAGATACAGAAATGCACGACAAGTCAAATTTCTCGTGCGTCTATTCCGGGAATTCCTCGATACACACACCATCATCCCCGATCATATCTCGATCAATATCCTACTCAAGTCGGTCTTGCGTTGGAAGAGCGTTACCAGCACCCAGCTCAGGGTATTATTCGATCGCTGTATTTTAGGTGGATACCCAAGTGGACGTCCGCCTGGCTCTCCACTTCCTCTTGGAAGCGAACTTTCGGATTCGACCCCTCCGTTAGGAGGCCTGGGTCCTCCTGTGTCGTTTGAGAAGAATGTTCGGCCGTTGTATCGTATGTTCATGGCGGCTTTCTGGGTGAGGGGTGACAGAGCGTCTGCACGGATTGTGAGGCGGATCTTGGCGAATATAGAAAGGGTGGGAAGGTGAAAGCGAAAGAGAAGCAGTCAGATTAGTAAAACTTGTACATTAGATTCTACGCCCATAGTTACATATGCATGTCCAAATGAGTGTCCCAGATAACGACAATACTTCGATTGTCATCCTGAGTCTTCAACTTAATGACAATTCATATATTGTGGTTGGATCAAACATGGAGCGGCGGATCGGACTCACCCAGGCCTTCTACTACGACCACTAGTACCGGTGTCACCTCGTACGCAAAGACACGGTCCTTATAGCTTCAACCTTCAGCCCTTCGACATACAAGATGGGAGTCGTAGAGAGCATTTTCAAGCTTTTTTTTCAGGGTTAGAGGTGGCCCTATCGGATAGGGTTCCAGTTGCCACGATACATACCAACTTTCAACCCTTGTTCAAACCAGGAGATCAACACCTACTAGGCTACCGCGTGTTGAGGCTTTCATCCACTAGGGCAAGTACATGCCCGCTGTCAGGCAGTTTTTTCCTAACGCAGAGTCGCAGGGGTCAGCAGCTTCGTTCCATGACGAAAAAAATGACTATTTGCCTGCGCTAGTCCTGCCTAGTCCCTACCACAGCGAAGTCAAGAATCCGATTGCGATAGAACAATTGGTGGGAGACAATCAACGAGGGGTGCTAAAGATAGGGAGACTTCAATATAGGGTCTTCGAATTCGCTCCGGACATGGTCGCTGGATTCTCTGCCCGGATTCAGCAAGTGCCCACTTTATACCCATCGTCGACATGTGAATCGGCCTAGTCCCTCTACAGACGTCTATACATTTTTCCGGTTCTATTGAACTCTGATCATGATCATTCTTGGACATTCGACGAAAATGTCCCGCCGGTCACTTGAATAGTGACCGGACCTCGTTCATGACACGATTTCATCACCCGGCATCTTGGCTCAGTCACATACACGTGCATCGGGCTTAGATACTTGCCGCCAGGAATTCCCTTCCCCCCAACCCACATAACGATCGATTTCCTTCAAGCGAGCGTATTTACTATAACAGTCTCTGTTGCCAGCCCTTATGGCTGCAAACCCGCGACAATCCACCCAGTCCATACCACTCATTCAGCTATGTCAAGCGAAGATTGCACGGGCATCCCAGATAACACTGACATCACAGGCCTTGGTGTGCGCCTCGCATTTTATCTCCAAGTGGTCGTCAGTCTCTTTGTCGCATACTATCGGAACCAGGTGTCAGATGCGTCGTATTGGACGATGTTAATAACAACCTTCGCCCTCTTCGTATCCGGTTTTGTCCTTCACACTGCGCAAAGTCTTTCACTTTTCCACGCCATCATCATCGCCCTCCTTCTCAATCTTCATACCCGAGCAGTATTCCTCAGTGCCAGCCCGACGCCCTTCGTTAGAGCTAAGATAGGGGTCAAACAATTCCCGCTACATGTCGGAGTTTGAAATTGAGATTATGTAAGCGGCCAAATTCTCGAGGAGGAAAACCTCGGTGGCTCGAAATTGTCTGAAACCATCGAAAAAAATTGTTCAAAAATTGGGTAAAATATTCAAGATCTTGTGAAAGCAAGACACATGCCTCTATGCTATCCCGACGTATCAAGTGAAGTGGCTAAAGACATACGACTGTAGCGCCAGGGCTGCACCTGGGAACCGAGAAAGTAGACGAGTTGACGTGACGGTCACATGCTTGATATGGAAAAGCGCCCGTCTAAGCGAGTCACGTGCATGATTTGTCAGCGGCCAAAATCCCCAAGAAAAATTTCCAACTTTTGGAAACTGCTCGTCCCATACTCAGTTGGGGATTTGGAGCATAATTGGAAAATCGAATATTTCTTGACCAAAAACGATTATTTTCTCGACATCATTGCATCAGTTGGAAACTCTCGACGTCCGCAATCGTTTGATGTGTTCATATTAGCGTTTGGTAACCAAAGTGTGAGTGGATACGAGTTGTCGGAATTGGTCGGCTAAAGTAGCGGAAGTTGTTTGTCCCCTATCTTAGGGGAATGGATGCGGGAGCTGCCTTCCTGTCGATTCTCGCGATGTCTCCGCGCGATCAGCTGCGACGCTTAGCCTTCATGCGTATCAAAGACATGCCGTCTGGTTTGATTGCAGCGATTTGGGGAGTCTTTGTCTGGAGCAAACCCTCCACTTTCGGAACTCCCACGAATTGCAACGATAAGATCGTTGTTGCGTTCCTCTGGTGGAAAGCATCCGCCACAGGCGTAGGGCGTGCACTGTGTCTCACAGTCTCCGTCATCCAAACCCTCATCTACACCGTCGGCATCTACAGATGTATAAGGTTCTACATTTGGGATGCCTTCGCGGATGATTCAGAGACGAATCTTCCCGAACACTGGGTCAAGCCTTTCCTCAGACAAGGCTTCATGGGTGGATGGTGGGATCGGTTTTGGCTAGCCGCTCCGTTCGGGATTTTGATCGCTGTGACGGAATTAACGATCAAAGATAATCGGTCATTGATTATCGATCAGAGCGCGGAGAATACTTGGACGCTGGGACAGATTTTCCCGCTTGTCATGGTTGGGGTGCCCTTGGTGGATGTCGTTAAAGCATTCTGGGAACGACACATGATGTCTTGTTTAGATTCAGCTTCTTCGAGCTCTTTTTGAATGGGCCTCTATCGCAGAGATTGCCTGCATGATACGTTTCACATACAATGGATTCAGAAGCAGAAACCCCTATCAAAGACAGTCTACTGGTACCCATCGGGGTTGGTCGGCTGCTGGGCTTGCTGCATACCCATGCACACGCGTTGACGCCGAAGCCTGCTGGTCTAGGGTAGCACGGCAGAATTCTGCGTCGGTGAATTATCTAGTCGCCGGCTATAGAGATCTCGTGCTGGGAGTTCTTGATATTTTCACATACACGTGTATCGGGCTTTGCATTTCCCCGATGCCCTGGTGCCATCCACCGACATCTGCCTCATGGAGTCTCCCAATCGACTTAATACATGCTGGCCTCTTGGATCTTGAATGGAATGCATCGGGATCTGACCCGTCTCAAAGTGAGTACGCTTTCTCTGAACAGCAGATGCAACGGCTAACACAAATACCACTTTATGATAGAGTGTGTTCAGTTGAGACAATGTCAAGCTCTCAGTGTCCAGGCATCCCCGATAACACTGATCTCACGGGGATCGGGATCCGTGTATCATTCTACATCCAAGTCTTGATGGCGCATTTCATTGCCTATCTTCCCGACTCCGAGACTGACGCGTCATACTGGACCATGACCACAACTGCAGTTGCACTGTTTATATCCGGGCTCGTCCTCAATTCAGCACAAAACCTTTCTCTTTTCCACGGCATCCTCATCTCATTCCTTCTCTCCCTCCACGCCGGCGCGGCATTCAATAGCATCACTTCCGCATCTTTTCACCACAAGCCTCAAGATGAACCCAGCGAACTGGCTCACCAGCATTTCCTGGCGCGATTTAAAGAGATCCCATCGGCCGCGCTTGCAACGGCTTTCGGGTTTGTCATTTGGCGCAATCCCGCTAGTTTCGGCGCGCCTTCAGAGTGTAATGACGAGATCGTCATCGCTCTACTATGGTGGAAAGTTTCGGCTTTGAGCGTCGGGCGAGGGATTGGGCTCGCCGTGGCAGCTCTTCAAGCTTCTATTCTCCTCTGGACACTCATAACTTTCGCCGCGTATCTCTTCTGGTACGACGGCGAGAACGCAAAAGAGTCGTCCGTCCTCTCTTATTTGCTGTTCCCTGGCCCGTATAAAAGGAAATCCTTTTACTTTATTCCATTTTCGATGTTCGGCATGGCGGTGGTTCTAGTGGTCTTGATAATCGTCATTGAGTTGACTATCAAAGCCAATGCCTCGCTAATCATCGATCAGAGTGCTGATAGGACGTGGACATTGGGTCAGATATTTCCGGTCATTATGCTCGCGGTGCCGACCCTCGATCTCATTCGGTGGCTTTTTGGTCGATTCAAGGAGCCAACAGAGGCCGAGGGTATGATCGCGGAGGTGATGGGGCTCGCCAATGAGCTGAGAAACAACCTAAGACACAATCCCGAGGCAAGAAGGTCCATGCGCCGTGCCGCAAGATATGCCCGAAATTATATGCCATAGCCTTTCATAGGTGAAGAGCCTTCAGGTTGCTGCGCCAACTTCTGTACTACAGTAGAATGGTTTGATCATTGACAGCGACATTCCAATTGATCCAGATATTTGAGAGCTTATCCATTTAGTTTGCGTCTGGGCTGTCGCAGTCTTTGCGTTTCTGATGGAATCCCGGACTGCGTTGGCATGCAGGGTAAAAAGATAAAAGATAAGAGCAAGCTGAGCAAGCCAATGGCGACTGGACATCAAAAAAGTCGTGTCGATTTGGGGATAACTTTAAAAATTGAAATTGATTGTGCCTGGGAATAAATATTTAGCCTCGTCAGCTTCCGAGTGCGGGGTTGCAACAGAACAAACAAGCTTCCCTGTCTTCGCTTCGCTCTTTGACTCTTGACTCTCATCATGTCCTCCGCTCGTTATACGCAAGTTCCTACCTCCAATGCATATCCTGCGCGGGACGCAGATATAGAGTTGGAAAATGCCTTCGAATCAGACTCTGATGTCGACGACGTCGACCAGGAAAAAGCCCCTTTGAACCCCAATCAAAATCCCGCAGCCCTCCACATCACCACGACCGACGGGCTCACTACTCAAGCTCAGTCGACTCTACCAGGCAGTTACGACTTCGAAAAGGAATACGAATACGATATTCCTCCTCCTGGCTCCCCTACTCACCCTATCGCGGTGGGCAACACCAACGGCATTCTGCCCACATTCAATATTCCGCCTCAAGCTGCATCCAGGAACAGGCAGACTTTCCTCCAACGTGCTATCAACCTCCTCCCCGTATCTGCTGTCAATAGATACAGACGTGTTCAGTCTTCTCGTGCACCTGGAGGCAATGATGGTGTCTTTGCAAATGTCTCTGCGAAACCCAATCAAGGCCGTCGCGTAGTTGACGAACGCACCGGCAATGTTCATGTTGTTCCCGAGGAAGTGCAGAAGGAAACACCGCCCAGCTACGCGGACGCTCAGGCCGACTCTGTCCCCACTTATTGGGATACAGTCGTCGTTACCAACACCCCAGGTGGTGAGGGCGAAGACGACGAAGTTCTCGTGGGCAATCTACCTGCTGGATCCATCATGGGTTTCCTATGGACTGTTGTGGTTGCGGTCACTTTCCAGTTCCCCGGTACGCTGCTTTCTCGAAACAATAACCCTCCAATCCGGCTAAGATTGGCTATACAGGTTTTATCTTGACTTATCTTTTGCATACAACGCACGCCGCAAAGATGGGCTCTTTGGCTGGCTTTGGCATAACCCTCATCCAATATGGACTCTACGAGAAGGCGGTTGCCACAGCCGACGGCACATTCTCCTGGCAGACTGCGGAGGGATCCGTTGACCCTACTTCCGCTCCCATCGAACCCTCGGTCGAACCGTCCATCGTAGATACCAACTCTACCATGTCGATGATGATGGATGATGCCGCGGCTTCAGCACTTCCATCTACGAGCGCTGAGTGGATCATGTTCTGTGTCATGACGTTCGGTGCGTAAAGCTTCTTACTGAAAGACTGTCATGTTCTGACTATGTATATTGCAGGCTGGTTCCTGCTGCTCACCTCTATTCTTGGATTTATCCGTGTCAAACGCTGGGAAAAGCATATCCTTCGGTCCCGTCTCGCAAACGCCGAGCGTGCTCGTTCATCTTCCCCTGCCACTACCCCGACAACACCTACATCTCCGCCAGCTCGTGCCGACGGGTTGCCATCGGCCGACGTCTTGGCATTGCAGATGTTGGGCCACAGTCAAGCCTCCGCCGAAGCTTGGCTTGCAGCTGCTCGCAGACCCTCCCAAACTCCTGAAGCCGATGTCGAAGCTGCTCGTGATAGATTCGGACCCATCACTGACAGCCAAGGACGTACGATGTCTTTACCGCACAGTCTCGCTCTGCAGTTCCTCGGCCACAGTCGTGCAGATGCCGATGCTGAGGCCGCCCGTGTATATGCTGCGCGTGCAAGAGCTTACGAAGCGGCTGAATCTGAGACTGTCCCAATGGTCCAAGCTGCGCCTGCGTCCAGACTTGCTTCTCGCTTTATGATGCGGAGGTATGTTTCTTTGATCTCATCATTCTCAGAATATCAAACTAACAATTGTGACAGCGCGTTGGGCGAGGGTCCTCCCACTGAGGAGGAAGTCGAAGCCTGGAGAGTCATGAGGCGTCACGAAGAGCTCCACGAACACCTCAGGGCAGCGTCGCTTGTCTGAGCCACCAGCTTCCCGACGTCTCTGAATCGAGATTACGAGGCTCATCAAGTCCATCACCTCCAAGTGGTTCTAAAGTTCTATGTTCTATCAATATCGTCGTCTTTTTCGTCCCTCTCTTCCGCGAGGTCTGGTTCCTCGAAAATCGATTTCTGCGGTTACGCCTTTGGACTGACCTACTTTCTTGTTATTCATAACTTGGTCTCTATTCCACCTCAGTTTACGCCCTCGAACTGAGGGGTTCCATCTTTGTTCCTTCTGAACAAGTTTTGAAAGATGTCATTCATTGTATGTATTTGGGTGTTTAGCATAGGCGCGTTGGCTTTTTGTAAATAACCTCTTCGCTCGACTGGTGCTCACGAGTAACTAGTCGCTTATTTCTCTCATTCGATCTTGGTGACTCCGTCAATAAATCTTTGATATAACCTGTTCCTCAGATCAAATTGCAAATACGAAACATGTGAAGACATACCAATGGGCCCAGACATGGCATCGTCTAATAGGCTATAGCGAGATAGTCCTTGTATTCACATAACCACAAAATGTAGCTTAAGGCGACTCAAGAACCCAGAAGCTTTCTCCGCTATAGAGTTCCTTTAGTTCCCGGGTTTTAATGGCCAAGACAGGCTCCATCGCGGCGAATTGCAGAAAAATTGTCTCGTCTTCGTGTTCAGGATTCTACTCCTTTGGGGACGAGACTCGGGACCATAACCGGTGAAGGACCTTCAACTTGAAAGTCTGCATGCCGGTGAATAGTATGCCGATCTCGTCCCACACATCACGAGCAGTCTCATCCTCCCAGCCGTAATCCATGTCATCTACGAAGAACTCGTACGTCCAGCCGTCATACTTGACAAGTTCGCACTTTTGTGGAAGAATCTCGGCAAGGTAAAGTGCAACATCGCACGGCTTTTCGACTTTGCTGCCCCGCAAGTCCAGCTGCAGCAAACAGTCGAACACGTGCCGTTCTGTGACATCCTCACTCAGTGGCGGTACGACAGTGGCATCGACGTAGAGTCGAAGGTTCTTGAGATTACGGAAATGACGACCGAAGATCTCGAGGGATGATATCGGCATAATCTTTTCCGGTTCTGTGCCCTCCGAGAAGTCAGCCTGTGGTGTACATAGACACAGAGACTCGAGATCTGGCCAACAGCGAGCCATTTCTTCGATCTCTCGGTCAAGGAGGAAGAAAGGGGATGTGGATGCCTCGAAGACGACCAACGAGAGAGACAACAGTGGGCGCAGCATGTCGAAGGTCAGAGACTGCTCTGCGTCATCTGAGAGGATGGTGTCATCTTCAACTGCGTCCTGCTCGTCTGTAGACGTTTGATCAAAGGAAAAAATGATCACAAGGTGTCGTAGATTGCGAAACTGTCTGAAATCTTGCAGCAGATTCGACAAGTTATCCGTCGATGGTCCACTCGCGTCCACTAAAAGGGAGCTGATAGGACAGCCAGCGTAGGATTCTGGCACCTTTTGCGAACCAGGGGGTAAACTGAGGCAAAGTTCACGAAGGGCTGGGTAATTATCGCTTTCGACTAGTGGGCATGCGGGTAGTGGAGGGAGAGGAATTTTCCTAGGTAAAGCCGGGCAGGAGGCGATGATGAGCGACATCAATGACGGCTTTCTCGAAATCGAGGTCAACGTCTCTGCAGAGACCAGTGCGGGATCCAGATGAAGTTCCTTGAGTTTGGGCAAGGATGTCACCATCATGAAGACTTTGTCATCTTCAAACGTTGGCAATTCGTCAGCAGTGTGACTCTGCGGATAGTCAAGAAGGAGTGTGACGGACTCCAACTCGGGACAACATTGGAGAACTTCAGGCAGTCGGTCGAAGATGACAGGAGATGCTGCTTGGAGCATCAACTCCCTGAGAGATACGGACAGTCCAATCCGAAGATTTTCGAAGGCTGGCAAGTGATGCCCAGTCCATCTGAGACTTTTGAGGTTGGGAAATAGGCCACAGTCAGGAAGTGTGACCGATTGCAGATCACGAGTGATCAGTGGTATGTTATATCCATTCCCCATCCAATCGCAGTCCAACTGGTGCACTCGCTGTGCGTAGTGTTGAAACCGAAGCCAATCGTCCTCTGAAAGGCTTTTCTTGGCGAAAGTCTGTCATGAGAATGGGTCAATGGAGTGGAAATGAGCCGGGAATGGCCACGAACATAGTCATCAGTACTTGCAATCGTCTCTTCATCTTGATCGGCGCGGGGATAGCGGGGCGGGTTGATGGGGCTCAAGATGCTGAGGACATTGTAAAGCCCTTCCAGTTCTCTATAGAGAGAATCTAGAGCATGTACAGACAAACGCTTGGATACTTGAGCACAATGGAAGAGATCTCCAGGCTCGAGAAAGGCGAAAGTCTCAATGATCAATTCATTGATCTCCCAGAAGTGATGCATCGTTATTGTGGGAGGCTCAACCTCCAGCGGTCACTGAGCGACAACGAGCCTGCTTTTATCTTCCCTCGCTGGCTCGGAATCCATACCATATCCGCAGCAGTGCATCAACCTCGAGTTCCTTCGCAGGAGGACGCTTAATGTCGGTAAGGCTGTCGGGGCCGTTCGAGCTCGTCCGAGTCATCCGAGAATGGGAATAACGTATTGGCCCAAAAGTTCGAGATACCTTGGTTTTCTGAGTATACTTGTGATAATTGACAGCGTAGAAAGACATTGAATGGTCTATCTCATCCAATGAGAACAGGGCGACGAGCAAGCAAGTCATGATCTGCTTCGGAGGCGAATCGAAGCGAGTTGTCGAACTCGACACAGCCGCTGACATGCCCCTTGTCTGCATCAAATAATTCAGGTGGACGGAGGGGATTAACACCGGCATATATTACTGCATCGTATCGTGCGCAAGATCACTGGCATCCAGGCTGCAGAGAGGTCAAAGGTTGAGAACTTCGAGCTGGTAGCTTGATATTTATACATTCTGTCGTAGACTGCATCACTTGTATGAACTTTCAGAATTTCAGGTACCATATGAACTTACATCCTGATCCCAATAGCGCTGCAGTGCATGCACTGCTTCACACCGGCAAATTCTTGAGAGCCCGAGAGGCATCCATTATTAATCCGGCAGCCTGTATAGAGGTTTGTGACTCGGATTTCCCACTTGAAAAGTGACTCGAAGACTTGAAGTGCCGAGAGCCATAGAATGACGTCGAAGAGTACTCTTCATCCACGAGAGAGAGTGCTGCTGCAGAAAAAAATATGCTATACAGTACTGTAGCCTCGGCAACTCGGCTCAACTCGGCTCCGAAATCTTCCGATCCTTGAGGCTTGTCGGAACACATAGTAACTGATGTCTAAGCTGGTCAGACCAGTGGTCTGTCACTAGTACTGTTCCTCAGATTAGGTTTAGCATTACAATGCATTTCAGGATAAATGTATCACGCCAGACATAGCATCAGTGTACAGTCCAGTAGCGACATACATATTTCATGCAACATCGTCGAAGTTAACTCGCAACCGGGGGCGAAAATTCGAGGAGTCTTCGTGACGTGTTGCTTCGTGATATCAGCAACAGTGACAGAAACTCTGGGCTCTGAGAGTTATCTCTTCTAAAGAGGTCCCTCAGCTTTCGGGAAAGGATTCAGGAGATGTTCGATAGCCATGACAGACTTTTTGGCCGTCGACTGCAGACGGAATACGTCGTCAATGGGCTCAAGATTTCTCTCCTCGCAAGGAGAAATTTGAGACAATCGGTCAAAAACTTCTGACTTGAGACTCTGCATGCCGGCGAACAGTAGGCCAATGTCATCCCACACGTCGGAAACGGTGTAACCCGTCAAGCCAAACAGTTCTTCGCACTCGTAGGTCCAGCCTTCTGACCTGACGAGTTCGCAGTCGCGTGGAAGAATCTCGGCGAGATAAAGCGCTACGTCGCGCTGCTTATTCACTTTGCTTCCCCACAAGTCCAGTTGTTGCAGACAGTCAAAAACGTGCCGTTCAGCAACATTGTCGCTTCGTGGTGGGACAACAGTGGCATCGACGTAGATTCGAAGCTGTTTGAGATTATGGCAATGACGGCCAAATACTTCGAGGGAAGAAATTGGCATACTCTTGTGCGGCACTGAGCTCTCTGGGAAAGGAACGTCTGGGATACATAGACTCAGAGCCTCGAGGGATGGCCATGAATATGCCATTTCTTCAATCTCGTGCTCAAGGAGGGCGAGTCGGTCTACGAACACCTCGAAGGTGACCAACGACAGAGAAAGCAGGGGACGCAGCATATCGAACGTCAGATACTGTTCTGAGTCGCTTTGAAAGTGAGAGGGGCCTTCGTTCGGAACGATTATAGGCGTGTGATGGGTGAGTAACATGATCACCAGGTACCGCAGATGACGAAATTGCGCTATTTCTGGCAGCAAAGTCGGGAAGTCCTCTGCTGAATCTTGATCAGCATCCAGCCAAAGGGAGGTGATGGGACAAGCGGTATAGCATTCTGGTATGCTTGGAGAATCGCGGGGTAACCTGAGGCAAAGTTCTCGAAGGGCTGGGAATGTGGGGCCCTCAGATGGCGGTGATAGGGATGGAGGAGTGAGAGGAAATTTCCTAGGTAAGGATGACCATGGGACGACCTTGAGCGACGTCAATGATGGCAATCTCGAAATCGACTTCAAGGTTTCCGCAGCGACCAATAGAGGAGTTAGATGGAGTTCCTTGACATATGGCATAAATGTCATGAGCATGGACAGTTTGTTATCGTCGATTGATGGGAGGTTATAATCATATTCATCCTCCAACATGCACACCTCCAAGTAGTCAAGAAGGAGTGTCACGGACTCCAGCTTGAGACAGCGTTGGAGAACTCTGTGCAGCTGATCGAGGATGATCGAAGATGGTGCTTGGAGGGTCAATTCCTTGAGAGACGCAGGTAGTGCAACGTGCATATCCTGAAAGACCATGGAGTGCCGCCCAGTCCATCGGAGGATTTTGAGATGGGGAAATAGAGCAAAGTAAGGAATATTGAACGAGCGGGGGTCTGGGCCGCTCAGTGGAGGTATGTTATATTCGTTCTGTGCCCAATTGCAGTCTAACTTTCGCACTCGCCGTGCATACTTTTGAAAACGAACCCAGTCGTCCTCTGAGAAGCTTTGCTTGTCAAATGTCTGTCATAAAATGCATCAATGGCATGAAAGTGAGCCAAGGATGATGCAGAACGAACGACAATTGGATTTCCAGGGAAATCATTATAATGGCTCGCGTAAGTGGGTGGACTGATAGGGCTTAGGATACTGAGGATATTGAACAGCCTATCAATTTCTCTATAAAGAGAATCTAGAGCAAGCTCAGACAGACACTTGGATACCAGAGCGCAGCGGAAGAGGTCTCCCTGCTCCAGGAAAGCGAAAGTCCCAGAGACCAACTCATTGATGGTCCAGAAGCGTTGCATCCCGACTCTGGATGCGAGGTTGCTCGATCGCTGGTACGTGTCCAGCGAGGTGTAGGGGGGCGAGCTTGATGAGACCTCCTGAACCTCGAGCTTATAAACTACATCCTTACCAACGGCGCAGTAGTGCACGCACCTCCCTCAGACCGGCAAATTCTTTGAAGCCCGCAAGGCAACCGTCATTCTGGCAGTCCAAATCGGGTTCATTTATTCGCAATCACGAATTGGGAGTTGAACTGGATTGCACATAGTCATGAAAGACTTCGCAGAATATTGATGGACGAGAGTGTGTGCTGTTGTAGCAAATCATATGTATGGTAAGATTCAGAGCAAGGAAATTATGCCGAGTTGCCGAGTTCACCTCGGTTCCGAGAAGTTCCGGCTCTGGGGTTTGCCGCACTACAGCGATTGCTTGGTGAACCAGATGGATTCGAAACTTTGGCAGAGTTCATTCGACGGAGTGATGCCTTCTCCAAAGTAGCCGGCCGCGAGACCCACCCAGGAGAGTCAAACTCCTAATTTTCATTTAACTTTCGCCACATTCACTGCTCATTTCGACCCGATACACCTTCAATCTCATACCCATATTCTCCCCACCACCTCATGTAATTTAACATTATGTGTAGTAGACTACAGTAGATAGCCGGCCTCTCCGCCCTAGCCGCCATAACATCTCTTCGAAGCGGATGGCAGGCCACTGCAGCCCATCCGTCTCGCTGACTTCAGAATTGTAAATGCTACTTGCCCACGATGCCCACATCGCCTGTAATATACGTGGACGGAATGGACTAATGCCGGTCTACTATATTCTATGGATATCTGACTCGTTAAGGTCCCTGACATCACGAGACGTTGAGAACTTTGAAAGGATGACTTGATGTTCACAATTGTCAATGCGGACTGCATGTCGGGAAAAAGCATACATGGCTTCAAGGGGCGAAGTAGTCTTCCAAACTCCTAGATGGCGTAGTTGCAAATTCAGTCATCAACAACGCCCTCAATGCACTCAAAATTATAGAGCTTCCCCGTCGAAGCGCATCGGAAGTTGACTCGGCGCGCGATCCTTGTGGGATGATAAAGTTGGACCACCTCGACAAGTCGTGAATTAATGTTGCATGATGCGGGACGTTGTCAACTCAATGCCCGATACGATTGTGATTTGGAAAGGCCGGGCGGAATTGATGGAATTGATGTACAAGGAAGGAAATGTACGAATTGCAAGGGATAAATATCTATATTCCGAAGTAGTGAATCTACAGAGTGGATGAGACAATGGGGTAAGAATGATGGAGAGGAAAGCGCACCCTCGACCAGACAGCCTGGAGGAGGCAGTTCAGTGTAGCTCCCCAGCTTTCTTCCGCGGTGCTGTAGGACCCTAGGTCAATTTCATGCATGACATCAAGAGCAAGGACGCACAAATCAAAGGATTGAGCTGCGCCAGATATGTAATGGCCCACATCAGATAACAGCATGTCAACGTCAACAGTATGCTCGTCCGGATGAGCCTAGAAGCAATCATTCAGAAGGTAGTATCGCCGAAAACAATCTGCATACGTTTGCAGTCCGCCTTTAGGGGTGGCAAACCATCCTACTGCGCCAAATATGAGGACAAGGACCAGGATCGCGAGGACAGGATATGCTGTGGCCATTGATGCGAGACTTGGTTGGACGAGTTCACGTCAGGGATGCGGCGTAGTCTCTGGAGAGGATGAAGCGGCGTTATCGGTACAGGCTCCGAGTTCAAACCAAAATGTCAGAGACGCAAGTCGAAGTTCCTCAACAGCCACCGCCTGCAATAACGAAGGTGGATAGTCTTTCGCCTAACCACTGCCATCTCTGACAAAATATAGAGGAAGCTGGACGATGCGATCAGTGCGTTGGACGACGCCGTCCGACCACGTTCTGAGCGTCCTCGAGATGCGAAACGAAGGCCACTGTCGATCTACTCGACACTTGCGAAATATGGCATAAACACGTCCAATTCACCCTCGTCAGTTTTCTGTGTTATATTGGGAAATTATTCTGAAACCGAATAGGTCAATTAAGACGTTCAAACGTTCACTAGCGCGTCTCATAGACCGCAAGCCCACATCTTCGAAGCCTATGCCACCGCCCTCAGACATCAGTCAAGAGATCGACTTGGTGGCTCAATATCGACCTTCATCCACGGATGCTCTCCTTGCGCGTCTGCAAACGTACAAGCTCTCCACCTACTCTAATAAACCTGATTCCGTCAACCCTGTTGCGGCGGCGAAGTGTGGCTGGGTGAATGAAGGGAAAGATAGACTTGTCTGCAAGATCTGTGGCAGTAGTTGGGTTCTTGCTAGTGTTGCAGGCATGAGCAAAGATGCTGGTACGTCTTTGATCCTGGCTTGGCTCTGCACCCGATGACCAACCTGGCCAGCTGCTACGCTGTTGGCAAAACAAGCTAGTGCCCTTATCGACGAACACAAAGAAGGATGTCCATGGCGAAGCAAACAATCTGATGGTGCTTTTATTCCAACTTCCTTTGACACTGTATGCTAACTAGCGCTGCAGATTCAGTCTATCGAATATCACTTTCATCCCCTACATCAATGGCCAACAAGCTCCTCGAAACAGCAAGGTTAATAGATCCACACATGGAAGATGTCCAAATTCATCACCCATTTGTATGTTTTTTTCTCTTCCCTTCGGGTTATCCAGTCTTATGCAAGCCGTTTGTTGAAAGACCGCACCCCAAATTCACAATCTCATGCATATAATCACGGCCGTCAACGAGTCTTCACAGACTCAATCCTCACCACCCTCCAGTTCCATCACATCCGAATCCGTCGCCCCACACTCTACCCTCATGAACGACCAACCTGTACAGCCATCGTCCTTACCGCCACCTTCAGAAGCTGCCATGCTCGCATCACTCTGCGGCTGGTCTCTCGCACCTCATGTCCCTACCTCCTCATCGTCCCGCCCCCGACTATCATCTTCGCTTTCCACCTCATCAAGTCGAATAGGCTCGCCGATTCCTCTATCTCGTTCTTCATCCAGAGCAAGCTCCGTCGCTCCCGGTTACGACGGTATGCAAATCGACCGCTCATTCTCTAGTATCAGTGGTGTTGGGGAGTCCAAAGGAAAGCAGAAAGCCGCCTATCTGCAATGCGAGATGTGCCAGCGACGTATAGGCTTATCGCTCTATACCAAACCTCCAGCACCTTCGCTTCCCTCGCCGACAATTCAAAATGCCTCGCATCAAGAGAATGGAGCTGTTCATGCAGCCCAAAATGGTGAAACTTCGAATTCGGCAGAGAGCTCACAGCCTGTGAATGCTTCGTCAACACCGTCGGCGTCAGAAACCAGACCAGCCAGAACACAGCTCTCTAGAACGTTCGACCTCGTTCGTGAACATAGATCGTTCTGTGCCTGGGTTACGAAATCAACGACACTGCCGAAACCTCCCATCTTCCGCCACCCCTCAGCCTCAAGTCTCTCGCCTGCTATCGAGGTCAGCGTGAATGTTAAGGAAAAAGAAAGTCTGGATGAGTCCCAGACGGAAGAGAAGATGGAAGGTTGGAGAGCCTATCTTACTACCGTCCTCAAAAGAGGAATAGGAGAAAGCGTAAGGAGACAAGCCAATGGTCTCCCTCCAATCCGAGTGTCACGGTCAAGCTCTACTTTGGCTTTGAACTCGAATCAATCCCAAGATCAGCGTCCGGGAGAAGGGACAGATGTGATGGATGTTGATACAGATGACGCATTGAGTGTTGTACAAGGGCTAGTCAGAGGCGCGAAAGATCGACAGGGCGTGAGTTGCCGTCTCACTCTTCCCGTAGGCGCTTATACTCATACTGATGATTTCTGCAGAGTGTGGATTTGCTACGATATGTCAAGGGCGTCTTGGGCTGATCTCATCATCTTCTGCTTACATCTGTTCATCGTGTCACGCTTATATCAACTCTATCGAGTGCTTTTCATCGTTCTTTGATGCACTAAAACAACTCGACCATCTTTCTGCGCGACGAGATGACGCCAACGACTTTTCCGCTGAAGTCGAGAATAGTTCCCCCTTTCGTCGCCACAAGGTCATTGCTCACTTCATAATCGGGGACACCCAGTAATTTCTCGAGATTGGTCGAGGCCATGAGCAGAGCCTCTGTTTGAGTTATTCGTCCAGATGATTCGAGTGCAGCCTGAAACGGAAGGTCATCGGGGGATCGATCAGAACATATAAGAACAGTAATTGCACACTGCACGCACCCATCCAGCATCAAATCGGATATGTCTCGTGGCCCATAACTCGGCGACTCCAATCCCAACAGTTACGTTCGCCTTCTTCAACGCTACCAGTGCGCTCTCTTCACTCAAGGGCGGACCTGGCAATCTAAGCGTGGTTCATTAGCTTCCGTACAGTTGAAGATGCAGATCGCAGCAGCGTACATTCTCCTCTTGTCCCAGGTGATAGGGAATGGCCTACTTGGTCTTACGATCACACCTACTCCGGCTTCGGCTATCTGTTCGGCAAGGAGATGTGCTTCTGTTCCTCCGGAGATCGTGAATTTCATTTTCGTCATGCTTATTGATTCGATCTCGCTCTTCAAAGCCAGCAAAGCTCCTATATTGTCTGCGTTGTCGACTTCGACGACGAGCGTATTCTCCCCCTATCATGATGATGTTAGTTTCCCTCTTATTCGATGTGACGAGATATATACCCAGAGAACTCTGGAAAAGCATTTGCCAATCTCTCCAACTCCATTACCCGTCAATAAATAGCGGAGTGACCCGATTTGAGTGCTTATGCTCGACTTAGTATCATACGGCATTCGACCATAGTGACCTAGGGCAACATGCACAGCGACTATATCTTCGAGCACCGCGCCTTTCTCGAACCGATGCGAAGCACCAACTGAGAAATATGTACTCAGGCCAGCAAGGAAACCCTCGTGGGCAGGCGCAGTGATGGCGCGTGTGACACCTGAACGATACGCCAATCTATTCAGGATGGAGTCAGCACGATCGAGATACCTGGACATGCGTAGACATACAAGGAATCGCGACCGCCGAATTGCAGCCCGTCGACAGCTCGTGGTAGGTATCCTTCTCCTCCAGCGATACCAGGTACTCTTCCAACCATCGGGTCGAAGACCGGCCCATCATTTGTAGTCCTTTCGCCTTCAATCTCTTGCAGTCCTATGTCCGCCCCGTAAGCTACCAGTCCAGGGTTCAACGACCCTCCTTCGAGATCAACGACTTTAATCACAGGAGCAGGGGGAAGACCTGGAATTGGAGGTCTTGGAATGATACAGTCGATCGCCACACATGTGATCACACCGGAATCGACCAGAACTTGTCCGAGGGTTTCATTTGTCCCGACGGACTCCTGAAGGTCTTGATATCCTGACCCCGTCCAAATACTTTTGACGTTTGTGAAGAGTACATTGGGAAAGGTTTGGCCATTCAGCGGGGGCATCCCATTGTAATCAAGAGCATCGTTGGCTTCATGATCAAAGCTGGGCACCTTTGGAGGGGCTTGGGCTTCTGCTGACTTTTCTGATACGAAGGCGACAGGGTATTGAGTGATTCCGTCTATAAAGACCTGCTTGGGCGTGGCTCCCAGGGCTAGCGGGTGACTATCCCAGACTACGAGGTCTACGAAATAGCGTCGTGATAAAGCGAAAGAAGTGTATAACAAGATGCCTACCTGCGTCGTAACCTTCACGAATGTACCCGACACGGTGATCTAGACCGAGGGTTTGCGCGGGAACTGTCGTGATTGATGCCAACGCCAGCGTCGTCGGCAACCCATAATAGTGTGCTTGCTGGGCTTCATATGCGAGATAACGACTATTGACGGCAGGGACATCGCTCTGTCTGGTATAAGCCACGCTGAAGCTGACCCAATCGCGAAATGCCTGACCTTCAAGACCACCTTGATTCCAGCGTCTGCGAGTATCTTCGGAGCAAACTCGGAACCCCAATAGGCCTCATGCTTGTATCTACAACAGTCAGACAGGAAGCAGGACGAATTTCTCGCGAGAGGGTTCTCACCTGGCTGATGTAGCAAACATAGCAATCGCGGGAGGTTCGCCTAATGCACCCTTTCAGATAAATCCAGCATCAAGGTACAGCTAGACCAACCATAGGATTTCTTCAGCAGGTCGGGCACGAGGTAAGCTTCATGAGCATGATGGAAGGCCGCTAGCGGGAATTCGAATTCGTTAGATAGCTATGTTATCGTATATCAGACCGCTATAAGATCAGAGCTGAGAGCAGATCAAGAACGTACTCGTACGATAGCATCAAAATCTACAGCCTAATCAATTGTCAATTAAAGTATTCTCTCAATCTATATGTTGAATAGACAGACCGAATAGCAATGCGTATGGACCTTGGTCCGTCCTCTCAACACGTCCACAAGAGACTGCCATTTCAGACTTTCTGGGAATTCGCCGAGACCTTTCCATAGGCCCTTTTGTGCCTTCAGACAATAATTATCTTGTGCCCTCTTGAGTTTTCGGGCTTCCTCGTAACTGAAAGCTCGCATTAGAACGAATTCGACGTGTCGGGGGAGGATGGGCTGACGCTTCACGAAATGCCCAATAGGTGTCCATCCTCGAACCGCCATAATTTGATGCTAAATAGTCGATAAGCTGCGAGCAGGAGAGGTATCACAGGGGACAAACTCGGATTTTCGCCTACAGTCAATCGCTCAGCCGGGAAGCAGCCTTTCGAGTAGAGTAAGAAGCATACCGCAGGCTTGCCTATGCCAAAAAGTCAATTCGGCCGAGCAGTATATGCAACATGTACGTACTTGAGATGTCTCCATCTTAACTTTCCCCCTTCTTCAAAGGCCGATCCATTGGGATAGAACGGCGGTGACAGCAACTTTGAGCTCGGAGATCGCTCTCTTGTGGCACGAAGTTTTATGGTGTACGCTTGTCCTCCTAAATGCACGAATGATATCCTATCCAGAGGGAACCGCAGGAAGTGCTAACCAATGGCATTGGCACTCCCAGGGAGGATCAGAACGGTAGTGACACCGCCTGCTATAGAAAGATTATACAGTGCATCGTGTGTATTCATGGCTGGAGAAAACTGAATAAATGCTGTTATTATAAGCATCGTGACATACCATCTATGCTTCGGAGCCCTGGCAGTACAGGTCCACTCCACGAATTCATGTCAAACGTCCCTGTAATGTGGGACTATTGAGAACCGCCGTTGGGGAGGTTGGAGATGTATAATACCCATAGTAGTAGGCGAAGGAAACACGCCTATATGGGAATGCATGTCTATGAGGCTGTGGAAGATAGTAGTGAGATAGAAGAATTATATACAAAGCTTGGGCCGGCTCACCCTGGCGTAATCCAAGATCCATTCAAGTCAATGATCCGTATCTCTTTCTTCAGTGAGTCGAAGCGTCGACTCGAGGTCGGGACTATCTCCTTGATTATTCCATTGTCCAGAAAGACATCCGTTTCGTGGAGTATCTGTTCTCCGTCCTTGCCCCCGGTCCAGACGGTCGCATTTTTCAGTAGGTATGCTGAGGTCCCAGGGACAAAACGGTCAGATTCTTTTCTGGACACAAATTCCGCAGGTGCCCCAGCCTTCATTTGGAGTCTGTCGCATTCTTGCAAGACTGCAGCCTTTGAGAATGTTGAGTCGAAGTTGGTATTTGATGTCCCAAGAGGTCTCCATGAAATCCAAAGCGTAGCAACCGATAATACTGTCGCACTTCCCAGAGCCAACGTCTTCCATGTGAGTTTACTGCTTTCAGTTTCGTGCCTCTGGGCCGTCGGGTCCCAGTTGTAGGAGGTTTTACCCAACATCGCCAGTTGGTGAGGCAAGCGCAGTCCGCCTCCTGGAGATTCTGAAGTTCAAAGGCTTGCCCTGGGTGATATTTGACCAGTGGTCCCGGCGAAGACACATGGTGCGAAGGGTTAGCCGTGTTCTGGCCGGATGGCCGCGTCGGACGCGTTCAGAATGGCTTCCTCATCGACGTCCACGGCCTCGCAGACGCCCTTGGCATCAACTGACAAGGAGGCAATATGTATCATCACGATTGGCATGGCAGGATCTGGAAAGACGACTTTCGTCCAACGAATCAATTCCTACCTCCATTCTCAGTCACCACCTTCACCGCCCTACATCCTGAATCTCGACCCAGCAGTCTCACATCTTCCATTCGATGCGAACATCGATATCCGAGATACGATTGACTATAAGCAGGTCATGAAACAGTACCATTTGGGTCCTAATGGAGGCATTCTAACGGCACTGAACTTGTTCACGACAAAATTTGAGCAAGTTCTTGGTCTGATCGAGAAAAGATCCAAGTCCCTGGACTACGTGATCCTCGATACTCCAGGCCAGATTGAGATATTCACCTGGTCAGCTTCCGGATCCATCATCACTGATGCAGTCGCTTCATCCATTCCAACCGTGGTTGCATATGTCATCGACACACCACGGACCACTTCACCAGCTACATTCATGTCGAATATGCTTTACGCATGCAGCATCCTCTATAAAACCAAACTCCCCTTCATCCTCGTCTTCAACAAAACCGACGTCCAGTCACACGACTTCGCCATAGAGTGGATGCAAGATTTCGAAGCCTTCCAGGCTGCACTGTCCTCTCGCGACACGCCAGGCAACGCAGTCGACTCGGAGGGAGAACCAACGTACATGAACTCGCTCATGAACAGCATGAGTCTTGTTCTGGACGAATTCTACAAACACTTGAAAGCCGTTGGCGTGTCGTCATTGACTGGAGATGGGATCCCAGATTTCTTTGCAGCAGTCGAAGAAGCCAGAAAGGAGTATCACGAGTCTTACGTCCCCGAACTCAAACGCATTGCCGCGATAAGGGAGAAGAAGCTGAAAGCGAAGAAGGAAGATTCTCTCAATCGGGCACTGAAGGACATGCAGGTCGACCCGAATATCCGTGGTCCTGGTGATAAATGGGACCCTACAGCAGTTGACGAAGATGAAGAATATGGGGAGGACGATGAATACGTTGGCGAAGATGACATCGCTGATCCTGCGGACGTTCCATCGAGCTCATTCATCGATCTAACAAAAGCCAGAAAAGGCAGGGACGCTGTCAATTGGCCTCGACCAGCATAGGTTAGTCCTTTATGTTTGTCAACGATTCATTTTCAGTGTATGGACAGCTCCGCAGACGTCTTCCACACTGACGCGATTACAGCATTCTCGTGATCCTCGCTTCCTCATGCCGCGGATGGCGGAACCGACGCCCGTCCCGTTCTTCTCAATCGACGTTCCAATTGTCTGTAAACAATTATCTGAACTATACGTGTCGTGGCGTTTCCTGGTCTATTGGATCACTATCTCCAGATCTTTCTTTCCGCTTGTGGTCCGACACGGGTTTGATCGACAAAGAAGATGGGATCTTGGACTAGCACCTGTGAATTGCTGGTCATTGGGGATGCATGATTTTCTGGTCTCGTGAGGATACCGTTACGTATGTATGTATAGAAGTTGACAGCTTGTACACCCTCGCAGAATATAAATGTTGATCTTACAGCATCATGTCAGCATGTGGTTGAGTTACTTGAGTATGATGTGCCGTCATGATCTCGGGATCCTAAATGTGACGCTGGAATTTTCTAATTCGACCACTATCCTCATCCACGGAAGGATAGATGTTCAATATGTACGTAAATGGCGGATCTTACACAAGATAATGCTTTTCCAGGCTTTATTATTTAACGTTTCTGTTATGTAGTTGAATGCAGTTGCCATTGTGGTATAGTATAGTTGTAGAAGTTCATTTTAAGGTTGAGAGTCACGCGCTTCTCGTTCACTAGACAAGGGGGTCAAATAATGCTTTATCAAGACAAGTGGATACATACAATTCTCTCACTGTGCGAAGCGTAACTTGATCAGGAACGTATGTGGAAATGAACGATGCTACTTACCTCGAAGGATGAAGTTAGCTAACACCGCGACAAAGAGGCAAATGCTGATGATAATAGGCCCGAGAATTTGATCTAGATGCTGAGGTTCAACAAGGGATAGCTTTCCGAAACAAAGGGGTCTGACCGAAGTGACCAGCGGACCGTTTGCGAATGAGGGTGATACGGTGTTGATACACAGCATATCCATAAATCTGCGCATGAGAACTGTCACCGGGATTCCTTGGGTGAAGGATGAACCAATCGAACCAGAATACCAACGCTAATGACGGCATAGACATAAGCGAAGTAGCGACCGATAGGATCTTTTGAAGCATTGAACAATGCCAGCGAAAGTGTACCCAGTAAGACAGCAGCATTAAGATACGATATCCAAGCTGTCAACCATGACATTAATGAGAATGTCTCCATCAACGGATAAGATAGGGGTCAAACAATTCCCGCTACATGTCGGAGTTTGAAATTGAGATTATGTAAGCGGCCAAATTCTCGAGGAGGAAAACCTCGGTGGCTCGAAATTGTCTGAAACCATCGAAAAAAATTGTTCAAAAATTGGGTAAAATATTCAAGATCTTGTGAAAGCAAGACACATGCCTCTATGCTATCCCGACGTATCAAGTGAAGTGGCTAAAGACATACGACTGTAGCGCCAGGGCTGCACCTGGGAACCGAGAAAGTAGACGAGTTGACGTGACGGTCACATGCTTGATATGGAAAAGCGCCCGTCTAAGCGAGTCACGTGCATGATTTGTCAGCGGCCAAAATCCCCAAGAAAAATTTCCAACTTTTGGAAACTGCTCGTCCCATACTCAGTTGGGGATTTGGAGCATAATTGGAAAATCGAATATTTCTTGACCAAAAACGATTATTTTCTCGACATCATTGCATCAGTTGGAAACTCTCGACGTCCGCAATCGTTTGATGTGTTCATATTAGCGTTTGGTAACCAAAGTGTGAGTGGATACGAGTTGTCGGAATTGGTCGGCTAAAGTAGCGGAAGTTGTTTGTCCCCTATCTTACCCCGGCTCAGTCACTGGGTGAGATGGAATCTGCTCCATCAGTGTCTACCGGGCCGATAAATCCGGCTATAAATCAGACAATGGCTCTTTCGAGTATGGATGTTGCGAGATCGCAGAGTGTTCCATCAATGCAACAGCATGGTGTTCCTCCGCATATGCAGCATGCCCAGTTAACTCCAGGGGCGAGAAATTCTCCCGGTCCGTCGGCTCCTCCTCCCCTTGCTGGTCCCTCAAAAACACCCCGCCAATCCTCGCATGCCTTACCTTCACCTCATCATCGATCTGTTTCGGGCAGTCAACCTCCTCAATCCGCACCACAGACCCCCCGAACTCCTGCAGCATATGCAGTTCATCCAGCGCAACAACAACAAGCCACTCGGCCTCCAAACCCAATGACTGCTGTACCTGCACCTAACGCAGTAGCTGGGCCTTCTATGCAATACCGTCAGCCAATGTATGTAGTTCCTCGCTATCAGATACACCATACTCATTGCTCTCTCAGCCCTCTCGGTCAAGGGCAAGGCATACTACTTCTGCTAACATTTGCTGGCTCATTGGTGTTCACCACTCCCGAGGTACATATCATTTATTCGTGTCATAGGTATAGCTAATCATCGCCTTTAGCGCCATCAATTGAACTATTGGGACAATGTTGTGAACAAGTACTTCCACCCCGAAGGATTCATGAAATTTACCTTATGGAAAGATAACATCAGGCTAGAAGCAAAACCCTTCGGTTAGATTTCCTCTTCTTTTGGTATTGCAGATAATTAACACCTAAATTATCTAGACATTGGTCTCAAAATTCTTCCCAGATTTTTCCTGGTTACAGGACAGTCAGGAGTCCAATCTATGAGTCTCTCGCTTGATCTTCCCGACGAGCGATACATTCCTGCAAATGGAGATGAACCCCCGCAAGCTGAGATCAGTTGCAAGAATGCCACCTGGACATACAAGTACTACACGGGATATACTGTGGCCCTTCGTGGTCCTCTGTCCGCGACCATTTATTATGACACCACATCTTCAAAACCCAGACCTCTAATCAAGCTACTCTCGTTCGACGCCAATTCGTACGATAAGCAGATATCCGTATCGGCTATCCGAAGCGACGCGAAGCCAATACCATCGCAACGTCAGGGTGAGCCGTCTGGGCAACACGATGGAACACCCGAGGATCGCAGTCAGACGCCCAATAATAGCAACAAGAGCGCAGTCGAAGACCAATGTATTCACATAGAGAAAGCTACCCTACCGCCTGAACCTGTAAATGCATTCGGCATCCCGCAAGTGACGATGCGTTGTTTAGAGGTACACACTTTACTTTCACCTAATTCGATTACTAATTGCTTTCTTCAGCTCGCCGAGAGTTGTGAGAGTATGGGTGATCTTATGGATTTTGCGTTATCACGAAATCTGGGTCCCTCCGGTAAGTTTTTGTTAATCGCGGTATAAACCCGCCGATCAAGGCTGATATCATAATTACAGATGCACTGAAACAGCTGGTTGCACACATTCGAAATACAGAGCCATCGTCGTACGCGGATTTCTTGTCACGGCGGAGTACGAATATGGGACCGACGACAGGTTCAGCACATTCACATTATCCTAATCCTATTGCTCCTTCGCCTTCCGGCACTCTCCAAAACCACGCCGGCGCAAGTCCCTCTCAGATGTCTTCACCGTCGAAAAATCATCCTCCAGCCTTAGTCCCCGCAACTGGAATCCCTGCGCTGGTGGATAGTGCAACTGGAAGACCGGCCCCAAGTGGCGGGCCACCGTCTGCTACACCCTCCAACTCGACGCCAACGGCAACTCCCATTCCTGCTCCAGCATCTTTAAAACGTAAAAACCAAAATGAGAGTCAGTCGGAAAGTGCCCCCCCAGCGAAAAGGGCGACTACCAGACGGAAACCGAAGAACGGCTAGTCGGTCGATTGCGTTACGTGTTATATTGTTCTCTCAGCTCGCCTTTTGTTGTCTTAGCTTTGTCCTCATATCGCACTGTTGATCTCAGGCCTGGTGGCCATCGTACGTTTACTTGCATCTAGATTCTGTATTACATCACTGCTTACTCCGAGGGATGAGGGTATCAGATTGTTTCCAATAATAGTACTACCGCACTTGTCAATATTACCTTTTTATCTTTCCTGCCTTAACAAGCAGTGCTCGTGGTTGTCTGATTGCCATGTATCGTTAGCGCTTCTAGTACACATCAATTGCGTGTTCGAGGTGCTTTGAGCCTCGTGACGGAATATACAATTGCTGGGATAGACGTGCATATGCTTTCAATGCTGACTTGCCATTATAGCATGAATGAATTATGGAAATGATAAAGAATACAAAATAATATGCGTGCAAGAAAGTGACCTAACAAATGATACAATGCAATGTCGTCTTGATGTGATCTGTGGTCCGCCCTAGTAACCTGATGGTGCTTCATGCAAGAAATCACAGCTGTCACCGTATTTACACCTAGAATTCAGCGTCGCAGTCAATATGTTGTTCAAGCACTTTGCAGAAACTTTGGCTTGCCTTCCTTGTTGGTAAAAGGTGCACGGTTTGGGCTGTTTAGATCTAAAACCACCTCCTCCTCCGCGACCGCCTCTACCTCTAAATCCATCTCCCCGACCTCTACCTCTTCCTCCCCAATTTTGTTCTCCAGAGTCCCACTGTCTTCTCGATCGCTCGTCTCCATCAAAGCCAGTTGAATTGGCGGCACCGACTTGCCCATATTGGGCATAGTTCCAATTCGGATCACCGGTTCCCGGGAAATTATGGTTTTGAAACCCCGCATCGGGCATCGGCATCTGAGCCACGAGCAGCTGTTTCAATTGCTCCGGACCAATATTCTGCAGAGCGGCTAATAAATTTGTATCGAGAGAAACAGACGGTAGTTGCTCTTCCATTGGGAGAGCTTGAGACATCGGAGCCTCATTCATGGGTGCTGGCAAGGAAGCGCTTATTTGACCCAAGAGGTCCGCTACCGATGGCGACACCCCCGTGAGAGAGTCGACTTCGGCACCAGTGAGCATAGGCTTGGCTTCTGCGTCCGGGTTCTCAGGCGGCAGTACCGATGGCTCAAACGGTGAATCAGGTATCTGAGCTGAGGACATATAGAGTGCACCAAGTGCACTCTTCTCTCTTTCTTCCTGGGTTGTCTTTTCGATACTGTCTTCGCCACGTGGTATCAAGGTGTCAGGAGGCAGTTCAAGCACTGTTAGATGTTCGATTATTGTTAGGCGCCGGTGAGGTAATCAGAGTCTTACAAAGTGGTTCTGTCCAATCGATTTGCTCTTCGAACAGATGGGCATGCAAAGCCGCGCCCTCGGCCTGCTCAAGGTCACGAAGATTATGCATACCATGCAAGGTCTACGGATATGCTTAAATATCTTAAAAATCCAGGTTATCTGCCAAAGATCGCTCACATCTGAATCATCATCATATATAGCTTTTTCGATATATCTGATCTGTTCAATCTTATCATCCGGCCGGAAGGACACTCGTTTCTTCGGTTTGCCGTTTTTCCCAAGATTCGACGTGTTGGTCAGAGGTGGTGCTGAGGCAGGAGGCGTCGGTACTTCCACTTTCGGCGAGGATATTCGTTTGCCCATAGATTTCAGGGCCTCTTGGAACGGATCAATAGAAGACGGTTGAGCCACGTTCTCAGTTTCCTTTGACGGAGCAGACCCAGACCCAGAAGAACCCGGAGCAGTTTTCTTGAAGCTTGGTAGTTTCGGTTTGGCTTTCTTCTCAGTAAAGAATGATGAATCCGATTTCACATCCTTCACAGCAGTAACCACCACTTTAGGTTCCCTTTTCGTCAGAGGCGGTTTCACACCTGCACTTGACGAGAGAGCCAGCTTTTTCGTGGGCGGAGCATTTTTCGCTGAAGACGAATCTGCTTTTCTTTTCTTCGACGGAGGCTCTGTGTCAAGGGAAATATTAATGAATTGCTCCCACGCAGGTTGTTGATTTGACCCACCCTCACCTGGTTCTTTCTTCGCGGGTGCATCACTAGTCACTAGATCTCGCCATTTTTTCTCCAATTGAACCGACAAATCACGAGTAGCTGTAGCACAGTTGAGCAAGGTGTCATATAACGGGTATTTTATTTATTCAAAGGATGTAGCCTTGAAGACTGACAGCACCCCATCTGTTGCTTTGAGACTTCAAGGTGAAACACTCAAACGTCGCTGGGAAGCATTACCCGGGATCACTCAAGTGGCAGCACGTAGAGGAACGCGGACACAATTTCACACAAGAAAAGCAAGAAACCGAGCTCACCAGGATTCGAGTCTTTGGTCAGTTTGACGATGATCTTGCCAAGTTTCGTTGATTTGAGGGTGTCCAGACTTAGCCGCATACGGCCCAATACCTTTGAGATAAAATCAGAAAGAGTTAAGACCACGATGCGCCGGGGAATCTCACAGCAAGGATAGGGTTGATAGTCTGAACCCACCGCCCTTCGTCTTTCTTGATGGCACCTGCTTTCAGCCAGTCTTTCAGTATTTCCATGGCTTCTTCGGAATCAGCCCAGGCTTTGAGAAACTGATCGTCCGCTCTCATGCTGACTTTGGACAAGAATTCTGTAAGCAATTCAGGATCTATGTCGTTGTGTCCATATGCTTTGACGTCTTTGATCAGTTGAACAAGAGCCGGGGTACCTCCGGTGAGACCCCCGGATCCTAGCAACGACTCCAGACTAGCTTTGATGTCTGGTCTGGGAGGAGTAGGCGGCACTGGCGGAGTGGGATTAGAAAGATCAGACGGCGCCGCCGATTGAGGGAGATTCGAGTGCAGGAGTTGGGGGTTGAGGGACATCGTGCGTTGTTGGACATGAGGTTGGGATTGGGTGGGTATGAAACCAGGAGAGTACTGGGAAAGAGGAGATTGCTGGTATTGGTGTATGGGAGTGGAGGTTGGGGAGATGTTCGAAACCAGCGCGGGGCTGTGCGACGGATTAGTAGTCTGAGGCGACGAGACTGTCGGGACTGATACTGACTCTATCGCGAACTGAGTCTGTTGCTGTGGCTGCGATTGCTGAGGAGGGGGTACGGGTGACGAGCCTGTGGCTCCATTGAGCGTGGAGTACGATGAGATGGGATACGGATATTGGTTCGTGTAATGAGTAGGTGCGGGATTGAATGGATAAGGCCCGGCGTTGTACCAGAATGGAGTGACTGTGGTAGGAGATGGTGTGGTCGTCGGGAGCGAATATAAAGACGAGTCTGGCCGCTGTGGGAGCTGCTCGCTGCCATCGAACGAGAAGGTATCAGGGAAGTCGAGGGTTGACGGGGGGTGACTCGTCAGCGGCTGATTGGACGACGATGGGGCCGCTTTGGCCCAGTCGTCTGCAGACACGGTAGCATCGCTCGACGATGGATGCGACACTGGAAGATGCGTCGGTTGTGTCGCCCAGGACGATGTGAAAAAGTCCATTGCACGGGACGAACACGTTCGATTATATATCGTTTTTCTGGGACTGGCTCAATGTAATAATTCGAGATTTTTGTTCCGTATTCAGTTGTGAATAGCAAATGCAACTTTGGGCGTGCAATAGTCTACCGCAAAGAAACGATTACCTGTCTGCCTCACGAACGAGAGACGTGATGGGAAGCTGAGAAAACGGCAGTCGACTCTGGTGAAACGGGATTTTCAATCTCCGCTTAAATCACCCCCTGGCAAACCTTATTTCCTATTTCAATCGACAGACATCCAGAGCACCGCATGCATTTCATAAGTGCGTTGGAAAATGCGAAACTCGATGCAGAGCAATATATCATGTTCGCAAGATGTTCATCTCTGAGCTGCAGAAAGCAATAGCAAAGGTCTCACATTTCCTATTGTGCATTACGGCAAAACTTGAACAAACATTTCAAACTCAATTTTACAGAGCATATAAGCGGTTAACTCAGCCTGTACACTTCTGTATACCCCCTGTACACTCGCATTACACTCGGCATGGTTAAGGGTGACGCCCTCGATGAACTTGCCCTCTACAAAAACCAGGCATGCTCATTGTCTCTTGCACCCGTAGTCCTCACTAATATAACCTCAGTTATGCCATTCTCTGGAGCAGGTCGCATCTCATATGAGACAATGTGCCGACCTCGCGTCGCACTTTTCTGCCCTATTAAAGGGCGAGCCACCTGGTGCTGTTAAGGATTCGCACACGTTTCAGAACGCGTTTGCTCCCGTACCTCCTCCCAATGACTTACAGGGTCCCCCGACACCTATCGAACATCAGGGTAGCGCTGGAGAGAAGAAGTCGCGTCAGAATGCGTCGACAGAGGGCGACGGTGGCAAGCGTAAACGTATAAAGAAAGAGAAGAAGGAAAAGGATCCTGATCTACCAAAACGCCCCCCTTCTGCATACCTCATGTTCCAGAATGAAGTTCGCGCTGGGTTCAAGACCCAATTCCCAGGTCTCGCCTATCACCAGGTCCTCGGGAAAATCTCCGAGGCATGGAGCACAATGCCGGACAAGGAGAAGGAGGTGGGTGCACCGTATGCATTGCACAACATTACGCGTCTGACCTGCTCGTGGTTTGCAGCGGTACAAAGACATGGTGTCAGTCGACAAGGCGCGCTATGACGAGGAATTGAATACATACAACACGAATAAGGGTATTAAAGCTGCGGAAGCGGTACGTACAAAATTTCTATGACCTGTGCTCACAGCTCATGAAATGCGTCAGTCTGCGGCTGCTGCGATTGAGGCTGGACCTGCGGTCCCGGTCGCGAAGCCAAAATCCGCAGTTAAGGAAGTGCAGAAGGAGACACCGGTTTCAGACGAAGATTCTAGTTCCGAAGACGATTCGTCGGACGAGTCATCAGAGGACGAGCAAGAACCCGAGCAGCCCCCGCCTAAAAAGTCCAAAAAATCCGTGCGTAGTCTGTCGTGAATATAACGCGTCGCGTTGACCGATGTCTCCAGCATGATGAAAAGAAGAAACACTCTAGCAAATAATATATTTCGAGATACCTGTGACAGCACCCGCTGCTTAATTCTGTCCTAATTGCTTCGCGGAGACTGACGTGGCTACCCTATTGGCTAATTATTCGCGCATGTACACTACTAGCTTCTTTGTGATACGTTACTATATTCAATATTATGTGCTTGTAATACTGACTTGTGACTAATGAATATAATGCGATGCTCGGATTGTTATCACGTTGGCCGGATGATGACCATGCCGGCTCGATCAGGGATTCGTACACTATCGATGGATACTACACAGCCATTTGAACAGTCCGAGTGCCTATATCAGGTCCCACTCCGGGGAAATATATCCACTCATCTTGTCCTCAACCACAATGTCGCAGCCTCGTAATCCAGATACGAGACCTTTGCCTGACGGTATGCACAACGCACTGTTCGTGCTCGATGTTCTCTGATCGCCCAATTTCTAAAGGCTGGGTGGAACAATACGATTCAAAGTACGTCTTGTGTGGCTGCCAGTGTCATCAGAACGCCTTATCGTCGAACATCGCAGCTACAAAGCCTGGTCAGCATCTCGAGAGTATATCAAGATTCCATAATGTTGAAAGATCAAGCAGGTTCTACGTGAATACACGAGAAAACCCCCCGAGATCATCATGGACTCATCCATCTGGGCCCGCTCCCCCGCCTCCCGCTCAATACGCACCCCCTCCCGGCGGACCCGCACCTCCAAGTCCATATGGCGGACCACCCCAACCGCATTCCCCGTATCCTCCACAGGGCGGATACGGCGATCGAGGATATCAGCCCCAACCACCTCGTCAAGGTTATGGCAGTCCCCCGCCTAATCAAGGATGGAATGGCCCTCCTGGCGGCGGCTTTGGCGGTCCACCCGCTGGCTATAACACTGGATATGGTGCCAGTGGCGGTTATGGCGGTCCACCACCACCAGGTGGCGGTTGGGGAGGGCCTCCTCAAGGTTACCAGGGCGGTTATGTCCAACAAGCACCTCCAGAGCCTCCTAAGAAGAGCGGATTTGGCATGGGCACTGCTGTGCTAGCAGGCGAGCACAAATGCTGTCTGTGAATAAAGTGGTTCTAACGCCTATGCAGGTGGTGCCGGTCTCGTCGGCGGCGCCTTGCTCGAAAACGCATGGGAAGACCACAACGACGCAGAATACGAGCAAGGTGAATCGACCCTGTTATGCGCCGATCTGATTATCTGAAACGAGTGCGTTAGGTTACGATCAAGGAGCTACAGATCAAGCTGTATACGACGACAACACCGGCGATGGCGATTGGTAGACGATCCACGGTAGCACACTCGGTGTACTCTGGTCGAATCATTTATTGGAGCTCTTCATGTCTTGGTATCACTAACCGAATTGGAATGTAACTTTGTATGCGCATGTCGATATATGTTGTTCATGTCTGTGTGATTTTTCCAAAGGCCATGCAAGGGGTGAGCTAAGTGAGGGTCGAGGAAGGCGGATACATAGAAGACCGAGAGCCTAAAGTCTAATTTTGTAGATCTTCCCGGCTCCACTAACCAAACTGGCACTACTCTTCACAACCTCGATCACACCCTATAAGCTCAGGTGTTCTTCCTTATCAGTGCATAGTTTATAGTTTGGAACATCGCGCCGCATTCAAGTTTCCCAGAGAAAGGGTCTAACATACAATAAAGATACAAATGCACAGATTGTATAATTACAATGATGGGTTATTATAGTGTTCCAAGAAGCATTGCTTATCACTATCCTGAGACGTGAGCAGAAGGCGTAACCGATGACCTACAGTGCTATTAGCCGTAAGGGAGACTGTCGCCTTGATATGAAGGGCCATTGTGCAAAGGCGGTCTGGGTGGATGCCCATTTCGAGAAAAATTCGGCGGACCGCCGGGTTGAGGATGTCGATTGGGAGGCGGCGTATTTGGATTCCAGTTGCCAGATCGATTGGGCATATTCGCCATCGGCCTAGATGGCAAGCCAGACGGAAGAGGCGGCGGTGGTCCGAAAGGTCTGCTGTCGTGTCGCCTTTGTTGCATGCCATTCGGAATATGAGGACCAGGCGGTCGCCACCCTCCGCCGGGGTGAGGTGGACCAAAATTCGGACGGAATGATTCTCTGGTGGGTGGACGGGTATTATCCCGCAAGATGAGTGGCTGAGGGAGCGTATGAGGAACAGATGGGCCACGTGGCGCGTCTGGTTCCATTAATGGCCGGTTGTTGTTATGATTGTTGACAAGATGCGGATTGGGTTCCTTTTTGCGCGTTGATTTGGTGAATTCGTGAGATGCCTCATATTGCGGCAGTCTAGGGAGAATCAGACAAGTACCATTTATCAGAGAAATCGGCTGACGTTTTGGGATCTGCGGGGAGAGGGTCTGTCCACAGGTAGTCGTGATCGAGAGCTTGCGCAGCAGTAATTCTCTGCTTCGGATTGACAGTGAGTAACTTATCAATTAGGTCCACAGTTTCTGGAGTCAGACTGGGAGATAATGATCAGAATTTGTAGGAGCAAAGTGGTGATGGCAATACTCTGAAAAATGTGATCGGAGTATTCTGGGCCATCGCTGGAATATCTTGACGCCTTCACAGCCCGGTAATGCATCCCAACCGGGCCATGACTCATTGGTTGGTGTTCCACATAACTTCCAAATAGCAATGAGTTGATTGAAGTCGCTATCTCCTGTCAGAATCGGCCGTCTCGTGAACATTTCGCCCAAGATGCAACTTTGGACTGTGTCAACATATAACTCGTGCTCTGGAAGAAGAGACAGTACCCGATGCCCCAAAGATCGATTTCTCCGCCGTATTCCCGAGCACCCAATAGCAACTCTGGAGGTCGATACCATCGCGTTACGACACAGTTCGTGTATCGCTCTTGACGGTTCGATTTCAGCTGTTCGGGACCCGCAACTGGTCTTGCAAGACCGAAATCAGCTATTTTAAGAGAACCCTTGTTGTCGATCAACAGATTGGCCGCTTTCATATCTCGATGGATGATTTGATTCTACCCTTATATGTCAGCAATGGGACCGGATATGATGAGAAGACATACTCGGTGAAGGTATTCCGTTCCTTCCAGTAGTTGTTTCATGTAAAGTTTGATTTGACTTGGACTCAATTTGACCTTATCATTTTCGAGTAACCCAGCCAAGTCGTGATCCATATATGGAAAGACCATATAAATCTGGGGCTCCTTTGCCGTCACTTGGTAAAGGTCAGCAAATAAACAAAAAATGGGACCCTCACTGACCCTTCACAATGATCATGTCCAATAGCGAGATGACGCAATAATGGTCGAGAGATTTAAGTATTTTAATCTCACGAAGAGCCGTGATAGGCATTCCTTCCTTAGCATTATGAAACATGACTCTTTTCAAAGCCACTTGGCGTTTGGAGAGGCGGTGATATGCTTTGTGAACGACACTGAGTGGAACTTAAATCAGTAAAGCGATACATGGATGTAAGAGAAAGAGAATCACCCAAAAGTGCCCTCGCCTAATTTGGTGCTTACTTCATAGTCGACTATGTCCCCACACCCGAGGAACGTACGACCATAATTTTCCGATTCCTGCTTTTTCGAAAAGGTCTGGGGGATTTTTGGTGGCTTCGGCGGTGGAGGTGGCACAGCAGCCTTCTTTTCCTTTGCCCTCTCGGAGTCTGCGTCTTTGGGGAATGATTTCTCCTTTGTATGTCCATTTTGGTGCACATGCGAGGGAGGGGGAGCTGCTGCCGTAGACGGCGGGGAGAAGTTAGATTCAGGAGCGCCATGAAGCGGAGGTCGGTCAAGGACAGGTTTACGAGGGAGTGCGTGTACAATAGGTGGTGGGGGTGGAGGAGAATCAGGACTACCCCGAGGGGGCGTTCCCTGAGGAGGTCGAGGTTCTGTAGAGGCGGGTCGAGGACTGCCAGCCTCCGAATAACCATGGCGAGAGCCTGAAGGTGCGTTACTGGGTGATCGCCGTCGATGATTTGGCGGTGATGATGGACGAGAGGGAGAACTTCTATCATTACGATGAAGATGAGGAAACCGAGGGTCTTCCTGATAAAAAGGCCTCGAATCCCGATTTCCTCTTCGCCCGACATTCTGAGAGCGAGCGTCCCAAGGTCTGCCGTTTCGTCCGCCTGGCGGACTGTATGATCTAGAACGAGAGCGATTGCGATGTGCCGAAGCACTTGGCCTGTAAGCATCATACTCGTATCTTGCCACTGGCGGAGGCTCATAGCGGTCTCTCCAGGAATCACCGCGCCGACGATCATCCCGAGTGTGCCCTGGGTGTCTGCTAGGCTCCGAGGCCCATGTATCGAACTGGGGAGGGGGTGGGAGTGGATGTGCCTCTCTCCGTCGTTCTCTGGGAGGACTGAGAAGTAAAGTATATGAGGTTGCTTTGTTGGCTTAGCGTATGGAGCTCACGTTTCTGGGCGCCGCCGATTCCGGTTATGCTCATCATAGTATCTCGAATCGTTGGGCTTCTCCCTTCCCGATCCATTCATGGTATCTTCCGCCTCGCCCTCCTCTTTCGTCTCCTGGATGGGGCTGGCTTGTGCTTTGTCCATCTGCAAGTCCACTTTCGGTGGTAGAGTGTCTTTCGCTTTCTTGAAAGGGAAAGCAATTTTGGGTTTGAAAGTTTCCATTGCCGGAGCTTTGGGTTTTCCAGGAGAAGGCGACCTAGTGCTTTGCCTGTCAGCAGGCGATGCCTTGACATCAGCGGGTTGCAATGGCATGCTATCATCTAGTTCACCCTCTTCGGGCGAAGATGGTATGAAACGTTTGGCTGGTCGCTCGGAAGGCGAGCCGTCAGCCTTTCGTTTCATGGTGGAAGACATGCCGGTAGCAAATCAGGTCTGCCAGTGAAGATTGAGAAAGCTGGAGGTGTAAAGGAAAGACAGATCAGCGATCAATGAAATAAGAAACAATTATTAAGGTTCTGAAAGCGTCTATTTGAAGACTTAGATGCAGGTCATAATGAAAGAGCAAGGAGAAATGATGCTGAGCCCAAGTGGTGACGGGCGTTCGCAGAACGAGTCGGAGGCGCGCAACGCGGAGTTTCGTGAACGCGACGGGCACCCCTACAACGGGCCAGCGTGCTCATACATTCTATTGCTATGGCTGACGATGGCGGGAACATTAAGGTGGTCGTCAGATGTCGTCCTCTCAATTCCAGAGGTGTGGCAGTCTCCTTCGTGTTTCAATGGCAAACCCTAATGAATATCCTGGGCAGAGCTCGCGCGCGGCGCAAAGGGACTCATTCGGATGCAAGGAAACCAGACGTTCATAGACCCTCCGGACGTCTCAGCAAGCACTGAGAAGAATCAAGGTCGTGGCTCGGAACGAAAAACACTTGCATTCGCGTTCGACAAGTCGTACTGGTCCGCTGGCGATCGCGACGACCCCGACTATTGTAGTCAACAGACCTTGTACGATGATTTAGGAAAGGAGCTTTTGGATCATGGATTCGCGGGGTTCAACGCGTGTATTCTAGCTTGTGAGTCTTTGCGTTGTATGCACTGGACGAAGCTTAGACGAATATCCGAAAGATGGCCAGACAGGTATGTGATCATGCTTCTCGACTATGCTCCAGTCCTTAGATCCTCCAGGTTCTGGAAAGTCATATAGGTGATTATCTCATTTCTGAATATCGGCTCTCGCTTATTTCATCTATCACAGTATGATGGGATGTTGGTACCTTTAACGCTTTGCCGTATACCTAAGGCTGACCTTCGACATTCTGAAGACGGAGCAGACAAAGGAATTATACCTCTAACATGTTCCGAATTGTTCACGCGTACTGAGGATCGGATGGCGGCTGATCCTAACATCAGCTTCACTGTAGAAGTGTCATATATCGAGGTATGGATTCATATGTCAAGATATAGTTCGCTCTAATATAGTCGGTTGTATAGATTTACAACGAGAAAGTCAGGGATCTCTTAAACCCCAAGAACAAAGGCAACCTTAAAGTGCGTGAGCATCCTAGGTATGCGGGTTTTATTTTACGCAAACGGTGACTTGACTAAACGGTTCTTCTCAGCATGGGTCCCTATGTAGAAGACCTCTCTAAACTCATGGTTGGGAGCTACGAGGAAATGATGACTCTGATGGACGAGGGGAACAAGGCTAGGACAGTCGCGGCTACCAACATGAACGAGACGTAAGCTACAACATTATCCTTTTTTGCAAATTCATTCAGTGATCGAAATAGCTCGTCCCGTTCGCATGCTGTTTTTACCCTTCTTCTCACCCAGAAGCGTCGAGATGTTGCGACCAATCTTGATACGGAGAAAGTCTCGCGCATCAGCTTGGTCGATCTAGCAGGTTCTGAGCGAGCGAACTCTACCGGCGCCACGGGACAGCGGCTGAAAGAGGGTGCTAACATCAACAAATCACTTACTACTCTTGGAAAGGTCATCTCGGCTTTAGCTATGGCGTCTGAGGTGAAAGGGAAAGGGAAGAAGGGAAAAGCAGAAGATTTCGTTCCCTACCGCGACTCGGCAAGTCTATGCCGTGATTCTCAAACACCCGACTCAATTTTTTGTTCTAGGTCTTAACATGGCTCCTGAAAGATAGTCTCGGAGGAAACTCCAAGACTGCTATGATCGCTGCGATCTCTCCCGCCGATTATGACGAAACGCTGAGTACATTGCGGTACGCCGATCAAGTAAGAGTCTGCGCGTCTATCTATTCATCACTGGTCACTAACACATTTTTAGGCCAAGAAGATCAAGAACAAAGCTGTTGTCAACGAAGACCCCAACGCTAAGCTCATTCGAGAACTCAAGGAAGAATTGGAAACGCTGCGGATGCGCGTTTCAGGCGGAGGCGGCGGACACACTGGAGAGGACACTTACGATCCTGCTGTACCGCCAGAGTTGCAGAAAGTGACTTATCGAACCAAGGAGGGCGAGATTAAAACTGTCACGAAAGCAGCTCTGCAAGAGCAGTTGCAGACTTCCGAGAAGTTAATGCGTGATCTGAACGAGACGTGGGAGGAGAAGATGCTGCGGACTCAGGAGGTCCAGAAAGAGAGGGAGAAAGCCCTCGAAGAATTAGGCATAACGGTTGAGAAGAATCTAGTCGGCGTACATACGCCCAAGAAGGTATGCGCTCTGGTCGTCTCCGAATAACGCTCGTAACAATGACTTCGGCAGATGCCACATCTGGTTAACCTGGTAAGCCCCCGCCTCTCGTGCCACTTGCTTGATTCTAAGGAATCATCTCGTTTCTTCAGAACGAAGGTTGGTTTCGTCCTGAGTCAATATTGATGTATAGCTGATGAATGGGCTCGCAGACCCTCTGATGAGCGAATGCCTCATTTATCAGTTGAAGAACGGCAGAACCATGGTCGGGTTTCCTGTGCCACCTATTCGCTCATCCGTTGACTCCTTCTCAAGGTTGGGCGTCTCGATAGCGAGAAGCCTGCGGCCATTCGTCTGAGCGGCGAGAGTATCCTCGAAGAACATTGTTACTTCGAAAACACGGATGGCAAGGTGTTCTTGTACGCAATGCCAGAAAGTACAACCGTAAGTCCATAAACCAATATAGCACCACCAGCTTACCTGACTATCACAAATCAGTTCTTAAACGGGAAGCAAATCGATACAAGTCAGGTAAGTACGACTTACCAGGCTACGCATCGGGAATTGACCCGTCGTCTCAGCCGTATAAGCTAAAGTCCGGCTATCGTATAATCTTAGGTAAGTTCTGTCTTTAGAGCTTCGGACTTTATTACATAAGTTGCGCAGGGGAACATCATGTCTTCAGGTTCAACAACCCAGAAGAGGTGCGGAAGCAACGTGATCGTCAAAAGTCAAACATGCACATTAGCGTCAGCGCCAGCGATCTCAATGGCGACTTGACAGGCTCACCTTCGACGGGAGGTACACGTCCCGACTCACCTGTATCAGACTCCTCTGCCCCCGATGTTGATTGGACGTACGCGAAACGTGAGGCGGCTCTCGCAAGGCTCGGCATGGATCCTGGTCTGGATAACCTTCCCGATGAGGATTTGAATAAGCTGTATGAACGGATCACCAAGGTGAAGACCATGCGCGATCATGGGAAGTCCAGACCAGAAAGTAGTCTGTCTCACACCAACGATGTCTGGAGTGAGTTTGGACGCCCGTTCGAGGACGCTTTCACCGATGACACAAGCATCGACAACGCCGCCATTCAAGAGAATCCTGAGTTGGAGGATTCTGTTCGAGAAATGCAGGAGCAGATGGAGGCTCAGCGCGCGGACTTCGAGTCTCGCCTATCTGCCCTCTCTGAATCATCGGAAGCTGAAGATCTGAGAGTTGAGAAGACTCATATGGAACATCAGCTGAAGCTACTGCAGACGCGGATGAAGAAAGTCATGGGCCTGCATATTCGTAGAAGCGAAGACGAGCTCGAGGATCTAGATCCAATTGTGTATACTGCGAAGCAGCTGAGACTGATTCGAAAAGTACTGGACAAATGGAGAGCTCATAGAGCATTCTCGATGGCTGAGCTGACACTATCATCAGCGGTACTTCTGAAAGAGGCCAACATCATCAGGTGAGAGCATCCGGCTGTGTTAGCAGCCGATATCTTATCCCCATCTAGCGAAGAACTTCATAAAGATGTCACGTACAACTTCACCATTGCGTCTGGCGGCTCTCTGGCGGCACCGACATCCCAGATAGATGCCATTGCTGGCCTGGACGAAATCGGAGACGTTGTAGATCCCACGCTGGCATCAGCGACGCAGCCAACCGTAGCTGTCAAAGTCCTCGACAAGAGACATAACGCCGTATACGTCTGGTCTCTTGACAGGATGCAGCAACAAGTCCAGCGAATGCGCAACTTGACATCCTTCATCGATCGACCATCCTACTCACAGCACTTCTCTTCGGAAGAACCATTCTACGACTCCCCTCCACCCCGGTACTCCTTCATTGGAAACGCATTAGTATCCCTGGCGTCTCTCTCTCGTCGACTTTCTTCAACGTCCACCGTGCCAATATTTTGTCGATACACTGCCGAAGCCATTGGGTCGTGTCGCGTAGATATAAAGATCATCAACCTCGTCGAGTCTTCCAAGCGAGCCAATGGTTCCAACATTTCGACCCGATCATCTTCTCCCATGCCTCGCACCGTCCCATCAGGCAGTCGCCTAGGGTTCTTTGTCACTATCGACTCAGTCAAGGGCCTCTCCCCACATGAATTCTCGTCCGTTCACTGCCAAGTCAGACTTTCGGCTTTCATGGGCTCCTCCACAGCGAATGAGGAGATATATCCGTCTTCGGTCGTTGATATCGACCAACAATCGCTCTCAGACCTCAAATTCCGCCATTCCTTTAACCTTGCAGTTACATCCAGAGTTTCATCGTATCTTCGCGATGGTTATGCCCCCATAGAATTCTTCGCCTCTGCGAAACCTACTTACGTGGAACGCTTAGAACGATGGGATGAGTTGCGGGAGCAAAAGGGCCTCAAAATAGGCAATATTGTGGATCCCACAGAAGCTCAGGATCGTCCGCCGGCTCTGCCCCTGATGCGTCGGTCGGAAACAGACTTTGTTGTCGAGCAGACACATGATGTCATCGCAAGATTGCAAATCTGCGAGCTGGGTTCGGACGGACAATATACACCTGTCCCTGCTATTTCGCAAGGACCACTCGACCCGGGAGCCTTCATTCTTCATCAGGGCATCCAGAGACGGCTCGTTTTGACTCTGGAATCGAACTCCGGCCGACAGCTTCCGTGGACTAGCCTTGCGAGACTTCGTATTGGATTCATTCGTTCACTTGATCCCAAGGGTCTGATACAAGAATCTCCTTCAAAGGGTCTTGTCGATCTTGCTCTGACGAAAGAGCAAAACATCGAGTTCAATCCAGATGGAACTGCTTCGATCTCCACCGAAGCAGCTTGGGATTCGGGCGTCCACAACTCAGCTTTGCTCAACAAAGTTACCTTACCTCAATATCGCGTTCTCCTCCAGCTCCAGTGGTTCGTCCTCATCGAATCATGTACCGAACCTGTCCATTTCTCTATGGATGTGGCGATCACTATGAAATCCCGCGAGGCAGGCACACCTTCCAAAGTGCGCATGTTCTTCGACTCTTCCAAAGTGGTACCCAAGACAACGGCTGTTTTCTCGCTTCGAATGACGCCGCCGCTGACACGTTCGCCGAAAGAACTGTGGCGCTTAGATACTTCGGAGAAATACGTCCGCGGGGAAGAAGTTCTGAGCTCGTGGAAACCACGTGGTGTTTCAGTCGTACAGGATTATTCTCGACTCATTAGCACCGAACGTCGAGCGGCTGACGTTCAGGCTGTGAAGGCCGTGCTTTCATCTCTTCCTTCAATCACTGTTGTCAGCGATGATAATCCGTGGAAGAAAGAGAAGGACCAGCAGTTACTGGAGAAGTGTTTGGCTCTATGGCAACGGCGAAGTGGTTATCCCGGGGAGGTAAGTCCTGGAAAGTTATACAAGCCTCTTTGATCTGACCGCCCTCTGCTAGATTTTGCTGAACCAAGAACCCGATGAGTCTGATGGGGATGAAAAGCGCAAGGCGAAGAGAAGGAACCTCGCGGAACCATTACGACTTGTTGGGCAAGCAAAGCTGATGCCACGCGTGTATGTTGGCTTGTTCAGTTTCCGATACAAGACACTGATATCATCATCAGAAACGGTACCACGAAATATGCTTACTTGACTTTACTCACTGATGCGGCCGAGAACACTTGGGAGAAGCGCTGGGTTGTCCTTCGTCGGTCAGTCACCCCTGGAAATCCTGGTACAACGTTACCTGATCGTTTCACTAGACCATACGTCCATATATATTTGCGCTCGGACGAAGTAGATGAAGTGAACATCATCAGTCTTAGCGGAGTGAAAGTCGAGCATAACCCGGACATGGAGGAATTATTCAAGGTATAGTTCTTGGATCGTTTCCTGACACGGACTAATGTCAACCTCAGCGTAAATATGTGTTCACTCTCTTCACATCTACAAATTCTCTCGCCTTCGCGGCGCCCAGCGCGAAGGAGCTTCAATCGTGGATCACGAAGCTGGATCCCACCCGATTGTTGTCATGACGACCCTAACGACATTTACGACCATATTTTCATATCTCTGTTGTCAGACCATATTGCTTTCCTTGTCCTTAAGCTATTCTGTATCAGGTCACTGCTTTCTATACCTTCGCTCACTCGTTAGATCCTCTACAACGCATTTTTTCTGGATACATACCATCTATTTGTCGCACATTGATACCGCTACTACAGGATATATACCTACTATATTAGAATTCACAACCAAAACTTTTTTGTCTTGACACGCGTTTGAAAGTGAGGTGGCACCGCATGTGCCTAGTGGAAGTGCACAGCCACGCAGGCACGGTCCAAGGGGTGTCAGCGGCCGAGGCATGCGGATCTGATCTTGATCGCGAGTCACGAGCGCACGATAAAATGAGACGGTCGCAAACCGACCCAACCCCACCCAACGACGACGATGGCAGCGAGAATGGACAACAGACCTTTGCCAGCCGGTTGGACAAGCCATTATGATCCCCCGTGAGTCGAGCGTCTATGCTATAGCCAACCGAAGCGTAGCGTTCCGAACTGATTATCTGGCTTGGCAGATCGAAACATTGGTACATTCCGAACCTGCGTTCTAATAAGACTGTCTTGGTCTGATCTTATCTTTGCCAGGTATTACAGAAATGGCCATCATTCTTCTTGGGTCCATCCTGCCGACTTTGTCCAAAATCAGGCCGCAGCGAGCACGAATGCCGAAGGTTCCAGCTCAGGTGGCCTGTCTCGGGCGCAGCTGCTTTATAAAAGCTCGCTGAGCCAAAGCACGGTCCCTATACTCCCGTCGCCCCAAGTCTCGCATTCTCCGAGCCCAGCGCCCGTGTCAGGCCAATCAACTCCCCGGGTTGTCTCGAGCCAGACGTCATCGCCTCTGTATACCGACACTCTTTCGAATCCTACCCAGATCCGAAACACTTCCAGCAGCCCAAGACATTCTCGTCATGAATCTGCTCCTTCTCCACGTTATCAAGCGACCGAGACCACCCCTGCTGCATCAGCAAACTATGCCACCATCCCAGTGGAATCTGAGCAACCAAAGGCACCTCGTATCCTTCATACTGTCGCAGCTCGACCCGCCAGTGTTATAGAACCTCCTCACCCAGCTACAACGATTCCTTCTGCTCCTCCATACCATGCCGCCAGCCCGCCTTTGGAACACCAGGCAAATCACCCATCGTACTCTGAAAAGCCGCCAGTGCAACCCAGCCAGCCGAGCTATGTGGTGAACCAAACCCCCCGTGCCCCCGAACCTCCTTCTCACCCCAATGTTGGCCCGCCAGCTGCCGTCCCAGGAAGTCCTTCTAGCCAGCCACCATTGAAATTGAACGACCAAGGCCAATATGGCGCCGTCCCTCCTCCGCTTCCGCAACGACAGGCTCAGAGCCCTAATCGCCAGTCCATCGTGCCGTCACCGAACCAGCCGATGCCTATTGCCGTACAGCAATCGCCCATGCCGCCTCCCATCCAGCACCCTCCTCGACCTGCTCCAGTTCACTCACAAAGCCAGCCTATCATGCAACCCCCCAGCTTGTATCCAAATATGCCAGCTCCTTCTACTAATGGGCCCTCCGATTATCCCTCCCCTCAACAAAGCAATATCACACCCAATGGAGCTGGCTATCCAACGCCATATCCCCCACAGGCACAGTATCCGACATCCCCACCACCCCCTGTTCCCCAGAATGCTGTTCCTCCTACACCTCCTTTGTCACCAGATTCTTACTTCCAGACATCGCCTTCTCCTGCCTCTGGTCAATTCCATTCTGTTCCGGTAAGCTATGAAAGTCATCATCTACTCCTTTCAGCTGATTTTTCCTGCAGACTACACCGTACCAAGGCACCCAGCTCCCTCCACCTCCCCAGCAGCAGAACCATCCTCGCCGGCAATCAGCACCGCCGGCTTTCCACAATCCCCCGCCTGGGCCTGTCCAAGCTCCTATCCAGGTGCAGCGTCAGGCTCCTCAGAAGCATGGGTTCGGTCGATTTGGAAAGGCCCTCGCTGGTCTGGCTGTTGGAGCAACAATTGGAATAATTGCTGAGGGTGCTATAGAAAATATGACTGGCAATCAAGGCGATGGCAGTACATTTGACATGAGTGGTATGGGTGATGCGATATCTAATCTGATTCCGGGCGGCGGGGATAGTGGGACACCGGATACTACCGGATTTGATTCGTCGACGTTTGACACGTCGGGTACGGACTTCAGTTCTTTCGGAAATCAAGATCCAAGTGCGTACAGTCCAGATAATACCTTCAATACGGATCAAGGTGGGGGAGTTTTCTGAGTTCCTGAAATAGTCCTCACCAACTTGATAGGCTTTAATGGAGGCTACGATCCTACAAGTATTGGAGGAGATCAGGGTTACACTCCGGATACCTATGGCAATACTGACCCAAGCATGGGCGGATACGACCCAAGCCAAGGTGTGTCGCAAAATGAGATCCGAAGAAATTGCTCTCAAGTGCTTGTGAATATAGGAAGCGGCTATGTCCCCGCTGACTATGGCCCTACTGATTATGGAAGCGGCTATACCCCTACGACCTACGGACCTTCAGGTCAAATTTCCATGTCGCTTTATTCTTCTAAGCGAGCTGACAGATTGCACAGGGAGCAACCCAGATCTATCGCAGTACAATACTGACCCAACCGATAATGGTGGCAACGATTTCAACAACGATCAATCTCAAGGCCAAGATAGCAGTCAAAGCGCGTCAGGTTTCTTTAGTCATGCAACACATCATCGTCCGAATCATCATCGAGGAGGAGCCTCCTTCGTCAGCACGGCCCAGAAGATTTACACTCAATATCAGCACCACGCACATCAGCAGAATCCCGCTCAGAATCATCACCCTCAGCCATCTCAGCCCGTCGGACACCATCCTTATACAGCGACTGTACAACAACCCTATACGGGTAATGCGGGCTATCCAGCTCAGGCTCCTGCCCAACCGCAATACCCTGCCTATGGCCCGCCTCCACAGCAAGGACACCATGTTGGATATAATCAACAGCCTCAAGGGCACCATGTAGGGTATGCCCCACAACCTCAAGGCAATCGGGGAGGCTATAACCAACAAGCGCAAGGGAACGCACACCGGGGATCAAGTGCTATTAAAACCGGAAAAGCACTCCTTGCTGGCGCGAAAATCATGGGTGCACTCTTGAAGTGAGCGATTGTGCATCTCTTTTTTTTTGTATTTCTTTTATCTTTTTGGGGATCTGTGTGTTTGTAGATACTGTACTTTGAATATCATTACTGACTGCCCCAGGTCCATTTAAGTTACCGGTCCCGGAACCGGCCGAACGGTTGCCGAAATGACTAAGAGAAAAGAAGCTCGATTCCCTTATTTTCGCGTTTCACGACGCGTCGCTAGCGTTGTCCCTTGTCCTAATCATTATCTATTAAGCGCATTTGTGTCTTGTCCTTGTCTCTTTCAAACCATCATGGCAAGACCTAAACGCAACGTCAAAGCGAAAACATCAACCCCCAGCAGCGTCGATCCCTCTGAATCTCCTGTCACGACTATCTTCTCTGCGAGTAGACAGCTCTCGCAAAAGTCGTCTCCTGGCACGAGCGATGTCGAAATGGACTCGCCGTCGGTCAACCTGTCGAAGAAAAGAGGCTATGGTCAAGAAACTGGGGAGGAAGAGCTCGCCGCGCCGGTCAAAAAACTGAAAGCCACCGCTAGTGTGAAATCAGAGCTCTTCATTGAGCTTCCCTCAAGACCGAGACGAGCCGTACGACGTTTTATACGTCAGCCTAACACTCTAACTGACTCCCTGGTCCTCAATCAGGCTACGAACACGCCGTCCAGATCCTCGAAAACCCCTGCAGTGTCTACGAAAAGGACTCCCCGCTCCGCTGCGGCATCTGAGGACGAAATGGACCTGGTCTCTCAAGATGGACTTGATTTCGTGGAGGAAAGTGATGTATCTGGGTCTGAATTTGAGGTTTCAGATGAAGAAGAAGAGGTCGAAAACTATGCGAGCTATGATGAGGAACCGGTCGAGGAAGTCAAAGTTACTCGCAGTGGAAAGAAGCGATCACCCGCTAAGCAAGCCAAAGAAGAGATTCCGGAGCCGTCGATGGATCAAGAAGAGCTCGATCTCCAAATGGCACTCGCGCGTTCGATGACCGACCAGCCAGTGGAGTGGATGACAGGCTTCAGCTCTGCAGGAGCTGGTGGATCGAGCTTATCCAAAATCCTCAACGCTACATCCACTGATGTGCTCAAAGCGGAACTGGGGAGCCAATGGGATGAGGAATCTGCAGCATTCTCGGACGTCGAGATCTTATCAGCAGAAGATGTTCCTCTTATCTTGAAAGGGAAAGGCAAGGCAAAAGCGACTGTCAAGGGCAAAGGAAAGCAGAAGGCCACCGTTGAAACGGCTTACTCGAAATCAAAAAAGTCATACGCGGACCGACGACGAGAACTCAAGGTTGAAGAGCGTGAACTTGCCTTGAAGCTTGGCAGAAGGCTAACATGGGTATGTCAAATATATTAGGCCCATAAACATCACTCTCACAAATCACAAAGGCGGAAAGATCCACTGTGGCCCTCTATCGGACTCATCCAGAGCTCAGGAATGTGTGGGGAGATTTGGAGGAAGCTATTCCAGTCACGATTCCCAAGAAAGCCCAACAACCAGCCGGACTGAAAGTCACGCTTTTGCCGTTCCAGCAGGAGAGTCTCTTCTGGATGAGAGAGCAAGAGCGTGGCCTGTGGAAAGGTGGCATGTTGGCTGACGAGATGGGGTATGTCACGCATACTTGTTCTTCAGGCGTTTACTGAGAATACCGTCAGAATGGGAAAAACTATCCAGACAATCGCCCTCCTGGTGTCGGACGAAAGTCCAGGGCCGAATCTCGTGGTTGCACCTACGGTAGCAATCATTCAATGGAGAAACGAAATCGAGAAACATACCGATGGCATGAAGGTCCTCGTCTGGCATGGTGCGGGGCGCGAACAAAACGTTAAGGAACTCAAGAAATACAACGTTGTGTTGACGTCCTACGCTGTCCTCGAATCTGGTTACAGGAAGCAGCAAAGTGGCTTCAAACGCAAGGGGCAGATAATAAAGGAGAAGTCAGCAATGCACCAGATAGAATGGAACAGGGTTGTGGTGCGTTCTTACTTTCATGCCTCTCGACTTCCTGCCATTTACACCCAACACAGCTCGATGAGGCTCACAATATCAAAGAGCGTTCCACCAATACCGCGAAAGCAGCCTTTGAATTGAAGAGCACATACAAATGGTGTCTTTCCGGAACGCCGTTGCAGAACCGTGTAGGTGAACTGTACAGTTTGATACGCTTTTTGGGCGGAGATCCCTTCTCGTATTACTTCTGTGAGCTCTTTGTTTGCATATATCTTCTTTGGTCTGTGACACGCCTCTAGGCAAAGAGTGTGATTGCAAGAGTCTTCATTGGAAGTTTTCGGATAAGAAATCGTGCGACCGTAAGTTTCATCCGACTTGTTCCTTGTAAGAAAAACTCAGGAATCTTTCTCTTCCAGAATGTCACCATACACCGATGCAACATGTTTGTGAAATTTCGGGCTGTCTTTCGTTCAAGTATCCTGACGCGCATGTAGACTTGCTTCTGGAACAACGAAATCCTGACACCCATCTCGAAGAACGGAATGCTGGGCCCGGGGAAGGATGCCTTTAAGAAACTCAGAATCCTCCTCGATCGTGTCATGCTTCGCCGAACAAAGGTTTTACATCGCTTACCCTTTTCAGGATGCATGCTGACAAAGCCTAGGTGGAGCGTGCTGATGATCTTGGTCTGCCTCCCAGAACAGTCACCGTCCGCCGAGATTACTTTAGTCCGGAAGAAAAAGAATTGTACACATCACTGTTCTCCGATGCCACCAGACAGTTCTCGTACGTAACGTTCTTCCGCGGCTGCCTGAGTAGATCATAAGAAATCCTCAGAACTTATGTTGATGCCGGAACTCTCCTTAACAGTACGTTGTAGTCGGATATCCCTCAATTCATCGGCTAATGAAATCGTACAGATTATTCAAATATTTTCAGTTTGTGAGTATATCTTGAAAGACCGAAAGCAATCGACTTATCCTCAATGCCTAAAGAATAACGCGTATGAGGCAGATGGCCTGCCATCCTGATCTCGTCCTTCGCAGCAAGAGGAATGCGGAGATTTTCTCGGCCGACGAAGAGACCACAGTGTGCAGGTTATGCAGCGACGTTGCAGAAGATGCCATTGAATCCAAATGCCGGCATATATTTGTGATTACCTCTCTCTCTCTGATATCGGTCTAGTCCTCTGACACCAATGCAGGATCGTGAATGTATCAAACAATACTTGAACACGGCAGTGGAGCAAACGGTCAGTAATTGGAACCTTTCTAGAAGACATCCCCTCATTTCTATTAGCCCGATTGTCCTATCTGCCATGTTCCGCTCTCCATTGATCTGGAAGCACCAGCATTAGAAATCAACGAGGCTCCCTCGAAGGCTCGTCAAGGCATTCTCGGACGTCTCGACATTGATAAATGGCGCTCATCAACCAAAATCGAAGCGCTCATAGAAGAGCTTTCAAATGCTCGACGGGAAGACGCAACGACGAAGAGCTTAGTCTTCAGTCAGTTCGTCAACTTCTTGGATCTCATCGCTTTCCGTCTGCAAAGGGCTGGCTTTACCGTGAGCAACTTTGCTATGCAAGCACGCTCGTACTGAATTTCGCAGGTCTGTCGGCTCGAAGGAACAATGAGCCCTCAAGCTCGTGACGCTACGATCCAACACTTCAGTATGTTCGACCTCTCTTTTCAAGGTTCACGTTTCTGAACATCATTTCAGTGAATAATGTCAATGTCACCGTCTTCTTAGTTAGTTTGAAGGCCGGTGGTGTTGCACTCAACCTCACAGAGGTACTATCTCTGGAAATGCCCACAAAGTATACGAGACTCATTTCCGGCAGGCATCTCGCGTTTACCTCATGGATAGCTGGTGGAATCCCGCTGTGAGCCACCTTGCTTGCAATGGTCAACCTTCTTTATCGTACTCACGTGTTTCCTCGAACAGGTCGAATTCCGTAAGAAAGTTCATTGTCACGATTGAGACTAGGCTCATGTCATCTTCAGAGGCTATGGATCGTATTCACCGTCTTGGACAACACAGACCTGTACAAGCCATCAAGTTAGTTGTTGAAGATAGTATCGAGAGTCGAATCGTTCAACTGCAGGAGAAAAAGTCTGCTATGGTGGACGCAACTGTGATTTTTCCCCTCAGCTATCTTCTCGAGTTGTGTCCTCACGTCGCTTCTAGCTTTCTTCCGACGATAGCGCCATGGGTAGATTGACGCCAGAGGTAGGATTACCACAATGTCGTACTGTTATCGTACTAATGTTATATTTTCACAGGATGTTTGTTTCATTCCATTATTGCATCCAATCGGTTTACTAATGTCGTTTCCTTTTCTGCAGCTTAGCTTCCTGTTCAAAGTAAGTTAAATCCGATCCTCCTTACCAGCTCACGTGTGTTGATTCATCTATCCAGCTGTAATTGTACTGCATGTCTTGCTTGTATTTCTACGCGGGACTCCCTAATTCCTGGCGTTCTGACCGTTTCTTGGACCTTCACATTCACCGAAAGAATTGCTACTAAATTAATTTCCTTTTCTTGGTACATATTAGAATACAGGGTATCTATTATATTATGACTGATCCCATTTGATCAGTACTTTTTTTCCGTGTCGCCCTTCTTCCAGCTTCCGGACAGCTTGTTGAATAGTCGTAGTTGCTTTTGTATCATCTTCAGTCAATGTCAAGATTTCGTGTTCGGGGGCTGATAACTAGACGAAAGCCATCAGTTTTGATCCTCCACTTCAATGGGGAACGTACAGAGCCGTCCTCAATCATATCGAGTATATCGTTGAACATAGCGTCTCGCTCTTGAGGGGAACAATCTTGATACCATCGGGATTGCCAGTATCCGTGTGACGTTAAGTTCTTAAATATGAATAACGAGGTCGGGAGTGATAGGGGCTGTTTTGACATGGCGCCGTATGACACGAGATGTGCGTCCTTTCTGTACAAAATGTCGTTATAATCGACGCGGGGTGATATCAGAAGAAAAAGCGAACCCTAGCAACGTCGCCATCAAAGACGTTTCTTTCCCTCCGACACAGTTCAAGCCGAGGCGAATCTCCTACGTTGGGGGTTTCGTGACATGAGATCCGGACCGAGAATGCGCTAGACGTGCTTACCTTGCCAGCTGTCACCTCCTTGATCTTCTGCTTAGTAGCTTTGTCTGAGAGATCGTCATAGGTGAAAACTTGAGTCGCGCCGATGGAAGACAATTGCTCTTTGAGCTCAGCGAAGTTCGGACTGTGTAGAGTCTCGTAAACATGTGAAATTTTGAGAACAGGGTGATAATTTCGTACTTACCGGTTGCGAACAAAATTGAGGGTCTGAAGCCCTCGCCGTTTTGCAATCTGGATGACGGCTTGCCCTACCTGGAGAATGCGTGAGATCACACCAGTGCTGCAGGCCGGCAAAGTACATACAGCACTATTCGCGCCGTTCTGAACAACCCAGTCCCCTTCCTTGAGCTCAATGAACTTGGTAAGCATGCCCCATGCAGTTGGAGGATTGACAGTTAGCGTAGCAGCATGAGCTTCCGTCAATTTCGACGGATTTGGCTTCCTTGGTATTCGGATGACATCCTTAGGATCTAGAATAGCAGCAGAAGCCCACGTTCCAGCTTGAGATCTCTTCATAATCACCCAATCGCCTTCAGAAAACTCAGAGCCTGAGGACCCGACTTCTTCAACAATTCCTAGACCCTCGTTCCCAGGAATATAGTACTCATCCAGCTCGACCTCTTTGGATGTTCTGACGTGAGGCTGAGATGGATATATGCCTTGAATGACATTGATGTCGGACGGATTTATAGGGGATAGTGCGAATCGCACACTAAGGGAAGATGGAGGTGGAGGTGGTAAGTCTGGTAATGTCTTTGCAGATAGGACTTGAGAGGGGTCGCCGTGAGATTGGAAGATGATTGCACGTTGCGTGAGGGAACGTTTGGACATTCTGAATAGATTGATTTGTAGAGGTTGCCTTGTGACTTGACGTCGGAGGCCTCCTAGACTGCCTGAGTGTATTGGCATGAGCGACAAATTAGACGCTGTTGCGTCATGGGTGAACTTTGAACGCGGCTTGTTGATCAAAATAATTTATCGAACACATGTTCTAGATCGGTTGTATATGACATATGTTTCTGCAATACATTGAATATATGGCACGTAGCATAGGGAAATTAAGGAATGACAGCCGTTAGAGTGTCACTGTCATAGAAAACATGACTACAATAATTATATTCCTCGGGTGGGAACGAAGAGCAGAAGAAGGTTGTCTAAATAATCTTCCTTCAATTTCGAGACCATCTTCAGCCTATAACTATTGATGAACTACCAAACGATAGTGGTCTCAGTGCTAGAACCTCCGGATAACCAAAGAAAGAAAGAAAGCCAAACATCACCAAATAACCCTATGATCGCTATGGGCGTTTGTTCTTCGCGCCACTCATCCCTGAATCTTCGGATGCTTCCGCAGTGGGTTATAGACAACCACCACCGTGCGCGCCTCAATAACTCCCACTTTCATTTCCAGGGTCCGTTATTTCACAAGATTCATTCGAGAGATCAACCAATTTCAGTAACGCATTCACAAAATGCTCAAAGCGAAATCCTATTAGCCTGTTCGAAATTTCAAGTTCAAGATGACACGCCTTGGATGACTCGTCGTCTCACTGCGTGTTTTCCAGGCCTTAGGAGATATATTATCCAGTCGATCCCTGTTGATCCGGGTTAATCAACATCCGTGCCATAATATCGGGTCTATGATCGGCGCTGAGTCAACTCCTGACACAACCGGAAGACCATGGCATTTGAAGTTTTTCTTCAATTTTATACGGAAACATCTGCATAGACCAAAGACGCACACGATGCTGCGCGATTTGGCGGCCAGTGCGATTGCCGACGAGTGGCGATCTGTTCCTGTGCTCGGCGAGACACCATGCCGTGGAGTAGCAGTCAGGGTCGCTCGGCATTCACAGGGCAGCTCAGTCGGCATCGAGATCGGCATCCATGTGCTCTTCGAACTCGTATTCTCGCAATTTGTTTGTTCGAGTTTCACGCATGTTCCTGACGACCGTACATATTTCCGTGCGGCGATTACGACTTTCGAACGGACGAGAAGAAATATTGACGATAATCATAGGCTGAGATGAAGTACAGCAAACAAACGCCTTCACGCGCTATTCCCAGTCTTCATCCTTCCCCTACAACGATACCCGTTCTGTAACTCAGGATGTAGGCATCAGGCGTGTTGAAAGAGGTTCATGTATCTGTCATGCCTATTTGAACTTTTCTTTCCAACCCAGGGGCACCGATATAGCCAGCACATCACACTGTGTTCTGGATCTCATCTGCACGAACGAACTGCGGGGCGACCAGCAACGAGTCCAGTCCTATTTATCTCAATCCTACCGTGCTATCAAAATTTCGAAGGCCTCGTGGTTGAGTGATCAGAGGGGTATATGTAAAGTTAGAGCAACCTACATTTTGTTGACGTTTGAGAAAAACAGTGGCGGAACCCCCAAGCGATATCTTTGCCATCTGCAATCTCGTTCCGGATATCCTTCAAAACCGTAAAAAGAATGTTTCACCGAGGAGTTTACATGTGCGACCTCTTTCCGTGAGATTAGCCTGCACTCTCGTACAGCAAAGGTTAATATATATATTAGAGGGCGAGGTCTGAGCACAGGGCACTCGTGGCGACTGCATCTCACGGCCTGACTTGACGCATGTTTATCCAGCCCGGACGGACATCGCCTCTAATCTGATAGTAATCAAACGATGTGAGTATTCTGAACGCGGAATGCTTCGGATCTGATTACATGCTAATTGTAGTGGCGAGAGGGACGAAAACTTCGTGTGTCTCAAGCACTTAGTAGTAAATTGGACCGAAGGAAACCGAGGTTCAAGTGTTGCATGTGCGTGCGTTCTCCTAACCCTTCGGTTTATCAGGTATTCGCGGTGAGAGGCAGATTATATTGATCGACTTGTAAGCCGGAGCGCCGGATGTGTGATCGGTGCTGAGTCACTCCAAGCCGACGACCTGGATTAGGCTTCACGGGCCGGAGGGAATAAGTTCGGGCTGGATTATATTCGGTCTGGACAATAATTTTGTAGCAAAACGACGTTGTGAACTAGGGTGGCATTACGAGATGCGGGAGCGATCTGTTGCTCGAGTTTGTCGTCGGCGAAGAGATATGCCGTTGGAGCTAAAAAACACGGAAACTGCGGCAGCCAATGTGTTCTAGCGAGAATTCGATCTCCGATATATCTTTCCCGAAGAGCTAGGAGTTTACGGACATAGCCTCCGACGTTACGACTGGAAGCTCTCTTCTCCTTTCCATGCCTTGCCAGTAAGTTCGTGCTGTCTCCTAGTCGCGCCCCCTTCTCCCGACCACCACCACCGCATTCACTCTTTCCCGCCGGTGCCGTCTCCTTTCACTTCATCTCCCCTGCTACTTCACCTCAGCCGACTCTTCCTGAGTGAACTCGAACTACACTCCCGCCGTAATGGCGGAACTACCAAAGCAGGAACGCAGGGGTTCAATCACGAAGGATGACTTTCTAGCAGGTCTTCCATCGTCGAGCAAGTTCAGAATAGCTTATTCCGACACTCCTCCCAATGCCATGCACCAATCCACGACTTTATTCGACTCCCAGGAAGAGTCTGGTGCATTGGCAGAAGGCACTTCTATGCTTGAGTCGAATGAGGATATAGCACCAACTCCTGTGCTTCCCAAGTCCAGGAGTAGCAAGCTCTTACCACCCAGCACGCCTCCTCGTCTCGCTCGCGCATTTTCTATGCCTCTGCCTGCCCAGCTTGGTCACCTTCAAAATCCTCGTAGGCCCAGCGTCAGCTCTGGCGGACAATCAGGCGCAGAGACGCCAGTTTCTCCATTCCTACCCCCCTCGGATGACCCCCAGCTCCAAATGTCAGAATTTCATGAGCTGTCTTTGGAGCTGGCGGATTCAGTGCAGATGGCGATTCAGACCATGCTTCAGGTCTCCCCTCCACATATCCTCGATCCTGCAAAAGAGCAGTTTGCAGGTTGCGCGATCCCTATCCCCATGGCCTCCATTTCCGCGCTTCTACACTCAATGAAGAACCTGAATTATATGTCCGCTCATATGTCGAGTTTTGTTCGCTCTCAGGGTCCCGATCAGGCACACCAAATCATCAAGAATGATTTCGACATTGGAGAAATGCTGCAAAGCGTTGGGGACGGGTTGAGTGGGATCGCAGCTCAGGCGGAAGTAGATTTGGTGCTTTATCACGGAGATGTGGGCATGAAGCATGTCAGCGTGAGGGGTGACGAATGTGGCATTTCCTATGCACTTTCACATGTGAGCACATCGATTCAATTCTTTCATCCTGTATTAACACTATCGAAGGTCTTGCGCCAAATCATTGCCACTTCACGGCCAGGGGACACTGTTGAAGTCGGACTTTTCATTGTCCTTCAATCCAACGAACTCGAAATCGAGTCTCAGCTCACGTCTGACGACGCTGATACACCTCTCGTCTGTACTTTTCAGATCAGCCACGTCTATCCAAGTCGAACTAGGTCAGGGGCTCCCGAGGGACGACCGCATGCGGATCTCAATAATCTCATCCTAACTCGCCTTCTTTCGCATGTGCAAGGATCGCTCATTCCCGTAGTCGAAGAAGTGGATGAATCCAATACTTCCAATTCGCGGCAGTGTTCCATGATAGTCAAGTTGGACTCTGGAGAAGCCACTGTGGATGCGCCTCCTCTGACAGCAGAGGAAGAAGCAGTCCGACAGCCTTTCCCCGATCTTCGACTTGCTCAGGAGCCAACACTCGCGGAATTGGCATACTTCTCGGAATCGCTGAAAGGCAAGAGGGCCATTCTTCATGCTAGCGGGCAAGGTGCCTTTGCACGTCGGTTGAGCAGCTATCTCACGGCTTGGGGTATGGATGTCAACAATCCTGTGGAGGACGCCCGGAACGACGGCGCCACTGGTGACGGGAAGGATAGCTTAGGAGCTCCGTCTCTCACAGACTCAGGGTATGGCAGTTTCCTCGGCAGTCAAGCAACCCAGAGTCCCACTCGAACTACTTCCTCGAATCCTGGTTCACGATTCGGATACACGGTTCCAATCGCCATAGATGACGACCCCGAGTCTAAATCTCTGGAAGGATCGCCTACGCAAGCGGAAGATCCTCCTGCTTCCTTTTTCATCATTGACGATGATGTCGACGTGCTTCGTCGGCGACTTGTCCAGCTACGAGTGTACCAACCATATCACCTGAACCTGCAACCAAAGAAACGACCTTCCTTAGCCAGTAATCACCGACCGCGATCCACCCAGCAAATCAAACACGTCTCCTCTAGCCCCTTCAATCATTCCTCCGTCACTATTCATTTCACGAGTTTACAGAAATACAAGCTCGTCAGAGATCTCATACAGTCTTTGTCTAATACTCCGACCTTTCATTCACCTGAAGTTATTGTCATTCCCAAACCTGCAGGTCCTCGACGGTTTTTGACCGCTCTCCTCACGGCAGTACAGAAACCTGTCGTGGATCCATTTTTCTCACCCATCGCAACCTCTCCTATGAGCCCCGTCAACTTCACCGGCACGGTTCTCTCTCCCTTCGTGTCGTCATCCAAGTCGTCTCGCACAGGCACTACACCTCCGGGTGCCTCTCGGAATCATGATCGGCCCAACAGATCGCCGCGAGAGACCCCCAGCGAACCTGCTCATATCCTTCCGCCTTCGCCACTTGCGCATGAGATCGATGCGTCAGAATATTTCGCGGATAACGCTATGAAGCTTGGGTCAACTGCTGCCTCTGGGTTGCTGATCCAGAGTCCAGATGGTCAACCCGCCGGGATTTTCTTCCAGCCCAAACCTCGACAGCCGAGAAGGAACCTTAATCCAGGTTCTAGACCTATGGAGCGTGAAACTCCAGCGATCGTCCCCTCGGTACTGGAGCAGAGCGCACCCTCGCCTTCGTCCCGCACGATCCATGAAAGTGCAAAGGAAAACGCCCGACTGAAGATGGGGTCCCGTTCACGAACGACGGTTGGAATTCCTGAGGAACCCGCTCTTCCCGCTCCCCCTGTCAGTGAGATCTCCGCGACGCCTCCACATTTGAAAGTCAAGACTCGATCCATCTCGAATCCTCTTCCTGATGTCAGCAGGCAGTCTCCGGTTCCAGCACCTGTTATTTCACCCACTCCTGGTACTCCCGAGTTACCGGCTCTCATTCAACCAACTCCTGCTCAGGCAACGCCTAGCTCTCCGAAAGCTGAGTCATCTCGGACACCTCCCGCAACCACTGCACGTCCTCGGCGACCGACGGCAGACAGCGCAAGCTCTGCACGAAAAGGTACTCCGCCATTATCACCCCGCGCAGATAGCGGAGGCTCTCCTTCCTTCTTCACTTCCAGTCAAGCGAGCACGCCTAGGAAACCGAGACGTGCAGGTACAGATGTTATCAAGCCTGTTGCTGGAGCGCCTGGTAAGAAGGGGAAGGGCGAGCCAACGATATCATTGCCCATCAATGTGTTAATCGTTGAGGGTGAGCACACTCGCTTTTTATTCAAACGAATTCTTCTCTGATGCGTCCCAGATAATCCTATCAATCAAACTATCTTAACGACATTCATGAAGAGAAAGAAAATCTCCTATGACACTGCCGCCAATGGACAGGAGGCAGTGGATAAATGGAAAGTCGGAAATTTCCACTTGATTTTGGTCCGTTTTTCCGAAGCTCCTCTTGACTTTGGCTTGATGTATTGATATAGATGGATATCCAAATGCCTGTCAAGGACGGTATTGAAGCCACGAAAGAGATTCGCTCCATGGAGAGCGCCCGCGGCGTAATGCCCGGAACGCCCGCGAACGAAGCTCGAATCTCTCCTTCTGCCTCTGAATCAGCATCAGCGTCGACACCCACATCCAGTAGTCGGGGAACTCCCACTGCGGGTACCCCCTACCGTTCGTCAGTCATCATTGTGGCTTTGACCGCTTCGAACTTGCAAAGCGACAGAGTTGCTGCGCTGGCAGCGGGTTGCAATGATTTCCTGACAAAGCCAGTGTCTTTGATGTGGCTCAACAGTAAAATCATTGAATGGGGATCAATCAAGGCTCTGCAGATGTGGGCTGAGCGACGGCCTGAATTAACTGCGTCAATCTCTACTGAACAAAATATTCAAGCCAGCGCACTGGCCTCGAAACTTCGCGTTCCCGCTAGTCGTCTTGTGGGTGCCACTGCTGGCCGACCCGAGGCCGAATCATCATCAGGTCAAGGGAGCAAGCTTCGTGGCACGGCCCAGGCTTCAGAGTCTACTGCCCCCAGCATTGTTGCCCCGTCGAGCAGTGAGTTCTCTCATAATGTCGCGTTATTCTGATATTAACACTGTAATAGGCTCGGATGAATCTTCTCTGTCGGATTCCAAATCGACTTCGACGCCGAAACCATTGCCGAAGTCAACCCTTGGGTTGGTTTCCGGCAAAGAGGCGCTCGAAATTCACCTTTCCGAGTCACGAAATGAGGATTTAGCTGCCCAGCAGCGCGAGTCTTGCTCACGACCTACTGTACTTGGACAGCGTGCTCTCAGTGCCGGTCCTGTCACCATAGACCAAGTTCTGCACTCTTCTACCAATCCATCGCCCATATCGGATTCTTCTACTCCGAAACCGGATGTATCGTCTCCTCTATCACCGCCTCTTCCCACCATCACCACCACTGCACCCACTCCGAAACTCGAAGGCTCACCCCAGCCCCAGCCCAATGCCTTGACGTCTCCAGAAAACGACAATCGTCCGAAAAAATTGGATGCCAACAATGGTAGTTACCACTGACATTTGTTGGGCACCCTTGATCCTTTCGTCTGGTTGTGCAAAACATGGATCTTTCCCACAGCGTCGAGGGTCGCCCAGTTCTTCTTTCGCCTGTTTTCATATTAAGCATTTAACGACATCACACAATCAACGACCTGATACCACTACACAATATCCACGACCTCTATGGCATCTGTATCCTTATCGCATCTCATACACGCCGATGCACCGTCACGGTTTTCTACTTTCCTATACATGGGGTTAGAGTGCTGTTTCTCTCGCTATTCATTCCGTTTCAATTTTTCGCATTCAGGGTTTTAGGTAGTCGATCATCTTAGCATAATGAATAACCTGTACACTGCATGTTTTGACTTCACTTCGCTAGCCATCTGTGAAATGCTATCTTTAGGGCCCGTCTTCTGTCAGCCGTCTTAAGCCGAATGTAAACCGAATTTAGCCGGATTGCCGAAATCACTTCCTGCCACCGACGTCTTCGCCGAATTCGACATGACGAAGCATAGCAAAAACAACACAGCGAGCTCGATATTCTCATACGCTGAATACAAGAAACTAGACTATGGATCTAAAAGGGTGTGTATCGCTCGCAATGACTGGGACCCCGAGTTGAGAGCATGCCATCTAGCAACGTTTAGGAAATGAGTCTATGAGACGCTTCGATGCATGTTCATTATGTCTACAACGTGCAAGAGAGCCTTATTCATGTCAAGATGGCCATATTTACTGCAAAGAATGCATCTATACGGATCTCTGTAAGATATTGCTTGAATGCCACGGAACATTCACTGATTGTTAGGCGTAGTAGAACAGAAGAAGACTATGAAACGACAGAAAGCAAAGATTGAGGCTCTGAAGAAAGAGGAGGAGGAAGAGAAAGAGCGGGTACGAGCTGCTGCAAGAGAACGTGTTCTGAGAGACTTCGAGAAGGGGCAAGTGGGTATCTTCGCGTCGGGGACGAGAGATACTCAGGGTGCGTCCGAGAAGAAAGACAATGACGACTCAAGTAAGTCCCATACACTTCTGGATCCTATGCGCCCGCCTGATCATATGGCAAAGCCCAAAGTCGAGGCGTGAAGCGGAAGTTCGATTTTGATAAGGACAAATTCGAGGTCATTGCACGAGAGGAGGAGGAAGCTGCCATGCGACAGATTGAGAAGGAGCAGGTACGCTTACAGCTGATCTGGTCTCTGGTCTAAACTGACTCTTCGAAGGCAGAGGCCCGAAAAGCAAAATTGCCCGATTTCTGGTTACCTTCGCTGACGCCTCAGGCGAAAGAGACTGTTCTCCAACTAAAAGACGTCAAACTACAGACCGTGTGTCGGGCAGGTGATCCAGCGCATCCCCTGGCGTTCGTTCGTTTCATTGTCTCCTTTCGATCATTGACATACAACGTGTCGCAGGCTGAAGAATCTGGTTGCGGTATCATTCACGCCAGATACGTCGCAAGGCGCATCTCCTGAGTCTGTCATCTGTCCGAGCTGCAAGAGAGGCCTTTCGAACAATGTCTTGATCAGCCGTATGAGTTCTTCCTGTCGTTGACCACGCGTTACTAAGCCCTTCTTCAAGTGATGAAACCCTGCTCTCACGTCATATGCAAAACATGCCATGATACGCTAGTGAAGCCTTCAAAGCAATGTGTTGTGTGTGACGTCAAGATCGACGAAAAGGACGCTGTCGAGCTGAAACGAGAAGGCACGCGACTCTTTCGTCGGCCTTTCCAGCATTCTAACGTCGTTATTAGGTACTGGATTCGCAGGTGGCGGCCTCGCGGAAGCGAAGAAAGCAGGCGTTGCATTCCAAGGATGACCTGCATATGGCGCACACCTCAATGCGGAAGCGCGAGACCGATTTTTACTCCTCTGGCTTCTTCGTGCTACATTCGAGCTAACGGCGACGTGCTACTCCTTACTACGGTTGCTTGGCTGGTGATCTGTATTCCGGACTTAGATTGCTTTCTTGTGTTCCGTAATTTGGGCAAAATTCTTGCATGATACGCCACGGGCGGCTTGAAATGCAGATCATATGCTTCGAATGATCAGCGCTATATCCGCTCTTATAATGACGGCCCAAATTTTTCAGTCAATGCAGCCCCCTTCCACTCGTTCGACATCCAGCGAGCTCTGCTCTGCTCAACACCGTCCTTACTGAAAATAATAATCCTGAGCCTTTCCCTGTTTTGCTCCCGCGAGTCGAAATCACGGGACCCTGACCTGACGCGTCGCGTTTGTTTGGGCCGTAAACTCCGTCTTTTGACATCGTATAAAAGCCCGCCCTTTGCCCCCTCTCTTTCTTCTCTCCAGCCACCTCTAGTGTCTCCCCTCGACGGGCCCTCATTCTTTCGACGACTTGCCTCACGATTCTATCACGACAATATTATTCTACTATTTCTCAGCTATACAACAACTAAAGTAATGTCTTCAACTAGTTCCACTGCTCACCTCGCCGGCGTCCACGTTCCTTCCAGTCTCCTCCCAAAGTCTGCACACGACCCAGCTCTCCTTGGCCTCATGTCGCAGAACGTCTCCTGGGACATGATCAACTACCTCGCGGCCAAGACGAAGTCGGTCATTCAGGTCGGAGACTTCAACCAGCTACCCTCTCCACCCCCGACGCCCGAGAACGCTGGCTTCGCCGAGCAGCAGCAGCAGCAGTCGTCGTACTTCACGACCCCTGTGCCTTCACTGGAAAACTTCATCAGCTCGTTGGTGAAGCATTCCAGCGTCCAGGTCCCCACTCTCTTGACCACGCTCGTATATCTGGAACGTCTTCGTTGCAAGCTTCCTGAGATGGCCAAAGGTGCGCTACCCTCTCTCGTCGAACTTCTTTTTTTCTAACGCGCATATAGGGATGCCTTGTACCCGCCACCGCGTTTTTCTTGCGACGCTCATCGTTGCCGCCAAGTATCTCAACGATTCGTCGCCGAAGAACAAGCATTGGGCCATATATGCGGGCGTATTCGACACTGCCGAGATCAATCTTATGGAGAGACAGCTCTTATTCCTCCTCGACTTCGACCTTCGGTTCACTGAGGGAGAAGCCTGCGATGCCTTCAAGACATTCATGAAGGACGGCAACAAGGACACCAGACAGAGCGCTCTCAGCAAAGTCGCCAAGGCTTCCAAGGCTCGTGTTGCTGCTCTCGCGCTCGCCGGTCTCGGTAGCGTGAAGTCGGATTTGCCACCAACACCCCCCTACGACGCCGTCCCTCCTTCGCTTCGTCTGAAGAAGGCTCCCGCACCTCACTCTCCTCTCGGCGGCGTCACGATGCAGCCTACTTCGTCGACCGGCTCCGACATGAGCATGGGCAGTCTTATCGAAGACAGCGGCATGTCGTCGAGTTCGTCGGAAGAAGAGGACGCATATATGGACGCCTTCGACGACAAGATCGCGAGCAAGCAGAACACTAAGCCCTTCATCTTGAGGCCTGTTCCTGCTGCCGCTTATCGTCGTACTTCAGGAACGGGAGCGACGACTCGATTGACGACCAGTTTGTCCGAGATGTCGGATCTCGACGAAGACCTCCACGATATCCATCCCGGCGTCTCCTTCGTCGAACCTGAGATCATCGGCCGCCCTGCTCCTTCGGCCTACGAAACTCGTCATTCGACCGCGTCTCTCCGTGATCGGCGTTCGACCAAGGCCCCTCGATCACCTCCCCCCGCATTGCATGCTACCGTCGGCAGAAGAACCAAGAAAGACCTTGCCGTCCTCAGGCAGGTTGCCGGCGTGCCTCTGCATGACGTATCGCAAACCTCTCTTTCCGGAAACCTCCCGTCAGCGAATTCCTTACCGTCCCGGATTAAGGAAAGCTCGTCGATGGGTTTCCTGAGCAGGGTTTTGAGCTTGGGTCGGTCGGTGTCAGGTTCTGCAATGCTTGTGGAGAGCGACTGTAAGGGAAGGGAAGAAACCGCGTTGTCTGCATAGTCAGTCTGGAACTAACCTCATTCTTCCGCAATGGACGCTTTTGTCGCCATCGAAGCCGTTGGACTTACTTTGGACAGACTTTTTTTCTTTTTCTATTCTCTCAACCCTCCTTTGAACTTCACGATCCTTCTCATAAGGCGAGCTTCGGTCTGCGCATAATAGTTACATTTGTTTATTCTAGCATGTACTCTCAATAGATTTGGAATGCATCACGTTTGATACCCCATTCATTTTATAGACCTCAACGCACAACGGCAATAAGAATTGAAAATAGTGCACGGCTACAAGATAGTGACAATTATTGATACATAGTGCGAGTGAAGAAACACAACAGAGTCCGTTACAAGACTTTGACATACGAAGCAGGAAATAGTCCGCGTTTGCCCTCTCTTTCGCCCGTCCACCTGAAGTTCGAGAGTTAGAACAAGAAAAGACTGAGAGAGACGGCGGTATCGTACCATTCATCCGATGAGCGTTCAACCACCCATATCTTTTCGCCTTGATGTAGCGATATATCAGTACCCTCCTGTAAACGCAACAGTAACATTTCAGTTAATATCTTTTTCTTGTGGGGAAACCACGTACGTCTCCTTGATAGTCGTATAATGCTTCCGCCCATTCACCTTCGGCCTCGTCTTCGGTACTCTCAGCTTCCTCGGGAGCAGGCGGTGGCGTAGGCTCTCTCCTAGGAGCAGGAGTGGCACGAGATGGCGGTGGTGCGAAACTGCGAGATGAACGAGTATTTGAGACCGCACTTGGTAAAGGAGGCGCGACGGGAGGCGGAGCCTTTGTTTTATTGTCTGTGCCATGCCGTATTGTTGCGAATGCGCTCTTCGCCGAGCTCACATCGACATCGCCGAATTTCTAGTACGAAATGTGAACATCATATAGCGAGGTTTGATCAAATGAACTAACCTTGCTGCTTACGAGCCCGGAAGCTCCGCCACTTCGTTTAGGTGCAGAGGGTGAAGGCGAAACTGATGCCCGTGAAGCCGTTGCGAGCGCATCTGAGCTAGATTCTGAAGTAGACGACGGACGTGGACGTGGGGGAGGCGGGGGAAGCGTTCTTCCGCCTGTCGATGTCGGAGAAGATGTCACGCCAGTTGAAGAAGCTGTCGGACTGGTGGTGCTACCCTTTGCAAACGGGGAATAGGGCAAATGTTGAGAGAGCTGACTGCCCCTTGATGCAATTGCAGATGAAAGCCTTCCAAAGCTACTAGAAGGAGCATCGGTTGTCGAATTGGTCTAGATCCAAGATCTGCTTTAGTCTGTGTTTCGATCAAATAGATCAAAGGGATGGAAAAAGTGCGAAGCCACATGGCAAGCGGCGCATATAATGCACACGAAACAGGGATCAGAGTATAAAGAACACGTACGCTAGTCGTATTGACATGGGAACTAGCAGAGCCCGCCGATGTATTAGAATCGTTCAGATTGCTGTTCATCGCGTGTCTGATGCCCGCTGATGCCAGTGCATTGGCTGCCTCTGCGTTCTTCTCATCCGCCATCGCGTTTTTCATCGCAGACACTCCTCGTCCTGCTATTGCTGAAGTCTGCTGTGCGAGCGCTGCGTTCCCAAAGACATGGCCCCTCGATTCAAAGTACCTGGCGACGAAGCGAGAAACAGATTAGTAGAAGAAGGGACGACGTCACTATGGAATTTACTCGTCAAGCAGGGCAAAGAAGGCTTCTTTATCGCCATGTGTCAAGTTGGCAAAGACCATGTTGCTCTCTAGTTCTTCGTCCTGGCCGTCGTCTTCGTCGTTGAGCTCAAGAGTCGCGTCGCGCCAAGAATTTGGGAGATGCCGCGCCACAAGCTCAGGTTCAAGGAACGACTCAAGGCCGACCCCCGGAAACGACGATCAAGATTCAGGACAATGAGTACTAATTAAGAGACGACGATAAGACGATAAACGGGTGAGTTGAACTCGCAATTTGCATTTTTTACGTTCTAATGACCTCCAAGATACACAGTACACAAACATAACGATGAAAGCGAATAATAGAGAGTAAGGGAGATTGATGAAAAAGGGATATGAACAAGTGAGTCTGTCGTCTGAAAGTACGCGAAAATGCAGTGGATAAAATGAAGTGACACATAAAGGATAACGAGAACGAGACCGAACGTTCACTCGAAGAGATCAACCCCAAGTGTACATTGACGTCGCATCAAACTCTGGCTCTCCCAACACCGCGGAAGGCACGGGAGTAGCAGATGCATGGCGTGGCGTGGCTGCACGCTCCGAATGATGAATGCTACCAGCCGGTGACCCGGCTCCCGTACCTCCAGAGCCGTATTGCTGCTGCTGCTGCGCAGCGGCATTTTGCTGTTGTTGCCATGCATGGGATGAAGCACCCTGAGGTGAACCAGCATGAGAAGGTAGTGCCATGGTACTAGGATTGATGTATTGCAGCATAGGCTGGGAAGAAGACCCTGCGTTCATTTGAAACGCCGTTGGGTTCATTCCCATATTCATATTCCCCGGAGCCGCCCATCCTCCCTGGTTCATAAGCTGTGCGGTAGTTTGTGGCTGAGGCGTACGACCACGCTGCTGCTGTTGATGTTGCTGCTGGGCCAACTGCTGAGCCTGGTACTGAGGAAATTGTGAAAGCTGCCCTCCCGCCTGTTGTTGCTGATGATGCATATTCTGCTGATGCTGCTGCAACTGCTGAGCAGAAAGCTGAGCTTGAGCTTGAGCTTGAGCCTGCTGATAAGGGTCCATTCCGCCCGGTAAGGGAGGTCTCTTCGATACCCTTGGCGTCGACACTGATTCAGACGGTGATCTCGTGTTCCTTCCCATTCCAGAAATACCGGCAGCAGTCATTGGTCGTGATCCCGCGTGTCCTGGTAACTGATCTACACCCATGCCACTACCGCCGGAGAAGCTCCCCGTGGGAGAATGAGCACTCGTCGGCGTCTGAACCTGCTGTTGTTGAGCCTGCTGAGCTGCCTGCTGCTGCTGCTGTTGAGGTAAAACGAAATTGCCCTGGTTCGCGTTTCCTCCTCGCAGCTGCGCTTGGAGTAACATCAACTGTCGCTGATGTTGCAAGTTCGCACCCATCTGATTCATCTGACCCATGCTCATATGTCCTGAACTACCCGGACGCATATTCATGGACGCGGCATTCTGCTGATTCTGAGCAGCGACGGCAGCAGCATGGGCATTCGATTGAGCAATGAGCTGCTGCTGCTGTGCTTGTTGTTGGGCTTGTTGCTGCTGCTGTCCTACACCCGAACCAGGCCCAGAAAACCCAGGCGAATTATAGCCAAAAGGTTCATCCTGATGATGATCGGGCGAAAGTGACATCCCTGGGCGATTTTGGGGTGTCTGAGGACCAGGACCAACTTGGGTGGGACTACTCCGTTGCACGGGGCCCGAGGTCATACCACCAGGCGAGCTATTCTCGGCACGAGGCATAGTGGGCTGACCATGCTGGTGGTTGCCAGAAACATGACCCTGTTGCGCCATCTGCATCTGCATCTGCTGCTGTTGTTGTTGACGACCCAATGCCTGCTTTAAAGACGACAGATGTCAATAATCCTTCATTTGTCAAACTCTCAACGAGCGCTTACCTGCTGAAGCATCTGCATCAACTGTAATTGACGCTGCTGGGGATAGTTCAGGAAATTGGGATCTCGCTGCATGAGATATTGCTTCAGCGCAGTCTGCGAAGGCATCTGAGTGGCTGCCTGTGCGGCTCGCTCATTCATCCCAGCCTGGGCAAAGCCAGCGGCGGCTTGTGCCATTTTGGACGAATACTGCGAAATAGAGGCCGTTTGATGTTGCTGCTGCTGCTGCGAAGCAACGTCACCGCCTGCCATAGGAGGAGTGGGATTCGGAAATGATGTTGGCGAAGGTTGATGATGACCCGGATGTGATTGTGATATTGATGGACCGACCATAGGCTGCGAAGGACCTTGCGGTTGTTGCGACTGCTGTTGCTGAGATGGCTGTGGTGCCATCGGCTGCCTCATGGAGAAATTCTTGCTACGTTCGGCGGCAAGAGCCTGATTCGAGTCAATAGACCCAGGGACAGATGGACCTCGCGCCAAGCCTGCGGATCCAACGCCAAGGTTCAGGTTCGTCGAATTCATCATCTGAGGATTGATAAAGGATGGCGCTGCGGGATTTTGATACGAAGGATGAACCACCCCGTTCATTCCTCCCGGTTGACCTGGCAGGGATGCAGGCGGCGCTGGAGACACAGATGGTACTTTCTCGTTTCCTATATCTTGTCGTTTTCGAGCGTTGGCTTCAGCATCATGATCCTCCGACAGTCGTTGTCTTTTAAGATTCGCAACACCCGCTGCTTTCTGCCGCCGGAGGATCTCTTTTGCAAAGACGTGAGGAAGTTTGTCATAAAGACTTTTGAGTCGGGTCGTGTCAACGGATAATATCGAAGGCGGAGCAACCATAATGGGTAGTAAAGGGATGGCAGTCTACTCAGGGGTTGAGCATGCAGCATATATGGGGTATGGAATGAACGTACGTTCTCAGATTTTGTACGATCAGCACTCGCGGCTAACCATGCCAAGTTCATTTGCAGCCGGTTTGTGAACCTGATGACGGTAAGTTGACGATTAGGGGCGTATGGAGAGTACGGACTCTTGGAACTCTCGCTGATTCGTTGCTGCCAACTCCCGAGCCTGAAACTCGACACATATTCTACACAAGTCAGCAAGGGAAAGACAAAGAAGAGGTTTACGACATACCTGATCAACTCTGCATTACACTCCAGCAACAACGCAACTTTACTATCCGACGATGAACTCGGCTGTTTTGACGATTGGCCACTCGAAGATCCGTTGAGAGCGAGCTGATTAGAAGCCGCTCGAGGGGCTGAAGGATTTGAGATGTTGGATGGCTTTGGTGGCTCCGAGTTTGACGAAGAAGCCACGGACGACAAAGGATTTGGTGATGCTCTTTTCTGTTGATTGGAGGGCCCAGGATCAACAGGTAAGGAATTCGATGATGGTATTGGTTGGGACTTTGCAGGAGGCCGAGCAGTAGACGATGATGCCTTTGCGTTTTCCTGAGGCGAGTTCTGGGAAGGAGTAGACGCCCGTGCCACGGGCTCGTCAGGTTTTGAAATTGAGTTTGTATTGCTATTTGACGATGTCTCCTTCTCCAGCTCTATATGCGTGCCGGCAGGCGAGAGATCAGTCAGCGGGGTAGAATGTCGGGATGCGTGATTCATGTCGGAAAGCTGGGGTTGCTGCTCTGAGTCGACGGGTGGATCTTGGGCTGGATGATCCGTCACATTGCCGTTTGTGACTGCCTTCTGGACCGTCGAAGAGGCGGAGTCGACGTCAGGGGAAGGGTCGTCATCGGATGCAGGGGCGGGAGAAAGGGAAGAGTTGTCGTCGTCGTCGTCGTCGTCGTCGTCGTGGCGGTCATCAGGGGAGGTCGGGGACGAAGAGTGGTCGAGCGCGGGCTGGGGGTCGAGGTTGTCGAGAGGGGTGACGGGCTCGGGGAAGGAGGGAAAGGGGGGCTGGACGTCGTTGGCGATGTGTTTTGGCGGGAGGTCGGAGTTGTCGTCGTGAGCGATGGGCCAGGGCTGGTTGGTGGCCGACTTGAGAATCAAATCGTCAGTTGACGGAGCAGGGCGATCGAGATGGATCATTGTCCGCGTCACCGGAACTGGCAATAATTGGAAAGAGGGGGATAAAATGGAACCAGAGAAGCGTTGGGTTTACTGTACACGCCTGGGAGAGCCCGGATGGGATAGCAGGCTTGGGAGAGGCGCTGAGCCAGTGACGACGTGCACGGTGGCGACACGAGAGCTGCACGGATTCGAACGAGTCGGGACCAGCGCCTTCGAGGGGACAGCTTGGGCCGAGTCAGAGAGATGAGAGCTGCGACAACTTTGATGCCAGTCGGAGTTCCATTCGCGACCGCATTGGGAAGGAGCGGTCGTCGGGGGACACAGCGTCGGCTCTGGAATGGCGGGGCGGGCGACGGCGGGCGCGAAGAGGACACGACGGGCGGGAGCGTTGAGCGCAGGGGAAAGACTGGAGTCGATATATGAAACTGGGCCGTTCACTGTTATCGGATTTCACGTACACTTTCGACCGCGGAATGAGCGCATGCGAACCGAGAAACCCTTCGGCACAGAAATCCACATCCATCTTCGGCTCCTTCTCGTCTCGGCCGACAGCCACTCCCGGCTGCACCTGCACATCCGCCGCATTCGTACATAGCGTATAAAATATAATAGCACTCGCATCTTCCATCAATTCAGTCGTCTCTTCCCCGGCGCTTCCATCGAATTTCCCGCGCATTTTCGCACCCGGCGCCTATATCTTCAACTCTCGGCATCTCCCGGCGACCCAACTCCAGAGTCCGCAAACCTTATTCCCATCCCATCCCTCAAGACCCCGTCAGCACAGTGAGTATCGACCTTCGACATTCTGATTCAACGCAATGGACCTCTGGGCTGTCATGATGTTGGAAGAGTCGATGAGCAGGAATTGAGAAATTTGGAGATGCGGAAGGGGATGGATGCTGAACCTCTGGACGGATGTAGCTGACAGCTCGGACAGGCCATCTGCGTTTTCTCTGTCAAACCCTCTTTTGTTCCAGCCTCTAATCTCCTGCATTTACAGATCTTACCATGGGTAGAGTCATTAGGGCCCAGAGGCGTTCGCATGCCATTGTGCGTTCAATCTGAATTGCGCTACTTGCAGATCCTGATTCTTTATCCAGTTCAAAGCCCACACCCATCTCAACAAGGCTCCCGCTCGTCTCCGTCCCCTCGACTTCGCCGAGCGAAATGGCTACATCCGTGGAATCGTGAAGGAGATCATCCACGACTCTGGCCGGTACGCTATCCATTTTCCTCAGCTCGATCTCTCTTAATTTTCGTATCAGTGGTGCTCCCCTCGCCCGAGTTGTCTTCCGTGATCCCTACCGTTACAAGCTCCGTCAGGAAACCTTCATTGCCACCGAAGGTCTCCACACCGGTGCTTTCGTCTACTGCGGCAAGAAGGCCACTTTGAACATCGGAAACGTCCTCCCCGTCGCCCAACTCCCCGAAGGTACCATCATCTGCAACGTCGAAGAGAAAGCAGGTGACCGTGGTGCTCTCGCCCGTACCTCTGGCAACTACGCCACCGTCATCGGACACTCTCCCGAAGACAACAAGACCAGACTGAGATTGCCCAGCGGTGCCAAGAAGACCGTCAGCGGTAATGCTCGTGCTACCGTTGGTATTGTTGCTGGTGGAGGAAGAATTGATAAGCCCCTGTTGAAAGCTGGACGTGCTTATCACAAATACAAGGCCAAGCGTTACAAGTTCGTCTCTGTCTCTATCAACCGAGTATTGAAAAGACTGACGTTATTTGCAGCTGGCCTCGTACTCGTGGTGTTGCTATGAATCCCGTGGACCATCCTCATGGTGGTGGTAACCACCAGCATATCGGAAAAGCCTCCACCATCGCCCGCTCCGCTGTTCCCGGTCAGAAAGTCGGTCTCATCGCCGCTCGTCGGGTACGTCAATCTTCCTCTACGTCCATTCTTCCTGGTCCTTATGATTCGCACACTAGACTGGTCTCCTGCGCGGTACCGTCAAAGTCAAGGAAGTGTAAACGTTCTGTGGATCACATTCTTTGTCTTTTTCTTCTTATTATCCGGCACTTTCTCGTACTCATCCCCAAAATTCATGTATGACATACTATATATGCTACATGCACCATGCAACATGAGACGACCCGTGTTGGAACTAGAAACGAACGAGTGTCGTGACATGGCCCGTTTCCTGAACATCTACACCATGGACACCTGCTACATGGCCTACTATGTTCTCGAAGCTGGCCGTTTGGGAGGCGCAATCTCGGTCTTCAGCACTCGAGTTGCTTTGGATTTCGGTTGAGGAGCTACAGAGCATTTAGTTAATGCCCACGCAGAGACTGTGCCCTGCATACCATTCGTATTCTCCGTGATATAAAAACGTCTCAGCAGCATGATCGCCTCCTCTCTTCTATATCCAGCCTTTGCTACAAATGGTCTATGCACAGGATGCGGCAACCTGAATCACATTCATGAGCATTTACTTCAGCCAACACGTTCATTGGATGATACGCACGACGAGTTGACCCCAAGTACACTTCCACACCCCCCAAATCTATCATTCTCACAACCAAAAAACACCCGTTCAATCCCAACCTGTCTCAACGCAGACGCACACATCATACAAGGCTCCACGGTAACATACAGCGTCGTCCCCGCCAAAATTTGAGAAGTCACCACAGGTGTGAGAATTGGATTAGCCATTATTTCGTCGATGGCTTCGAGCTCTGCATGGCGGGTTGCCTATTGTGAAGAATAATCAGGATTTTGTAGTAGGACAGGAGGGAGGGGAGGTACGTTCTTCAGCTCGTTTGTGCGATTTCTTGCACGGGCGATGACTTGACCGTCGCGGACGAATATACAGCCTACAGGCACTTCACGAGCTTTGAGTGCTTCCTCCGCCTATTTTTGCATGAGATCTCAAACGTGACTTTTGGGAAGAGATGGGTACCATTATAAGAGCCTGATCCATCCATGCTTGATGAATAGCATCCTCATCGTCCACGTCCATGCTATCGAGGGCGTCTAAGACCGAGTCCGACGTTGTGGCTCGCGATCAAGTTCATCGGAACCTGGAACGGCAAAGCAGAGAAGGCTTCCCGACGCAATGTGGCGCATCGGCACTCAACTGACTATCTCATCTCCTCCAATCCGCTAATCTGCTCTCTTATCTAACTCAAAACCTGATGTCAAAAGGTCCTCTATATGTCGGTATAGATGTTGGAACAGGCTCCGTTCGCGCAGGGCTCTATACGGCTTCTGGTACTCTGCTCGGCCAGTCGACGAAAGAAACGAAGACATGGAGGTCTGAATCTGATCATCGCGTATTCGAACAATCTACGACGGATATATGGGAGGCGATATGTCATTGTGTTAAGGAATCTTTGGCTGTTGCGGGTGCTAGTAAAGATGATGTTGCTGGAATCGGTTTTGATGCGACTTGTTCTTTGGCTGTTACGGACGACGAGGGTGAACCAATCTGTGTTACGGAAGGGAAGGGCTGCGGAGAAAGTGGGGAAAGAAATATTGTTCTCTGGGCTGATCATCGTGCTGAAGAAGAAGCCGAACTGATCAATTCTACTGGTTCAATCGTGCTTGACTATGTTGGCGGGACGATGAGTGTATGGCTCCAATTACCTGAACTTCGCAAGCTAACGATAATAATGATACAGTTGGAAATGGAGATCCCAAAAATACTATGGTTGAAGAAACACATGACGCCTCAAAATTTCCATCGTTGCCAATTCTTTGATCTCCCAGACTACCTCACATACCGCGCAACGAATTCAACTACGAGATCATCCTGCTCTCTCGTCTGCAAATGTTCTTTCCTGCCACAGTCAGGCTGGCAGCCTGATTTCTTTGAGAAGATTGGACTTGGAGAACTAGTCGAAGGAAGATACAAACAGATCGGAGAAGGGGAGGTTCTGACGGCTGGAAAACCAGTTGGGAAGGGGCTTGTTGAGGGTGCAGCTGAGCAATTGGGACTAAATGTTGGAACACCGGTGGGGAGTGCCGTCATTGACGCGTAAGCAGTCTTCTACTTGCATATATGCACCCAAATCTGACTAGAGGGAAGTTATGCTGGATGGATAGGAACCATCGGGGCGCGTTATCGAAGCCCTGGAAGTGAAGACCTCAGCCCTCCGACGAAATTGGAAGAAAGTAGACATAGACTCGCTGCCGTAGCTGGCACGAGCACATGTCACTTGGTTCAAGTGGGTCGGCTTGAGTATGAATATAGACGCAAGGCCGCTGACTATAGCTTCAGAGCCCCAATGCCGTGTCTGTGACTGGGGTCTGGGGACCATACAGAGTGAGAATTCCGGGGGCCTCTTTGTCAGTACTAAACAGTTTCCCAGGATGCAATATTTCCCGGTTGGTGGATGAACGAAGGAGGACAATCATCCACAGGCCAACTGATCGATTTCATGATGAAGACTCACCCTGCCTACCAAAAACTCCTTCAGACATCAAAAGCCGCGAATATTTCTCCATTCGACTGTACGGGTGTGATTAGCTTGTTTTGACATTTCGCTGAATTTGAAATAGGGTTGGAAAATGAACTAAAAAGACAAAAGGAAGAGAAAAATGTTGCAAGTTTGACAGAGTTGACGAAAGACCTTCACATATATCCCGATCTTCATGGGAATCGGTCGCCCATCGCTGATCCGAAGATGAGGGGATCAATCATGGGATTGGCACTGGCACGTAATTTCTTCCAGACCTGATGGCTAATGATTAAATCGTTGTCTGTAGGATGACAACCTGAGCGATCTAGCCAAGAAGATCAATGTAACGTTGGAAGCTATTGCTCTCCAGACGCGGCACATAGTGGATGAGATGAATTCTCGTGGTCATTCAATAAGCGAGATTTATATGAGTGGTGCGGTGCTCACCCTAGCTTATCGTGTACTTGCTGATTCTTTTCGTCTTCAGGTGGCCAGGCAAAGAATAAACCCCTCATGCAACTCTTTGCAGATGTGTGTTCCGTGCCTGTTATATTGCCGTTTTCGCACTCCACTGCGGTTGTGTTGGGGTCGGCGATGTTAGGGAGGTATGCTGCTGAACTTACGGGAGCCAAGGCTGGCGAATTGTCGAAGGAACGCTTGTGGGAGATCATGGTGCGTGTCACCTTTGTTGGATCTTCTTGCCTTCCAATGTCGACGATTTCAGGTTGAGATGACACCGCCGGGGACTGTGGTTACGCCGAGTGCCAGCCAGAAGGAGAATAGATTGCTGGGAGCAAAATACAAAATATTCCGCGAAAGTATCGACATTCAAAAAAGGTGGCGGGAAGAAATGGAACGGGCGGCTCAAGAGTAAATTTCATCGTTTCAATCTGTGTATATATAATGACATGTTGTAATGAACGGACGCCATCTATTGACGGGACGTTGTGAACGCAGCAGGTGTATGTATAAAGTATTAGTAATTTTGAGCAAGAATCGACGGGAGCTTTTGAGGTCCATTGATCTTATGTATCGCCAATGGCGATATTGAAGAATCTTCTGAGTTTCGTCGCGGCAGCACCATTCTTCCCCGAAGCTGCGATCTTGTCGTTCAGGACGACTTCCATGGTTTTGGAGTACGTGGTCAAATGTGGCGAATACTGTGCTGGTGGTCAGTACATGGCTGGAATAATCGAAGATGGCACGTACTGTGCGGCAGAAATGTCGATACCAATTCCAAGTCTGGTTGAGTTGCCACTCCTCGTCCGTCCACGTGGTCCTCGAATTCCAGTCAGACTCCGAAAGGAGATTGTCTGTGTCTACCAAGAGGGCGGCAAAGCCTTCAAGAGCTTTGGAAAGAGCCAACTTCTGATCACTCAAAAGCGTTGAGCTGGCGCTGAGAGCAGTGGTAAGTCCAGCAGACTGCTGAACCGGCGCATCTACACATTTGCATATGAGAACTCGTGGTAAGCGGGAACAAATATCAAACATACCTTGTGCTAAGTTCCCATCCACATCCATCTCTCCCGTCACCTTCGCCTTTTCTTTCGCAATTTGGTCCTCTTGCTCTTTCCGCTGAAGCGCAACTTTCTTCTTCGCGACTAGTACTCGTCCATTCGCCTTATCCAATGCACCTTTGATCAGATCCCATTCGGCAAAGCCCAATCCGCCGCCATTTTTCGCAGCGAAAGCCCACGTTATCACGTCTGAAGGTTCAACAAATTGATATTGCTGAAGCTTGTCAAATGTTATCGAGATCATTTGAGGGTTTCGTCTCCAGAATTTTCCGGTTGCCTCGAGGATGTCCGCCTTAGCTTCTGAATCGGTCGAGATGTGCCGCATGACTTTGATATATCGTTCCATTGCGTTCAAGAAGTGAGAGAAAGAACGAGAACCGATTTCGTGGAGAGATTGGACGACAATGAAGCGCAAGATTGAAAGAGCAGTGGCTTCGGATTCCCCGGAGTCCATCAATCGTTCCTTCTGATTGTCGATGCCTTGTTTGACTTGTTCCTGGTCCGTCCGTCCTTGGAACCAGTTAAGAATTTCACGCGCAAGAGAGTGGTGAGGATGATCTGATCAGGCGCGGATCACTCAATGACGGCTCGCTCATTGAATTGAAATCCATACTCACTAGGATCGCCGTAATCATATTCTGGGCCAGGCGCCTGCTCAGGCATGGCACCCGCTGATGGTGACTGGAAAGGTTCAGGAAGCGTACGCATTATGCGGTCGAAGTAGGCTAAGCGAATTTCAAGATCGAGCACTCGACGAATGAATGCTCGCTTAGGATGCTGGAAAGTGAGGGATAGATCAGGCGTCCTGTTATCCTATTCAGTGGGCTTCAGGTGTTTCATGTTAACAACATACCACTCCTTCCAAACCCATTGAAATCCAAAGTTACTCATGTGAACGGCAAACCATTCTGCGTACCGTCGAACCAGCTCGACGTCGAAGCCATCACCCAATTGTGAGTACAATTTCCTAAAACTCTTGCCCACCGCGGGTCCTACAGTTGACGGCGATAGTTTACATAGCTCAGAAATGAGTGAGTGGTAGTAAACAGATGGCAAAGGTGCTGAGGGCAGAAGCAAAAGATTTGATAGAATGGTCTAAAATTAAGGTTAACGCGACTCGAGATATTATATGACTCAATGGCAACATACATCAATGAGGGTACTCTCCAACTGCCAGCCTTGTGTCACCGGCGTGTCTCCATTGCTAGGAGCTTCCGCTCCGGGCTTGGGTCGGAATGTCTCAGAAGGCAACCATTTGGGAGTATCTAACAAGACTCTGGCGCAGTCTTTTCTGTTGACTTCGTAGATATCCACGATATCGGTGATGATAGACCGAACGGCATAACCCTCCGGCGTGGCAGGGTTAGGTGTAATCTGATAGGATGGTAAGCCACGACGGCGCACCGGATATGTCCAAACGACATACATCATCATCAAAGAGAGTCAAATGGAAGTGACACATATCATTCAGCGACGACGACTGTTCCTCGTCATCTTGTCCCGAAATATCAACTTGCTCGGGTGGTAGCAGGACACTATCAAGGGCGAATGAAGTGACTTTAGAATCTGCGAGAGCCGGGAATAGACTATGGGGCTGGGGATAACTCGAAAGCGAAGAGATGAATCCAGTGGTTGCTGAAACACGGAGAGTTGCAACCAACCCGTCTAGACGCTGCATTGGTGAAGCAGGTATGAGCAACGATCAGATTCAATTGAAGCAAAGGCTGTACCTCAATGACAAACGAAGAGCTGGGCACTGCCACGTGAGGATAGACAATGGGAAACATTAGTTCTTTAGCAGCATTTTCAGTCGGCACGGCTCCAGAAATAGCGTCAACCAGAGCGGTGACAGCGGCAGAATCATGTTCATACAGGATCGCGCCAGCCTGAGAGGAGCTTGATTAGCATGGCAGCGTCACACAAGACATGTTACTCACTCGCATTAATCCTTCAGCAACGCAGAGTGAGGCCTTGACAATCCGGGCATAGGAAACAGCAAGTTCGTCTAGAGCTTGACATATATTCTGAAGAAACCCAAGCATAGCGGCAGGGCTGACTATTCGAGCGACCGTTAAATGAGCAAAGAAATGTATCTGAGCAAGTATGAGAATCAAGGCCGCGAAGGCTGCATATAGAGACCCACCCAAGACCTTAATTCTCTCGGTGATTTTTTCTCCATAGACTCGCGGCAACATTTCCAGCAGTTGCTCAAAATCTGAGAACCGAAAGAATCTGGCTCGTTTGATTCGACTGGTTCGGCGTCATCCTCCCCGCGAGTAGGAGCTTGCGGAATGTAGAGCAAGGCGACTGTGGCAGCAAGGTAAGGGATTTTGTAGGGCTGTTCGGTCACGCTGAAATCGCAGTCAGTGGCAATACAAGCTCTGAGCCTTGGGAGTGACCTGATTCTAAAACCTTCCGCGACGGCATGAACATTAGGAGGCGAATGAGACCTCAACTGCTCGACGAGACGAGGTACTTCATAGCTAGGATCAAAATCCTGAAAGGAGACAGTCTTTGAATATAGAGGTCGCCGCCAACAGGTGCAACGAACGCACAGACGATTCACCGAGATTACAGATAGCCTTTCTCAGTTGTTGTTCTGGAGAGTCGCGAGGCTCGCGAGGTTCGCGCCGTCGGTCGTGCATGTCATGATGAGCTATCAAGCTGGGGTTACCAAGAGCGTACGCGACGACTATCAGTTAGGAACAAACGTTGGTGACCGCCGTAAGACCGTCTGTTTCTGTAGCTCATCCTAGACGTTGTACTGCTCGCTACTCGCTTTTCCGAACCTCGAAGGCGGAGTTGTAATTTTTTGCTGCATTTGACTTTGTGGCATTCCTGAGCTAAAGCGCGCCTAGACGATGCTCTCATAGCTCTCGAGTCATTACGAGTCACGGTGTGCACCTTGTCTTGTCTTAGAGGTTATCACTGATCGTAAATTTCCAGAATGATGCCTGCCCCATGTTCCAATTATGGTCGCGTACCCAGAGGCCACCGACCTGTTCACATTTCAAGGCAGCTCATATTCAAGGGCGATGCGCAATCCCATCATTCAGGCTGCATGCCGCAGCATTTGCTGCACCATCGCAGCCATCAGAGCCCGAAATCAGATATACGACTAGTCAAATCTCGCGTGCGGCAGGCAAGACAATTCGGTTGGCTTTCAGAGAAGGAGACTCACGAAACGCTTTCTTCGTCTTCACCTCATTGTGTAAGAATCACGATGAAAAGCCAAGTGTTGTCTTGCCCTCCGTCATAGAACCTTTACCATTTTCCAACTTGGTGACCCCCCGTTTTGCTGGGCACTGTCTCATCCATCAGCTCCTTCGTGCAGGACTCACGATCAAAGCTGCTCGTTGCACAGACAAACTCTTGTTCGCTCGAGTAAAACTGCATCCAAGAACACTGTCCGCCGTTATCCAGGCGCTCTGTCGGTCGTCTCTACCCCTTCGAATGAATCTCCCGAAGCTGGATGGACAGGTTGACGAAAGTTCATGGTTGTCACAACCAGTGCGAATTGCCGTTCATCTGCTTAACCTATCGAGGAGACGGGGCCAGTTGTGCGCCCACCCAACGTATTTGGACGTGATACATGCATGTCTGGCCCAAGGAAGGCCCGATATCGCTGCACATCAATACAGTGCACTCGTACGGGCCTGGTATATAAACCCCTTTCCTTCTCCAGCCATTCCATCATTTTCTTCATCTTCGTCATCACTCACACATCATGTTCTTCCTGCTATTCAAAGACGAATGTCTCAAGCATATCTACCCGATTCCACTCTAATGCTCCCTATTCTTCAATATGTCAACCAGCGGCTTAATTTACACGCTCGACGCATCCCTTATCACGACGCAATCGACTTATCCAGATGCTTACAGGCTTTGGCCCAATTTGCTACCCTTTTGGATGAGCAGTTGATTCGATCTCGAGACATATCTCTCCTCCTCAGCGTCCTTTGCAAGGTCCCCAAGGTCCAGGATAAAGTCGCAGTCAAATTAAAAGGCCGGAACAAGTCAACTATGGTCTTTGCCCAGCCATACGTGCGCTATCTTCTATTGCACTTCACGAAAACTCTACTCTCAGGGCCCGAAACACGGCCCGACATTCGCATGCCTTCCCCTAATATCAGTACCTATAATGCTTTAATCCATTTCGCGCTGCGGGTTCAGAGATCTCCAAAACTTGCCGGTCGTTTGCTCCATCAAATGGTCAAACAGCGGTCGCCGCCCATTCTCCCCAATTCCACCACATTTAACATCCTATTGCGGTCCGCTTCGTTAATGCATCGGAATGAACTCGCCAGGGAGATCATTCGGCGATTTAGTGCAGGCCTTCCCATATCATCGCTAAACGATGAGCCCGTTGTCGGGTCGAGTACCGGAGTTCCCACCACCGATGTTAACGATTCGCTGTCCATGCGTCGAATCTCTTCACTACTAAGCTCCCCCAAGAAACCTCACAATGTCTGCTCAGATCCGTATGCCATCGTAGCCCTCTTGGGGCATGTTGTCTCTGCAGGGACTCCCGGTCAAGCGCCCGATTTGATACATCGAATCATTCCCGAGCTTCACTCACAGGCCAAGGATCGCAGAGCTTTGATCGTAGGACGCTTGGTTCAGCTGGGCCCACATGTGCTTGCCGCCATGCTGAACGCATTGCACAAATCTGGCAACTTCCGATTTGCCGAGTATGTGTGGACGTTGGCTCGTCAAGCAGAGAGAAGCAGCTGGACGGCTGAACCATCTGGCTCTGGTCCACCTTGGTTTATTCCTATCGAGGCCTACACGTCTATGGTACAAGTGTACTCTGCGAGCTATCGCAGAGCGCTCAATACGAGTCGCGCCATCACTCGCCGGTCGTCGTCAATCGGGAGTCCCAGTACCGCATCACGGAGGGCTGTAATGACTCCGATGGCACATGTGGCAAGAACAAGGGTGGCAAAGTTATATCGACACCTGTTGGACACTCGACGACGATTCAGACTGACGACCGAAGAGTCGTTGTCCGTCGACGATAATAACGGTTTCAGAATTCCTATCCCGGATGCTCGATTTTTCAATGCATTGCTCGAAATCTATGGAAGACATCCTTTGATGGCGCGTCGGGCTCCACAGGCCAGTCCCAGTCGATGGAGACGGCGATTTGTACGGTCTCTGAGTCGATTTGTTGAATGGGGTAGGGTACCGCGAATCTTTGACCCCGGACTAGTGACCATCCTTAGGGCTATGACGAGGCATGGATACCCCATTCCAAAGGCCTATCGAGAGATTTCGTTGGGCCACCCGGAGATTGCAGACCCCCTGGGGGCGAACTGGACAACAGATAGGAAAGAGGCAGGCAATCGCGACTACTTCTATATACCCGTAGATAAGGATCGTGGAATGCCTGCTAAGGGTAGATGGCGACCTCGTCGCCCTAATAGATGAAATTGAACTCCACGAAGCCGTTGCAATATTTGAGAGCGATAAAGTTGCCCGGGGGCCCTAGCTGGTGGAAACGATGCTATTGGTCATGCTTCTTTGCTTGTCTGTCGCTGTAACTGATCTTGAGTTTGATGTCATATTTCGTAGAGCGTAAGTGAAGAATTGTGTGGTCGTCCGTCTCTGTAACGGGTTGTCGTGGCTGACCGTCTTTGCTGAGCGAAGACTCCACCCGGTACAAAAGCTCATGCTTTTCAGCCAGCGATAGAGCCATTGTCCCAGCATCTTTCGAATGAAATGTGAAGTCAACGTTGTGCCCTTTCCGGAGTTCTTCTCGTGCCTTTCGTATTTTGTAATCCAATGCGGTAGACGGCGAGTCCCACGTCGATGATATCTCCTTCACCTTGCTTTCGTTCGCAGGTGCTTCCGCTTTGGAGGGGGGATCATCGGCCTCTGGCTCTTCTGGGCGACTGCGAGGACGAAGGTGTATCCTCAGCGTGCCTCGTTCCCACAGGCGACTGAGTTCGACAACATCCTCGCCCAGCAGCCTGAACATCTCCTCCAACACGGCCTCCTGATCTTCTTTCGGCAAAGGTTTCTCTCTGGCCTTCGTGGAGAAGACCAGTTCAACCCTGTTGCCTTTCTTAAGCTCTTCAACGGCCTTGGCCATCTTATGCGACATGTCGCCGGGCTCCATATTCCACGAGCAATGGATCTCCTTATCCTCTGCTTGTCTCGTCCGCTTCGCAGCAGTTTCACGAGCTCGAGCATCCGCTTTCGAGATGATTTTGACGATAGGTTTAGGCCCATGTGCGACGAGCTCAACGAAGTGAGTGGCGCGGCTAATGCCAGCCATTATGGTCTTCATCTCCACGGTGTCCGGGCCCAATTTCCCAGTAACAGGATCGACGAGGTAGACTGACGGGTATGGGATCTTATTATTCCGGAGTGGGGTATTGGCTGCATCGTATGCTCGACAGCGGACGGAAGTATACGTCCATTGTCGCATGCTAGCGTGTGGCTGGACGACATCACGGATTGGGAGAATGGAATGCAGTCTGGATGGGCGAAGCAGTCTTCCGAGAGACATGGGAAATAATTCGATAAAAGACCTAGTCGTCTGATTTATTAGAACCTGAGAAATTAATCAGTCCTGTATCATGGACACTTACAAAATCGCAGAGCTGCAGCCACTACTATAGCACCAGCACGGTCGAGATGGCCTCGGCAAGCTGTGTTATGGTTTGTTTGGCGCACGATTTGCTATAAAGGTTTTGACTAGGGCCGCGGAGCCGCGGAGGGACCAGGTGCGGTGCGAGCCTTTGTAGTTGTTTCAGTCGGAGATCGATTCAAAGATTCGGTGAGACCACCATCATCGACACTTGAAGGCCGACGCATGTCTCAGATGAAGACTCGACATTCCCTTGCAGCGACAATCCAGTATCGATATCCGAAGTACTCTCGACTTCGGAAGATGACTCAAAGATCAGTTTCAAACGGAATCAAAGCTACAGCTCGATCAAGAATCCACGGTCTCAGGCTTGTGATGGCACGGGTGAGGCCTGATTTCATGGACGGTCCACACATCTCGGAGGGTGAGTGGGGACTCGGGCTGATGGAAGGCAAAGGTCAGGGGCAGTATAATCAAGAAACATCCGCGAGGAGAACTAGATGTCGAAGTGGAAGGTGGTCAAGACATTGTAATGTACAGTAACTACAAATAGATTATTTTTTGGGTCGCGTCAACAAAAGTGTACAAAGTGAAAAGTGTACAACTTAATTCTTGTCACGTGACATCCCGGACGGGAGAGACCAAGTGCAAGCACCTGGTAACTTTCCGCCTTTGCTCTTTTCCATAATGTGCAACCTCTAGTGTCCTGGGCCTTCTTCACAACCTTCTTCACTCGGTCCATGGCAGCCCATAACGCCAGGTAAGTATCAGATTCTTCTATTCGCTCTTCTCGTCTACCTATTGTTTTCTGTATGATGATCCTTTACACGCACAATGCTCGTAGCAAGGGAAGGCTACAACCTTCAGACCGCTTTTCGTTCAGCTATGCTATCTCGTTTTGAAATGGCTGGCAGACGAATGGGAAGCTGGTCGTTCCTTCGCGCTGACGCTTTTCATGTCATTGTTACTCTGATATCTTCATCCTCCTCCGTCACACCTTTTCTGGAACGAAGTACTGACTGACATTACAGGCCTTCGTGTCAAACGGCTCTCAAGTCCAGTACACTATGAGTGAAGAGTTGTTATGAATGATGTATCTAGAATACAATGCAAGGGTATTATGTCTAGCTTACTAGTAATGATTATCCTAAATGATGAGCATGAAATCAAACGTCGAAAGTATGACTGGATGTATCATAAACCATCCGCTCGTTTTTGCTCTCGTCGCATAGCTGCTGTCCGCAGTATCCAAGCAATATTCTCGTAAACCACAAGTGTGACACAGGTGCCAGGCAGTACGCGGACGAGATTGGTGCCTAATCCTCTGTAGAACCCAGACATGCCTTCGTCACGGAACGTCTTCGTAACACATGTTCGGATGTTAGGATAGAGGTGGGCCGTGGCGTTGTTCTGTGTATTCGACAATTTAGGAGTTGGGTCACACGAGCATTTAGAAACTGACCTGTATGCGAGATCGAACCACTTGGTAAGGATATGTGGCCACCAGTGCTACGACTTTTGAAGCTCCAGATATAAACGTATACGTGAGATTAGACTAGTTCGTAATCAGGATATGAGGACCAGAGCAAGGCGATAACTCACCAGCCGATCATCCATGGGTGTATACGTTTTTCCAGCTTTTTCGAACTGGGCCTTCTTACGTTTAAATCCCAGTTGTTTCATCTTTTCATAGGTCATGAATTGGAGTGCACCGTTGCTGACGCCGAATAAAGCCAGGGATGTGCCTTTCCACAAGCCCAACATCCCCTCGTTCCGGTAGATCGAAGAAATACCATCTCAATTTCAAATGAGGAAAGAATGAGGAAGTAAATGAATTTCGACTCACGCGAAAGACTGCGATATGAATCTGGAGCTCCAGCCTTTGTTGTAAACATGCGAACTTTCACCACCCAGATGGGATTGGTCATAAGTGCGGAAACAGCACCTGCCTAAGTGTCATGAAGCTGTTGCTGTGGGATCAAAGGAAGTGCGGACTTGCTTGAGCTGAACAGAGAAGGTATGATCCGGCTGACAGTTGGCGATTAGGATCGTCCCCGGTCATCTGTCGCTTCAAGGCGGTATAGCTGACAAAACCGACATCAATTCGCTTTATGTGATTGTTGCACATCCGACACGCACAATAGAAAGTATAAACTCCAGCTAGACGCGTTTCCTACGACATTCGTGCCAACACCACGGTAGAGGCCTTTCACGCCGCTTTCTTTGTAGATATCGCGCAAGGAATTGATGATCTGGCCTCCAACATTCCCTTTTGCTCGAGTCGTCGCCACTTGAAATTTGATCTTGAGAAGATCTAGAGGGTGCATGCATAGTACAGCGACAGTTGCAGCTCCGAGGCCTGCAGCGGCATGATCCTGGTGCCAGATGAGGTCAGTAATAACTAACAACTAAATCCAGGGGGCTTACGAATGCGGCATATGGAAAGAAAGTTGGTCCATTCTGCGACATGAATGGGACAACTGAAGAAGGTCCTCTGACGCCCGAGTGCAAACCAGTTGCAGGACAGTACCAGAAAAGTTGTGTCACCAGTGGAAAATAATTGACTCGGTAGAGATCCGATCGCCGATCCGGCGTTTCCTGGATCAATTGTCCAGAACGTTGCACCCGAGGATGACTTGCAAGTGCTTGTATGCACTAGTATTCAAGGGCTTCGGACGGTATCACACAGTTACTAGTATCTCACAACCACGGCAGTATTTAACGCCATGAATCAACCCTCATCAGCTCATCAGCTCAGCCATGGACACCTTCCTACCGAACGCGTATCCGAAAGCGCGCAGATCGAGCCACATCGACGAGTACAAGAGCGAGAAACAGGGCGTCGTATCCGTTCCAGATCCATATAATTGGCTCGAAAAGAGCAGCGATGAAACGACCGCCTGGATCAACAGTCAAAAGAAATATACTCGAGAATTCCTGGATCAAAATCGTTTCAGACAACAACTAGAGGATGAGTTCAAGGCGAACACGAATTATGCCAAGGTACGTACATGCTCGTCGTTCGCCTGATATCGTGGAATAATCTAACAATTTCGTGCAGTTTAGTGCCCCATCACTGAAGGGCGACGGCAAATGGTATTGGTCGTACAATAGCGGCTTACAGGCACAGGCCGGTAGGTATATACATGTTATGTGCTTGCAATATCCTAACCTTTCCTCCCAGTCGTCTACAGATCACTGAGCGAGAAGCTTCCTGATTTTACGACGGAGACAGGAGTTGGTGGCGAGATCTTCTTCGATGTATGCTATCCATCTCCCACACTTTCGATCTGTCTGTTTGACATTCCGGGCCTTCTCGCAGCCCAATTTACTCACGGAAGATGGCACTGCAAGTCTTACCACCTCCTCATTCTCGCAGTGTGGAAAATACTGGGCGTACGGAGTGTCACTATCGGTATTTCAAATTTCAACTCAGAGCCTACGTCGCGACAGTCGTTGATCATGAATGCAGGGCAGTGACTTCTTTACCATTTATGTTCGGCCGACCGACAAACCATTCCGTGAAGAGAATGGCACAAAACCATCCCTGGAAGAAGGCCGACTAGATGATATTCTTCGATATGTTAAGTTTTCGGGAGTAACTTGGACTCATGATTCAAAGGGCTTCTTTTATCAGGTGAAGATTCAAATAAATTGCTCTTCGACCTTGATTGACTCGTGAAACATCTACAGCGATTCCCCACCCGTGAATTTCACGGCTCCGTGACGGACGACATTGCCGGTACAGAGACGGATTCAGACCAAAATGCTATGTTATACTACCATCGTCTTGGGACGTCACAGGGTATCGAGTGTAATATGCTCAAGATTATCCGGTTACTCACACTTTACATAGAGGAGGACGTTCTCGTCATCAAGGACCCCGAAAATCCCACGTACATGTGGGGAAAGGGATCTCAGAAGTCGACGGTCGATTCCTCGAGTTGGACATTTTCAAAGATACCTCTCGCGTGGGTCAAATAGTCGCTAAGACGGCCAATAGCTGATTTAACATATAGAAAAACAAATTATGGATCGCTGATTTGAGCAAGAATGAGATCGGCCAGGGAATCCAATGGATCAAGGTCGTAGACGGCTTCACTGCCGCCTATCAGGTGTATGTTCCGTCTTTCTCTCTGATCTCTTATTATTGAGCTCACTTATACAGCATCGCGAATAATGACACCGTGTTCTACTTGAGAACCAACGAAAACGCCCCTCAATACAAAATCGTGTCGATAGATATTGCAGATCTCAGTGCTGGTTTCAAAGACTTCATCCCGGAGGATCCAAAGGCTTTCCTCGAAAGCATCCATGCAGTGAACAACGAGAATTTTGTGACGGTGTACAAGAAAAACGTACGCCACATCGTTTTTTGATTGCTTCAGAGGTAAACGAGTTCCATAATGTCAGGTCATCGACGAAGTCCACCTTTTCTCAGCGACCGGTAAACACCTCAAACGACTGGCTCAAGATTTCGTCGGAGCAATTTCAGTCGATGCCATTCGTCGACATCATACATGGTTCTTTGCGACCCTTGTCAGCTTCACTACGCCAGGAGTCGTCTCTCAATACGACTTCCAGAACCAATCCGAGAAGAATGACTTGACGCCATACCGAGTAACACAAGTGGCTGGCCTCAACGTCGACGATTTCTCCACTGAACAAGTCTGGTATAGCAGCAAGGACGGAACACGCGTACCGATGTTCATCGTGAGGCACAAGAGCACCCCCCGCGATGGGACTGCGGCCGCTATCCAATATGGTGCGTAAACTCTAAACTCGGATCGATTAGATAGCCTATTAGATATTGATGCATTGTATCTAGGATATGGAGGCTTTTTAAGACCCGTTGCACCCACCTTCGACTCTTCGATATTGACTTTCTTGAAAAGATACGGCGCCATCTTTGCCGTACCTAATATCAGAGGGGGGTCTGAATTTGGTGAAGAATGGCATCTGGCTGGGACTCGTGAGAGGAAGGTCAACTGCTTCGACGATTTCATCGCTGCCACGTACGCGGTATTTCCTCGACGACTATTTACGGCGTTGCTGACCCGGAACGCAGTGATTTCTTGATCTCGAGTAAAATCGCTGCACCAGGAAAGGTTGCTATCCACGGAAGATCCAACGGAGGTATTTTGTGCATCGATATTTCTTGATACCCACACTAATTCACTTCATCAGGCTTACTCGTTGCAGCTTGTGTGAACAGAGCGCCAGAAGGGACGTTTGGAGCCGCAGTAGCGGAGGTTGGGGTCCTTGATCTTTTGAAGGTACTACCAGCCTCAGTACCATGCACATGGACGCCGCTGACCAGCCTTGCAGTACACCCAATTTACTATCGGTCGAGCATGGGCCTCCGATTATGGTGACCCTCAAGATGCTCATGATTTCGATTTCATCTACCCTATATCTCCATTACACAACGTACGTGATTCGTTGGCGTGGGATTGCGACGAGCTTAATAATGCTGAATAGGTCCCCACGGACAAAGTCCTACCTCCAACGATTCTATTCACCGCAGACCGTATGTGGTATGCGATATCCCACAAAATAGACTGACTAACTATTCCGCGTAGACGACGACCGTGTTGTTCCTTTACATTCATTCAAGCACGCTGCGACTCTCCAGCACACCTTGCCACATAACAAAAACCCTCTCCTGATCAGAATCGATACTAAAGCAGGTCATGGCGCTGGAAAATCTACCATACAGAGGTTTGTAACCACTTTTTTTGTGATCGTCACTTCACTGATAAGTATACAGGGTGCGAGAGGAAGCTGACAAGTATGGGTTCATCGCTCAGACTCTTGGGCTCTCATGGCAAAACGATTCGAAGCTATCATCAGTCGACTTTTGGCGTACTTTACTCTGAGCATGTCTTGCGACAATGCTCAGGAGAATAAATCACACTACACCATGTGAGAGAACTATATGCGACGTACAGTACATGGATTACAAAGTCAAGGCTGGTCCTAGAGAAGGTAATAAATTTGCGACGTAATTTTTGTACAGAGAAGGCGTATGTTTGAGCAGATCATTGATTTTTCTTCGGGTCGACTCTGTTCCCTTCCACGGCCTCTTTGGGCTTATATGGCTTCGCAACAGCATAAGCAATCGTCCCCCAACAGTGCCAACTGAACCCAGCGGGCTTATGAATGCAGCATATGGAAAGAAAGTCGGTCCATGCTGTAACATGAATGGGAAAACTGAAGCAAGTCCTTTGCCACCCGAGTGCAAGCCAGCTGCAGAGATGTTACCAGGATGTTACCAGAAAAGTTGAATTACCACCCCAAGGAAGAAAATAATTGACTCAAGAGAGATCTAGATCCGAACGCCGAGCCAGCGTTTCCTGGATCAATTGACCGTGACGCCGCCCACGAGGACTCGGATGGCTCGGAAGACGTGCTTGTATGCACTCAAGGGCTTAGGAGGGTATCCCACAGTCATCTCACGTCCTCGTCCGTATTTAACGCCACGAATCTACCCTCATCAGCTCTTCAGTTCAGCCATGGAAACCTTCGTGCCAAACGCGTATCCAAAAGCACGCAGATCAAGCCACATCGATGAGTACAAGAGCGAGAAACAGGGCGTCGTATCCGTTCCAGACCCATACAATTGGCTCGAAAAGAGCAGCGATGAAACGACCGCGTGGATCAACAGTCAGGAGAAATATACCCGAGAATTCCTGGATCAAAATCGTTTCAGGCAACAGTTAGAGGATGAGTTCAAGGCGAACACGAATTATGCGAAAGTGCGTACATGGTCTTCGATCTGTTGATATCGCGCAACTAGCTCACAATTCTGTGCAGTTCAGTGCTCCATCTCTGAAGGGTGACGGTAAATGGTATTGGTCGTACAACAGCGGCTTACAGGCACAGGCTGGTGGGTATATGCATTTTATGTGTTCGAAATGCCCTAATATGTTCTTGCAGTTATCTACCGGTCGCTGAGCGAGAAGCTTCCCGATTTTACAAAGGAGACAGGAGTCGGTGGCGAGATCTTCTTTGATGTACTATCCATCTCCCACGTTCTCAATCTGTCTGTTTGACATCCCTGGCCTCTCAGCCCAATCTACTCACAGAAGATGGAACTGCAAGTCTTACCACCTCCTCATTCTCGCAGTGTGGAAAATATTGGGCGTACGGAGTGTCACTATCGGTATTTTACCTCCGAGTCTACATCGTGCCAGCCATTGATCATGGATGCAGGGCAGTGACTTCTTTACCATTTACGTTCGACCGACCGACAAACCATTCCGTGAAGAAAATGGTAAAAAGCCGTCGTTGGAAGAAGGCCGGCTCGATGATATTCTCCGATATGTCAAGTTCTCGGGAGTGACTTGGACTCATGATTCAAAAGGCTTCTTTTATCAGGTGAAGATCCAAATAAATTGATCTTCGACCTTGATTTACTCGTGAAACATCTACAGCGATTCCCTACCCGTGAATTTCACGGCTCCGTGACGGACGACATTGCCGGTACAGAGACGGATTCAGACCAAAATGCTATGTTATACTACCATCATCTTGGGACGTCGCAGGGTATTGTTTGTTACATGCCCAAGATTTTACGGTTACTCACAGTCTAGGTAGACGAGGACGTTCTCATCATTAAGGACCCTGAAAATCCGACGTACATGTGGGGAACAGGCATCTCAGAAGTCGACGGTCGATTCCTTGAGTTAGACATTCGCAAAGACACTTCTCGCGTGAATCAAACGACTCCCGAAACGGCAAATACTGACTGATTTATGATCTAGAAAAACAAATTATGGATCGCCGATCTGAGCAAGACTGAGATCGGTCAGGGCATTCAATGGATCAAGGTCGTGGACGATTTCACAGCCGCCTATGAGGTGTACGTTCGATTTTACCGATTTTACCTCTTGTTATTAACGTTACTTGAACAGCATCGCGAATAATGACACCGTATTTTACTTCCGGACCAACGAAAATGCTCCACAATACAAAATCGTATCAATAGATATCACAAACCTCAGTGCTGGTTTCAAAGATTTCATACCGGAAGACCCAAAGGCTTTCCTCGAAAGCATCCACGCGGTCAACAATGAGAACTTTGTGACGGTGTATAAGAAAAATGTATGCGGCGCTTTTTTCGACCGACATAGAGATACGCTAACTTCATAATGTCAGGTCATCGATGAAGTGCACATTTTCTCAGCAACTGGTGAACACGTCAAACGATTGGCTAAAGATTTCGTGGGAGCGATTTCGCTCAATGCTATCCGTCGACATCATACATGGTTCTTTGCGACCCTTGTCAGCTTCACTACGCCAGGAGTCGTCTCTCAATACGACTTCCAGAACCAATCCGAGAAGAATGACTTGACGCCATACCGAGTAACACAAGTGGCTGGCCTCAACGTCGACGATTTCTCCACTGAACAAGTCTGGTATAGCAGCAAGGACGGAACACGCGTACCGATGTTCATCGTGAGGCACAAGAGCAC
>KV419407.1:809329-822740 GCA_001630475.1 Sistotremastrum niveocremeum HHB9708 | reverse complement strand
ACGACTCGGAGTCCGCCCGCGTAACTACTCGACGAGAGAGCAACATAGCGCGGTTGCAACTGCCCGTTCATCCAGAGTCTACGGTATGTCATGTTTTCGTCTACTATCTCGAATGTTTCTGACTATTTTTGTTTACCCTTTTCCCTGCATCCGCTACTCCATCGACACGCTCATCCACCGTACCCGTATCCAACACCGCATCCGCATCCACATCCACATCCACGTCCGCATCCACATCCTCATCCGCATCCGCATCCGCATCCGTATCGATGACCGCACCCCCATCAACGAACGCATCCGCATCCTCACCTCGTCGACTACGACGTCCATACCCGCACCATCTACCGCATCGTGGACCGCATCCGCATCCGCATCCACATCCGCATCCACAGCAAAGGGTACGTCGTCTGTTCTTCTCTTGTATTGAATATTGCTAACGATTTTAATTGACCCTCTCCATCACATCCGCTACGCTACCACGTCGACACCCGCATCCACTCCACCATCCACCACCACTGCCGCTGTCTCATCGACCCCCGCAACGCATCCACATTCGCATCCGCATCCCCGCATCATCGCATCATCGCATTGACCGGAATCACACCCGCATCCACCGCATCCACCGGCCTCGCATTGACACCCGCATCCCACGCATCCCCGCATCCCCATCCACCGGCCACGCATCAACACCCGCATCGACAACCCGATCCTCGCATCCATCGCATCTTTCAGCCGCATCCAAATCTCAATGAGCAACATCCCCGCACCAAAAAGGCACCAAGTTTCCAATGCTTGTGCAGCTTGTAAAAGTGGGTATTCACTCATCCAGTCTATTTGTATACTGATCAACACCATTATCCAGAAGCGAAAGCAAAATGTGACGAGGAGAAGCCCTGCAAGAGGTGTACCAAAAATCGAAAAGAGTGTGTGGTCTGTCCTCGGTGCGTATTTTATACTGCCCTAATGGCTGCTTTCATCCCATTCTAATAACTCGTGTAGCAACAGACGCAAAGTTAGTCGTACGGCTGCACCAACGGAAGCGGTCCGTCAAAGTGCGTGCCCTAATTTGCTTGCCCATGCATACTCTCACTCTACTTCTTTCTCCCCAAAACTCTGCTAGTCTCTCCCCCCCCCGTGTGGTCTCGCTTCAAGATCAATCCCACACGATCCACCGACAACGACCTCTCCCCGTTCGGATTGCCGGAGGAGCCCTTGGCCGTCAGTTTGACCCCAATTCATGAGGTCATTGAGGAGAAAGTTTGGATGCCAACTGAGCAACGTGCGCCAGTGATCCCGGCATTTGAGTATTAGGCCGGACGTTAAAAATGATTCGTTTCATCTCACACATCTCTGTTCTTAATCGGGATAATATTGTCTTTGAACTTTTGTTTTCGGGCCTGCTATTCAATGCGTGACATGTCACAGAAATGTCACGAAGTCTGTCCGTGGACAGACTTTGCTGACATAAGCCAGCCAAACAAGAACAAATTGAGCCGAGCTATGCTTCCGTTGTTTGGTTCTGCTTGCTCAGGTCAGCAAGTCTGTCCACGGACAGACTTCGTGACATTTCTGTGACACAGGAACACTTTTATTGATCAAATTGACTGTTTATTCGTGCCCTTCCTCCGGCTCGTATACCGACAGTATATCATCAAGAATATATAATCCTCTTGCCCATCTGAGAGCCAGCGGTCGCCATTTCTCCTCCAGCAGGACGATAATCGTCTCCTTCCGAGCAACCAAAATAATCTCATGAGGCTCCCAAGGTATGTACTCGTCTTCCTCGGGGTCAAAGCCATATCCTGGAGGTATGAATCCTTCTTCGTCTGCGTCTTTGACAGCACGGCGGAAATCTCGGCAAGACTGGGCGTCGTCGAAAGGTGGTACAAGCCGAGGTATATGTCGTTGTCCCGCTTTGAATGCTGCTGCGAGACGTGCGTCTTCTTGTGATAGTTCTTCGTCGGAATCTGTCAGGTTTGACTCCCTAGATACCGTCAGATCTGGACAGTGTGGAGAATGGGGACCCTGCTTACTCGTCGTTGGCTGAACCTGTATCTGAGTGACCATCGGCGTCAGATCCTGACTCTGAAATCTCGTCCAAAGGCTTTCCAAAATACTTCTCCAGCAGCACCGAGTTTTCTCCCATGAACTCTTCGTCGTACTCTTCAGTTGGATACCCGTGGGTGAGAACACCTGACGCTCTCATTGTCTAGAATTCCGTCAATTCTAAAAACAATACTGCTTGGTGAGTTTGACTTACCGCTGGAGACCGATTATGGGTCCGTCTTCCTGATATTGCGTGATGATTCCAGGTACTCTGGAAGTCAACGCATGAGGCTTGAATGTCGTCAAGAAACAATACATTGAGGAGCCAAATGTGGTATGGATCCCGTCGCTGCAGCTGGTAGTAAGCCTCCAGGCGAAGAAAAAACGCTTTCCACGTTCGAGCGTATTGGTCCCCAACTTCACGCCAGAGTCGCTCAATCCGTGTGTTATGAGTCGACCTCCAGAATAATCAGGGCTTTGGGATTGGGAAATTCAGTGGGCTGACTCACGTGCCAAAAATGTATGAGGCTTTGTTTTCCCCCCGGACCCGTATCATCTCCCGCGCAACCTTAAAGTTCTCTCCGCCTCGATCTCCACGAATTCTCATGGGCCTCCCATACTCGGCTATAGCCTCATGAAATACTTTCAGCACCTGTGAGCTGGAGTTTGTGTTTGACGCGCGCAGACCAACAATCTGCCGCAGGGTTATTGAAGGGTGAGCTTGCAAAATCAGTGTTACTCACAGTACGACAATAGGCATCAATGAAGCCATGGATGACGATCCCCCATAGTATCAGCTTGTGATGCCCATCCATGCACCACAGAGCGTTTGGCCAAAGACGTTCGAAGTCTCGTCGGATGACCGCCTTCTTGGCACGCAACTGAACTCCAACCGGATCGACCCTTTTCATCGACTCAATTATCTTCTTCCGCTCCATTCGATAGCCCTTGGATCTGACATATCCGTGAAAGTAGCGGCGACCGGAGGATGGTCTCTCCTTTCTGAACTCGCGGAAGAGAGTGTCCAACTCTTCGTTCGAGAGTCCCCCATATAACTTCTCAATCCCAAATTCACGCATGCTGTTCTGGAGTTTGGATATGCTGACTCCCAGTAGATTTGCGAGTTCCTGTTTGCTGATTCCCCTGTGTGCCGCCATCATATTTCGGATTACTTCTTCGTTAATGATCTTTTGGGGCCGCCCCCGTTTCCCAGTGCGTATGATTTCAACTGCCGGTATGCGAGTCGTCCTGTCAAATTGGCTGGGGTACAAATTCAGTCAGCTGAACTGACACGAGGAACTGTGGACGAACCGCCTTGACGTAACCTTTGCATAACTTCTCAGAGCGTCGATCATGCCCACCATAGATTTGGCAAGCTCTTCTGCCCATGCCTCATTGTCAACTTGATCAACTACGGCATCCAATAAATTGTCATAGTCACTGAGTCGAGCAGCAACTGCCATTAGCCGAACGGGATCGCAATCCTCCTGCCGGAGAAGACTGTAGCCTTGCTCCCAGGTGGACCTGACTTGATCATACGCTTCAGTCACATTCTCTGGCTGATCAGGCACAATATCTGGAAAGTTTGAAACAGTAGGTGCCATCGGAATGAGCGCGAATGGCAGTGTAGCTGAAGACCTCAGCTACCTTCAGCCTCGTGTTGGTTTCAGTCTCCGCTTCAAACCGTGCCCTCAGCCTCACCATCCACGTCGTCCCAGCTAAGAAAATATAATGGATATCGACACCCACAACGCTCCAGCCACCCCAGCCACCCCGCCAAGACTTCTGGGGCCCCAGTTCAATTTCCAGCCTCCCGCAACTCCGCCTTCGACGCAGCCGCCCCAGCAGCCGCCCTCCACCCCAGCCGTGCCTGCCCCAGTCGTTCACAGGCACGTAACATATATCGACGAGACAGACTTGTATTGCTTTGAGGTATGCTGTGTGTTGTTACGGACCGTGTGTGCTTGACCTGGGGATGTAGGCTGTAAATGGCGAAGGGGAAATTTACAGTTTTCGTATGCCCATTCGATGGCTTGCGAACGAGTCAGAGCCCCTACAATCTCTGCTGACATTGGGGCAAGGGAACAGCGGAGAGGGACGGTCAGAAGCCAACCCCATCAAGCTCCCAGATCCCTATGACCAGTGGTCAGCTTTTGCCATGTGGTCTGAGAGGCAGGAGTGAGGAACCTCCCCAGCTAATATCTCCTTGAATTCTGATTTCTGTGATAGGGACAAATTTACGCTGACAGAGTGGACAGACTTGCTGGCACTCTCTTCGAAATACTTTATGGAGAAGGCGAAGAAAGACGCTATAAAAAAGATTGAAGACCTCCACCTTCCTGCATCCACTCTCCTCCGATACTGCATCGACTACAAGGTCGAAACTTGGTTCATTGACAGCGTGAAGGAGGTCACAAAGATGGAGTTGCGGCGTCTCTCGGAGCTTGGGCCAGCCCTCGGGATGCCAATTCTCTGTCATATCCTGGCGTTGAAAGGCATCCGGGAGCAATCCACCCGCAGCCTTCTTGTCTGCTCGTTTTCCCAAATGAATCACCACTGTCATCTTCATCAGCGCGAAGACTGTAAACAAAACTTTGATGATCTACTTCGTCAAGCGGTCTCTGGGATGCTGCATCCTGACACCCCTTTATCCCCAGACGCAGTGGAGAGGGGCTTGGAGAATCATCGCTCGGGAGGGCACCACATCCGGTGCTTCGCGAATGCGATTGATCTCCTCAAGGAGAGGAGGTGGCTTTATGGTAACCAGACTGCCTTGAAAGAATGTCTGAGAGCCATGGCTGAAGAGTTTGGTTTCTCTGACAGAGTCGTGCCCGAGACTTTCTAGCAGTAGATGAGACTTTCCTGTAGTCATTCAGTCGTATACTGTTCAAGAATAAAACATGTTTCGAGTCTAGCATGTGAGAACTGTGGAAACCGTTGAAAAATACGAATTTTAATTGTATTTTGGTGATCACATAGAACGGTCACAGGATAATATTGTACACTCGGAAATTTCTTGTTGGGCTTGGGAGAGTTCTTTTAATCTCACTTCTGCATGTACAAGTAGTGAATACAAGGTGTATAATAAATGGTCAAATCAAGTGAACCAAATTCTTTGGGGCTAGCCATGTGCCGCGCCCCACGCGCCGGCTCAAAACCCCATCACAAGTGCAAACAGCGACTCGCACTCCACCAACTCCACCGCACGCAGCGCCATCTCTCCCTACACATTTCCACACACACATTCGCTTGAAGGACATGGCCCCGACCACATCTAACGACGAACACATCCTGGAGGCCCACAATGGCATCCCGAAGACCCCGAAGAAAAACTGGCGGCAGATATCGGGGGGTCTAAAGAAGCTTGAACGAAGCAAGAATGGTCGATATGTCTCGACTAAAAACAAGCAGGTCAGTCTTCAAATTTTATACATGAGTAATGACTCAATTTCGATCAGACGGTTGCTCAAGAAGACACCAGGATCGAGGTGTCCCACATAATAATCTGCCCTGTTGCCGTAAGTCCTCTTCTAAGCGATGCAATTGTAAATCTTACCGTGAATGCAGGAGGGAGATGACTCAATGGATCCCCCCTCGCTCCACCCGGCTGGTATCGAACAGCTTGTCCGAGACGGGCTCGCCGTCGACCGCGACGGGGACGGGCCAATCTACCTGGAGAAGGAGTGGACCCAGGAACAGGTGTTCTCTTATGTACTGGAGCTAATGGCGCATCTTCGGCGCTACGCGATCAGGGTAGGGATTGAAACCAACGAAATGTTTGTGGGGGCCAGGAAGACTGGCTCGCACTTCGGTATTCTTCCAAAAAACCCTTCTTTTTCAGTTGCGAGGTTTGAATTCATCACAAAGGGCCAGCGTTTTCGCGGCGCACGCCCCCCTCTGCTTCTAGGTTTGTGGTCATTGTGCATCATTTGACCTGTTCACTTAGCAAGAAGTTCAGCTGTTCGCCAGTCCCTTTCAAAGGGGAGGCTTGCCCGTTGGAAAAATGGCGGATGTGAGTAATTTCAGTCTTCGCTACCTTGATCCCCTCAGCTGACATTGCTGTCAGGGAAGGAGCCCGTCTCAGGTAAAGGAAAAGGGAAGGCGGGGAGTGGAGGAGACACCTCAGACGATTTGGCGTCGGAAGAGCCATTGTCAACGGTTCTGGAGAAGCGGCTCAAGCGAAAGGCCCAGGAGGACGAGTCCGACAACGACAGGCCTCTTCAGCCGCACAAGAAGAAGAGGAGTCGCTCTCCCACCCCTTTCCCCAGCCCAGCCCCCTCCCCAGAACCGGAAGCCCCTCCCGCTGAGCCAGTCCCCGTCCCTGCTCCAGTCCCTGCTCCTGTCGTCGTGGCTGCCCCTGCCCCTGTTGTCGTGCCCGTCCCTGCTCCCGTCGTCGTGCCCGTCCCTGCTCCTATTGCTGCTGCTGCTCCTGCCGTGGTTAATCCACCAGCGGTCATCGTAATCCCTGACTCGCCACCCGCCCACCGCCTTCGCCGTCGTCGTGTCCGCCCTGTTTTTGAACAGGCATCCACATCATTCGACCCCTTTGCCTAACAAGGGGTACAGAGCCAATGTGGATCTGTGACTCACTCATTTTTCTTCAATCATCGACCTTCCTTTGTTTAGCTTATTTCCCTCTTTAATACGTTCTTCAACCTTTTGCTCAGACTCCCTTCTTTTTAGTCCTTTCGCTTATTTCCCTCTTTAATACGTTCTTCAACCTTTTGCTCAGACTCCCTTCTTTTTAGTCCTTTCAATCATGCTTTCGTTCTCACTCTCTCTTTCAACACTGATTCTCCTTGTTCTCCCTCTCTCTTGCAATTCTGCGAGTGGTTTGATTCTCATTCATTCACCCCATCATCCTTTTCTGCTGCATGGCTGCCCATCGCACGCTAGTCTCGCATTTTCCTCATTAATTTTGCCCTCTCATCAATTACTTAATGATTGCTATGTCTATACCTCTAATGTCGCATAGCATACAATTTGATCAATAGATGAGTTTTTATGGCAACCAAAAGAAAGTCATGCGTGCGGTACATCAATAGACACAACCCGTGTGTGAGGTGTGATGTTCCCAGCTACATACACGTCAAGACACATCATGTGACACGTGTCGGGGCCGTCACCGTCCTGATGGAGCTTCCAGATTTTTAGCGTAAATGATAATGGTCAGTCAGAGCCATCTCACGCACACCAAGCAAACAAATCGTATTAACAGAGTATATGGCTGATTAATATAATCTCAGCGTTATTTAGAGCCTCATATTCGTGTGACTTAAGAGCGGATGGCGCTCAAGCTACTCGAACTGAATATAGGGATGCTGGCTATCTAAATAAAGTGACCCGAACGTCATCCGTTGAGTACAGAGCAAGCTACGGTGCTATGTCTTGCATCATTTCATGGAGCACTCATTTTCAAGGTCCGATCATTTACGGTACAGCATCTTTAATGGCCTTGAAGCCTTCAGTATTATTGTCTTCTCTCTTCAACCGTCAGGTGTGTCCCCAGACTGAGCTTCGTCGAGTCGGGTGAAATCGGCGGAAGCCGAGTTGCCGGGGTCGAAGCACGGCTTGGTCGGCATTCTGTGGCTTCTGGTCCAGACCCCAAGTCCAGACCCCGGTCACGTGTTTGGCCGGGCGGTCCGCGCGTCACAGTCACTCGGGGTGACGGAGAATTCGGTCTCCGCCCCAATCCCTTTTGCTCTTCCCCACCACCTGGCTGGTTCCTCCGTCGCTGCCCTATTGCTGTTCAATCCAAGTGAGTGTATTCTGTCCTACATGGAGTTTCCACTGACATAACTCCCCTCATTCTTCTTCCAGAAACCTCCCTGAGCCCCCCCCCATCCCATTTCCATTATACTTCGCTTTTTTCTTTCCTTTTTTCGCATTTCCTCCTTTCATTTCCATCTCCACTTCTTCATGCATCCCATCAACTGTCTGTGATGACTCCTTGCCTTCATTTTCTACCCCAGTGACTCCAATCCCCATCCCTTATTTTCCTCATTCTATTATTTTCGCTTTTCCCCTTTCTTTTTCTCCTTTGTCTCTCTCACCACCATTTCCATTCTCCCACTCCATTCTCCACTCCCTTCTTTCACTCCTAGGTTTGGTTTTAGGACCCAGTGACCCCATTCCTCACTCCTCCATTCTCTTATTTTCGCTTTTTTCCCTCTATTTTTCCCTCATTCTCCTCAATTCTTCTCAGTGCATGCTCCTTCATTCCCTATGTCTCATATTCCTGAGCTCCTTGATTCATTCTGTCCCCATGTCATTCCTTGTCCCATGATTTTCCTTATTATTTTTCGCTATTTTTAGCCTTTTTAAGGGCTTAAGGCCCAGGGACTTATTTGGCACATAATTAAGGGCTTAAGGCCCTTAAGTCTCAAAAAAGCGGACTTAAATTTATGTCTCCTTATTTAAGATAAGTAGATAAGTAGATAAGTACTTTTGTACTTAAGTAGTAGGGACTTAATAAAACATATCAAATATGGTATCATATATGGTCTGATCCCAAACCCAAGGAAAGAAAACTGGATAGCTGCTGTATGGACAGAAAGTGATCCGCGCGCGCCACTGAGTGATCCGTCCGCGCACACACCTTGGCGCGTGTCCACAAACTTTTTTTTTTGGAAACTGCCAGACCTTGGCGTGTGTTTGTAAAAATGAGTGATTGGCGTGCGCTGAGAAAAAAATCAAGTTTGGCGTGCAAATCACCAAAATTTCAAGAATGGCGCTGAAAACTCAAAAATTTGCACTTGTGTCCGCGTGTACCAGGGCAATTTCTGCGCCAACGCCACACTGTGCCTTGGCATCCAAAATTGGTCCAAACTCCCCAGATTTGTCAGAAACCTTGCCCAAATGAGGCAATTTTCACCATGTTGCGGAGCACTTTGACTGGTGCGTATAAAAACCAGATTGGGCCTCCATAGCGACTGCGGTTGCGGTCCAGCGACCGGTCACGGCTGCGACCAGTTGCGCAACCAGTCATGGCCAGTGTTTCCAGTCACAACTGGTCTTTTATTGATATTTTAATCATTATTATATTATATATGCTGTATATACACCTCATATGATGTGGTACATGCATATAGAGACCAATATATACCAGATATGTCACCATAAACACCCATTTGAGACCCTAAATACCCTCTGGGTACCCTGGTTGGGGACCCTTAAGGGTCCTCGGTTGCAACCACGGTCACGACCGGTCATGACTGTGGTTGCCGGTTGCCTGATTTTCCAAGAACCTAGGCAACCGGCAACTGCGGTCCGGTCACGGTCCGGTCGCGACTGCCGGTTGCCACCGGTCACGGCAACTGGACCCTGGAACACTAACCACCATTGCGCCCGATGGTTTCAATGACTGCCAAAGTGAGTGTGACTGTTGATGGATGTGCTTCACAAATGAATGTATCCAGTTGCGCCTGGGCTTTCAGTAACCGCCGAGAGAAATGCTCCACAAATAGACGGTGGGATTGTCGGACGGTGATGAAGTGCGGGCCATGACAATCGTTAAGATATTTTGCGTAGTTGGAGTATCCCGCCCGCAGGTGAAAGACTGCTCTCTCTTGATGGAGCCCAATTGATGCATGTATCCAACGTCCACTTTTGGAGATGCGCAGGTAGTGTTCCAAGGTCCAGCTGCCGTGACTGGTGGCAACCGCAGGTCGCGACCGGACCGTGACCGGACCGCAGTTGCCGGTTGCCTAGGTTCTTGGAAAATCGGGCAACCGGCAACCGCAGTCATGACCGGTCGTGACCGTGGTCGCAACCGAAGACCCTTAAGGGTCCCCAACCAGGGTACCCAGAGTGTATTTTGGGTGTCAAATGGGTGTTTATGGTGACATATCTGGTATATATTGGTCTCTATATGCATGTACCACATCATATGAGGTGTATATAGAGCATATATAATATAATAAGGATTAAAATATTGATGAAAAACCAGTTGTGACTGGAAAAACTGGCCATGACTGGTTGCGCAACTGGTCGCAGCCGTGACCGGTCGCCGGACCGCAACCGCAGTCGCAGTTGCCAGTCATGCCAAATTTTGGACGGCAACCGGACTGGCAGTTGCCAGTCACACCCTCCGGAGGTCAAAAGTCCAGTTGTGACTGGACCTTGGAACACTATGCGCAGGTACTCCGGTGATTCTTCCAATCGTTGGACGCGGACACCATCGTCCAGGAAAGTTATGCGGTCCGGATAGTAATCGGATTGACAGGTTGGACAACAAGCAATGGCCAGAACGCCAGAAAGCTTCTGATAATGCTCATTTATAACATCCACTTTCTGCAAAGGGACGTGCTTATGGAGCGGGTTATGTTCATCTTGAGGACAAAACAGGCATACAGTGCGATATGTGCAGAGCACAATAGGAATGGGTCTCGGCACTTGAGATCGAGGGATTGGACGTTCCCCATCCCATTCAAGGTAATCCATGACCCGCTCGATCTGGCTGGCCAAGCGTTCCGTGGAAGGATCATCAGGATCTATCGGGAGATCGTCGTAAAGGAGTGGCACTGCCTGGCGTAACGCCTTAAGCCATGCCGTTTCCTTTGGTTGTCGATAACCTCGGCGTTGTGAGAGATGCAATCGCAAGATTGGGAGGAGACATGATAGGGTTCCCAAGAGATAGAGGGCCTGCAAATATGGTGTCTGAGGCTCGAAGATTGAGCGCAGTATGGCTTGCAGATCAGCGACTTGGCCTGACATTCTCCACGCCTCTAGAGCACAATCACGGAAGCAAAAAAAAAATCACTCAAAGGCATCGTACTCGCTTAATCGGTCCGGCAGTCATATTTCTTTGTAACTTGATATCAACGGGCCACTAGGGGATTAATAACTACTTATATCGCTGTCCCCATTATCAGACTCGTGAGCCCGATTGCGCTTCTTGGCTGGCACCTCCGGTTCATCGCTCAAGTAATCCTGGCCCCGTCTAGATCGCTTGCTTGACTTCTCCTTACGGAGAGCTATAGCATCTCGGCGTGCACGTTTCTCCTCCCACGTACTGTTCAAAGTTGCGGCTGACATCTGCGCAATTTCATCGTTTGGGTGTTCAGCTGGATTGGTGAACCACTTGACAAATTCCGGCCATAATTTACGGTCAGCAGCGTTCACAGTGAAGAAGCTGCGATCTCCACTGATGGTGGTCTTGCCGCACCCAAGAATTTGATGAATACAATCCTTAGTGAATGTCCGACCAGTCCACCGATCCATCCCTGAATCAGGATTAGTGCTCTACGAAGGCCTTCAAGGCATATTACATACCATCCTGTGGCCTAATGATGAATCCCTTTTCGCCAACCTTCCCAAAACGGGCCATGAGTTTCTTCTCTAACTCCTCGGCTTGCTTCCATCGCCGCATACGGGCTCCAATGGTATCAGCCACACCGATCCTTTTCTCCAGGACGAAACCAATCTTGGCTTGCAGTTCTTCAAGGAACGCTTTGTTCTCCGCATTGGACAAGGCCTCCGCTCCTTCCTCATGCAGTTTTGGCATCTTGCCGGCTGCAGTTGAATTGAAGTCTTGCATGTTGCTGGACGGAACGGGCACAATGGGTCCCACAGGCATCTGGATAAGTCCGTCCGGACGCTCATGAGCAGGAGCCGTTGGTTGCACAACCTTTTGATAAGCATCAGTAGGTGTTCACGATCACACGCTCACACATACCTCATCGTAAGCGCTGTAATACAGCTGAATGGAGGGTGGGCGATCCGCATCACAATGTCCTACGAGCTTGTGCTCATTTACCATTGGGAGCGACAGAGCCTTCGGGATATGCCCCTGAAGATAGTCTTCAATTTTGCCAATCGGCAGGAATCCCGCTTCATCGCTATCGGTGCGAGCAAAGAGACGGCCTGAGGCTAGAGAACACGGAGACAATCAGATATTGACACAGTCCCTAGATGAATCACGTACTCTTGCGCGGAGACTGAGCATCCAGGAACGAAGGCACGAACTCTGAGAGTTGCACCGCACAGCCCTCTTCGCCCTTCTTGTTCTGCACGATCTTAACTGCAACGTTCTCTACGAACGTATGTATGGGAGGCGCCTGGAGCCCTGGGGAGATATCAATCAGGGTTGAACGAACCACTGTTCCATACTGCATCAATTCCTTAATGGGCGCGATGCAATGGGAGGACTCACCAGTTACTTTCACTTCTGGCACTTCCAGCTCTTTGTCCTTGGTCGAAACCTTGTCACCAGGGACCTCCGCGACCTCAGGTTCAGGGCTATGACCGGCAGAGCTCAATGGTGACGAAGGTCGAGAACCGCCAGAGCGAACTAATTGGCGGTCAGACGTCTTGCAACATAATGAAGAGCATTGAATCTGATACTTACGATCATTAGCGTTGTTGTTCTGAGGAAGAACGGGCGTGACACTTTTCGCGCTGATAGCCTTTGTGCCTGGTGGATCACTCGTGATGTTGAGCGTCTGCAGCGCAGTCTTGAGACTAGTGTAGAGCAATAAATATGGTTACGACGACTGAGGAGACGAGAAGGCATACCTGACTACGCCTTGGCTTGGCCCTTGGTCGGCTTCCTGGTCTTCCCGGTCTTTTGTCGCAGACGTTCGACGGCCAGGTTCCTTATGCTTTGCCATAGCTCCCTTTGATCCGTCGCTTCCAGGTCTATACGTGTACAAACCTGCAAATCGTGGGTCGAACGCGAGTGCCGGGTTGTCCTTTTGATGGGCTAGAAGTCGTTCCTTGAGGACGGGAACGGTTCCTGCTGCACTGCAACCCCATGCATTGGCAAGAGCGACGAGTTCCGGTTTCTTCATCTGAGGGATCTTGCCCTTGAATTCCATGATACACAGTTGAGACGAGAGGCTGATGTCGACAGGTGGAGTCTGAGACAAGTTTGAGAGGGCAGGAAAAGACACGTCGCCAGTCTTTATCTGAGTAAAATCAGCCATCGATAAGGGCGGGCATCGGCCGTCGGCTTGGGCCAGTGGGACATGCCGAGCGTCGATGAAAATTGGCGGATATTGGGGAACGACGGTGAACGACGGTGGACGCCATTGAACGCGCACCTAGTGTTTGAAAGTCCAGTCCATGTGACTGCAGGCAACCGCAGGTTGTGGTGGGGTCATGACTGGACTGCAGTTGCTGGTCATCTGGATTTCTGAAAATCAGGCAACTGGCAACTGCAGTTATGACCAGTCGCAACCGTGGTCGCAACTGAGGACCCTTAAGGGCCCTGGGATAGGGTGTTCCCAGAGTATTTTGGGTGTCAAGTGACCATTTATGGCTATGTATTCATCAAATATGGTACAATATAGTGTTCCTGTGTGTTAATAGACACTATATGACCCCTAATAGGACTCAAAAACAATATATAAGTGATTAAAATAAT
>KV419407.1:600000-807694 GCA_001630475.1 Sistotremastrum niveocremeum HHB9708 | reverse complement strand
ACCTGCGGTTGCCTGCAGTCACATGGACTGGACTTTCAAACACTACCAATCAGTATCCAATATAATCCGGTTAGTCTTCGCAATGACCGATAGCGGCTCTGGGCTCGTCGCATCGACAACTCGCCTCCTGACTGGTGATTTTTGACCCGGCTTCGAGACTAGAGATGCTTTTATGTTGTTCCCATTTTCGCGGGTTCAAGGTTTGATTGGAAGCGCATGCATGTCCTGAAGACATAGCTGTTCGTAGTACTGGCTGCTCAATGCTTGCAGTGGTTTGCCGTGGTCGCGTCGTGACTTGGATCCTCGAGGATGTGCTCCGAAGTCAGCGGCATTCTCGTTCACCTCTATGTCATTCTTTGTCTCTGTGTTCTCAATCATGGCACCTCCCAGTTCGATATTCAGAGTCCATGGTGCCTTTTTCTCGGGTGTTTCAAAGTGGATGCTCATGATAACAAGTTTCTCAGCAAAAAAGGATTCAACCAGGTGAACCTGGCGTAGCTGACCGTTTATTGTTATGCCTCAGGATGACTACTCTGTCTTTACCGGCACGCGGCACGGGTCTGACACTCTGCGCGCGCAAGTTCTCGTCGTTCAACCGGTTTTGTACGATGAAGGCTTGCTGAATAATCTCACCCCGGCCTGGGATACTCCCATTCCCCCTGTCTGGTATTCTGACTCAAATCATATGGTACAAACAATGCCAAAAGTTTTGCGGCCTATGTCCGTTGAGATAATTCTGGGATGTTCGATGTAAGCCCGATGCTGTTGTAAACTTGTAGTACAGGCGGTCATCTATCAATGTGATAATATTGTAATCAATTTGGGGCTCTCAAACGTCCTCGAGCGCAATGAAAATACGCGTTTTGCTGAGAGGGTGAGGATGCAGAGGAGGGGACTTAGGCGCGCAAGCACCGCTACCATTGTCGTATACAGCGGTATCCATTATTTATTCGCTCACAACCGTAGCTTTGGAATATTTATCGCGCTGTTGCCGCAACGTTACTACAAGAGCTTTTACAAGACTATCTGGATACGCATATTCTTCGATCCTGTGCTTGGTTACTCGTTGTCACCCAAGACTCTGTTTCTAACCGCATTTGTCACGGACCGTTCAGGTTATCACATTACACGACGATGACGCTATTGTACTGGCCCAGAAACGGCACGCCTTCAGTCTGCTACAAAAATCTGGTCAGAACTCGCTATTTTCACTGTGGGTCAATATGAGGGAGTGGGATGGATCTCAACACCTCCGGCACCCCGAAGCTATCGACGACCTCAACACCCGCGAACTCATGAACCCATGCGACCTATCCCGTCGTATTTGTGCTTTGCCTACGGTTGTCGGCTTGACTGCAATTTCTTCCGGGGATTTTCAAATTCGTTGCGATAGCAGTCGGCAATAGTGTGATTGGCGACCACGTCTGCAGCCATAGGCCCATACCATATAAAAGGCGTTCAAGGTTGTACGGGATTGTGTGTGCCGTTTGATACTCGCCCTCAAGACAGGTTCTTGACTTCTTTTCCTTCGCATTCTTGTCTCCTAGTGAGTGCCCATTCGCTATGGCTTTCAAGATATTCACACATTCATAGAAGTCTCGCTCATTTACACATCTCATTCTTTTCCTCATCATTCCCAAGCGCCATGTACTCCAAGAAACCTGTTGCATTTTCTTTTGTTTGCCTTTTTGTTCACGCTCTTGCCCTGCCTATCATCAAACGCGAAGTTCCCCAAGGTCAGGTTATCGAGTTTCCTGTCCTTATCTCTGATTCGAACTTCTCTTGTAGAACATAGTCATGAACAGTTTTTGGCAACTGTCAGAACAAGTCTCAATCTGAACAATCCCGATGAGATCCAAGATCCTGTATTCGGGCTGTTGGGCGATGCGGCGGGTTCTGTGAGTTTATTTATCTATTCCTTGAACCACTATGATATGATTCTCACATCCTTATAGGCAGGTCAAGGGAAAATCACTGTGTGTCCATATCATTCACACTGCATAGTACTGTGTTCAATCCTTGTTCAGGACACGGACTGCCTGCAACAGGCTACAGCTGACCAGGCATTTACCAATGCTAAAGCCGCTGGTGACGTCAACGGACAAGTAGCCGCTTTGATCTACCGTGCTTTGGAGCGCAACACTGGAAAGGTCGGCTTGGCCTCGGTTCCTTGCACCAGCATCAAGGCGGTCAATCCGGAAATCGCTGCAATATCCCAGCATCAAGTATGCTTTGTCGTTTTCTATGCATCAACAATCAGTCCTGACTCTCATCTGCTCATCCAGGACCCCGCATCTGATGGGGCGTCGGCCACTAACAAAGCAATCACCCTTGAACTCGCAAAGCAAATCGCTTCTGTGGGCGGTGATCCTCAATTAGCGCTAAAGTCGGGTACCTTTGCTCCAGGCAATATTGGCGACCCTACTGCTAAGGGAAACTCATGCGAGTGAGTCAATCTATCTATTTTTTTCGAGTATATGCTGACTTGTCATATAGTGATCAAAAGTATGTGAAATTGTCCCGACTCTGCGTCTTGACGTTGAATAGACTTTAGCGATGCCGTGGGCTGTATCTTTACACAGAATCTGTTGGTCGAGGATGCCACGGCTGATGAGATAAACGCCGTAAGAGACCGTCTGAAGGACGTTGTATGATCCTGACGCGTTCTTAGGCTGTTGGCGGCTCGTCTGCGTCGTCGATGATGTCATCGAGCGATTCAAACACGGGTATGTTCTGGAACCCCTCTTCACGATTACCCCAATTCTCAATTAATTCTACAGCAGCAGCTTCAAGCGAAACCACCACCGCAGCCTCGTAAGACTTACTATATACTAAATTATATTGTCATGCTACAACTTATCATGATACACAAGGGCATCTCCTTCGGCATCTCCAGCAAATCAAAGCACCAGTTCGACACTTAACTTCGGAAAGTGCACAAACCCTTCTGTTAAATTCGGTTCGTTTCGACACCTCATTCCTAACACACCGTTCTCACCAAGAGTCTTGCAGGAGCTGGACTCGATGGACGTAAAGCTACCGAATTCTCTTTTATCAACGTCGACCAAGAAGAGTTCGCTCATGGGGCAAGTTTTTCTGCAAGCTTCGGATATTTTGGTTGTTCACGTTTGATTTTCAGAGCGCCCTGGATCCCAACATCATCTTCCAATTCACGTGTGATAACCTGGTCAACAACTGTGGCTTGACAAATGCGAATTCCACCGTGATCACTTGCCGCTCTGCACAAGCAACAGCCGCGGCTCTTGGTAAAAAAGGTACGTGTTCTCTTGGCGCTGGGCGTTGTCAATGATTGATGCTGAATAATTCATAGGTATTGCTGCTGATACCTTCAATAAGGCCCTGGGTTTCAACACGGACTTCGCTGCATTGGACGCTCAGGAGACAGCTTCTGCTTCAGCGAACTAAATTTTACCTATCATAGTACATGTATCGATGCCACCAATATAGCATAGTCCCCATTGAATGTATCATCAATTTATGAAAGAGTAGTAATGTTATCCGCCACTGTAGCACGGAAGTAGCCGCTCATTCTTGAATTCTTGAATTCAAGCTCACCATGGCTTCCCCTGCACCACCAAACCTATTCCCGGATTTGAGATGCGAAGATGTTCTACAATTCCAGCACTCAGTCTGGTACCCAATATTTGCTCGTATCGCTATCAAAGCCAAGACTATCCGGCCGCTGCCTCTAGAATTTTCTCAGTATATGCACGACGACAGGGTTATGGTCCCTGAGGGTTCTGAGAACATGCGAGTCGATTCTCATATCTTGCACTTTCAGATCAACTGATCCCAACAGGAAGCTTAGCAGAAAGCTATCTGTCTGATTCTGAATCAGCGTCTGACGAGCACGAAGATCAAGATGAAACCCGACCGCCGCATTACTCGTTCCCGGAACTCGATGCTCAGATTCGTGCAGTGATTGAAGAATACGATGCAGTCTTTCCAAAGTTGAACTTTACTTCACCCCAGGTAATATGTTCTGTTAAAGCAGCAATATGGTGACGCTGATACAAGAGACGTGGAACATAGGATTCAATGTGGCTTCTTCCCTCCTCCACACCCTTGAAATGCACATCGCCAGCCGACGTTTATCTGATTCTCAAATCGTCAGATTTCGTTACGCATGATTTGCTTGCTTCTTCTGTATTCGAAGATTGCGTCGACTTTATTCCCGAGATTGACAGCCAGTATGAACTGGAGTTGGTCCTGAAGAAATGGTATTCCATGGACCGCAGTCGGGAATTCCGTTGTTTCGTGCGCGAAGGCCGCTTGATTGGTAAAACATAAATCCTGGATAACTCCTCTCCTTGTTCATTGAGTCAAGGGATCACGCAGAGGGACCCTGTCTACTACGAATACTTAACTGACGTCTCTAATTCAAACAAAATTCGGAGTGCCATTCTAAAGCTATGGACGGCTGAAATCGAACCTAGATGGCCACATCCTGATTGTACGCCAGATATAATACAACTTCCTGACGACCTAGACTGATTTCATTATGCGTTAGACATTGTTGACCTTTTACTTACGCGGAACTTGGAAAAGGGTCATATTGTTGATCTAAATCCTTACGGCCCAAAGACAGATCCTGTCTTGTTTTCTTTCGAAGACTTGAGAGACTTGATGGAGACTTCCTCCCAAGAATTACCGGTTTTCCGCGTTATTGATTCACCGAGTCACCCCCTGGTAAATCGTAATGCACCCAAACATCAGCATAACATGGTCCCATTGGATGCGCTTGCCTTTGGCAGCGGTCAAGATCCGAAGTCACTTTCCCGCAACCTAGCAGACGCTATTATGCAGAGTGTTCGCTCCGATAACGTTTGACCGAAAGAAGGGCATGTCTACTTTATTCAGTACTACGTTCAAAGAACTGCCTCAGTGTATCCGATAATACATCCGGAAGTGCATCCACATCATTTAAGACGACGTAATATGAAAAGGGAAAGGTGTCCAAGTATCTCCTCAACTGCAACTCAGCGCGTCCATCTACCGTAGAGTAGGACACTTGCTCCATAGACAGAATCGAATCCTGGGATTGAAGGTCTGTTCCAGTCTGTGACCTCAAAGCATCCAGAATTATGAATACCACGAGTACTCGGCGTTCTTCAGCTAATCGAAGGAGGGTCCTCAGACGGTCATGAGATTGACAAATCCCATCCGAGATCACGATTTCCAACTGCCAGAGTTGCCTAGATGAATCTGAACCATGTTCTTCTCTTGCATCCTGGAAAACCTCCAGGCTTCGTTGTAGGAGTCCATAAACATCTGTCATCCCTTGATCAAACTTGAACGTGTTCAGCACTTGTCCCCCAGAACGCTGATCAAGGGGGCCTGATGCAAACTCGTGCAAGATGTCCACCGACTGCCCAAAACGAGCGACCGCAACGCTTCCGACTTCTAAGCGATTGAGCGCTGTAGATACCAGGACAAGAGTCTGATATGCAAGATGTGTGCAATGTGACTCCGACATCGATTTCGAATCGTCCAGAGCCAGAATTACCTGATACTCTCTCTGACTCGGGCGAGTCCTTCGCATCCAAATCTTGTCCTTGGTAAATTCACTGGCGATGTAGGGGATGATTTTTCTCATGTTGAGTCGTTTCCCACTTTGGTAATCGCCCTTGAATCTGGTTGCCTTTGTGGGCTCAAGAATCAAACGAAGTTGTTCACAGAGAAGGTAGGAGAGATCATGCGTTAGGGACTCGTATTGATGCCATAGTATCTCTGATCCCGAAGCAGGCTGACCCTGAAGCTGCCAACTTTTCAGTGCGTTTTCCACCATTGTGGAATCGATTAAAGCCGGGGCAGAAGTCGGATGTTCCTGGGCGACGTGTACATTCGTGGACGGTGATGAATCTGTCAGTTTTGGATTATGGAAGACAAGTGCATGAGGGTCATGGCCGATTTCATCCGAACGCTGAGGTCGTGAAGGGGGAATATGGTTCGGGAGGGAGGGAGGTTGAGCCTCAATCTCAGGTGCGGTGAGAGGAGACGTTATGGCTTCGGAGTCGACTCCAGGGTCAGCGACATTCAGTTCCTTTAATTTGCTGGCTTCTTCGAGCGAAGAGGGTCCTAATGCCTGCATTTCTACGTCGTCGTCGGGATCTTGAATATATTGTAGATCTGTCTGACCGAGCTCTGACTGATCGTTCCATTTTTCGAGCGGGGTGCCGCCGCCAACATCGCGCTTGGAAGCTGCTCGTGCTGGATCACCCTTGATTCGCGAGGACTCATCTGTATTTTCCGAGAGTGCATGGGAGTCATGTTGGGCTTCCAGAGTTGCCATTTTGACATCATTGGACGATCCACCGACATCAGAGTGCTTAGTGCCCAGTTCAGGCTGGCTATAATGGTGGAACGTCAGACCATGCGTAGCACACGTCAATGGAATGCTTACCTTGTGATCTCAGATGGCATATTCATCGCACTACTATTATCTTGGTCGACATCATGGCCGTCTGCCGGAGTGTTATTTGACGAAAGCTTGTCCTTCGCCCCGCCTGTGCCTCCGCCTTCCCCAAGTTGATTTGCTTCGAGCTGCTCGACGTTAGAAGAAGTGTCGTCAACCGCTGCGTGAGACGTAGAGGCTTCGGCATCTTGAACTGCAGGGTCATCGCTGGTATGGTCTGCCTCCGGTTCCACTGTTGAATCATGCGGCTCCTCAAATGGGTCGTCGTCCATGGGGTCATCCTCATCTTCCACGGGAAGATCGAGCTTATCATCAGCGGATAATTCCAAATTGTCGGGTAGTTCCAAGACATCGGAGTCTGGCAAATGCTCCGTCATCTGCTCTGCTCCTTGTGAAGTCTCATCCGCTGCTCCTTCGTCGTCTTCCATGGGTGCATCCACATTTTCGTCCTCCTTGTCCATATCATGGTCACCGTGGCTGTCGGTTTCTTTAGCTGCAGTATTTGTACCACTCTTTGATTCCTTCGATTGACCAGCATTCTGTTCGGCTTCATCCTGAGGCCCGTCTGTCCCCCAAAGCTTTTCATCCAGTACATTCGGATCGTTCGGATCAAGGTCCTCCAACGTGTTCTCGTGCTCCGTAGCGTCGTCCTCATCTTCATCCTCGCTTCCGTCACCCGCCTCGTCAACATCTTCTAGCGCGCCCCCGGGATCTAGATCCATTTCGAACGCTGCATCGTCATCGTCCTCACCCTTCTTCTGCGGCTCCTCGTCGTCCGTTTTCGCTTGTAAACCCTCGACTTGGGCTTCATCTACCTCTTCTTCTGCGATTCTAGTTTCCCCAATTCCCTCGCCAAACCCTGTTCCACCCTCGGGTTGGCTTTCCGCAGGGTCTCTGGCTCCATCTGTTTCATTTTCGGTTGGCTTACAGAACCCTTTGGTGGCGAGCGTCCGCACGAGAGAGTATATTATGTGGGCCAGCTTGAGTATTGTCCGGACCCATGTCAATCCCTCCGTCAGTTGTGCGTGGCACATAATTAGGTAGGATCGCAGGTACGGAAGACTTCGTGCCAGAGACTCCCAGACAGAGGATCTGAGAGTGAGAGGGGTTCGTAGCTTCGACAACATATTGACCATGTGTTCGTTGACTCGTGTGAGATTAGATAGCTGTCCCAATCGGGAGACACTTTGTTGATAATGGATCAAGTATCCATCCGGAGACTCTTGATCAGCCAGTGCTTTCATAACACTTCCATCCGTGACTCCAAGAACTTGTTGACATGTAAGCAGGAAGATGTTTGGTCCTATCACCGAACTTTCAAGATTTGTAACCTCCGGGTCCAAATCGTTGGAGGTAATCGTCAGGTCAAGTTGGGCAATCCACTCCGCAGTGGACGCACAAATAGACCGCAGAACAGTACACGCTGCCATCCAGCCGTCCATTTCCTGTGCGGTGCGCTGGATGAATTTGATTGCGCCTTCTAGGACTTTGATCTCCGCTGCTCGAAAATCAGTCTGACGATTTTATGCCAGTATTTTGTCCACGCTTACCTTCGAGAAGTACCGTGGTGTGTGTTCCCGTGGCTTCGGAACGAATTCGAGTGATATTGCCGGCGATCGATTTCGATTCTTCAGCAACACTCTTGATACATGACAGAATATGAGGCGGTATTGGACCAGCATCCACGAGGAGAGAATGGTAAAGTTCGATAGTCTGGATGATCTCGAACAAAGATTCTGAGAGATGGGCAAAGACCGTGCAGAACTTGTCCAGGACATGGTCAGCGTGCTCTCCCACCCGAATGATTGCCTCTGCTGCAGGCACGAGTGACAGTCTGTGACAAATCTTCTGCAGCAAGGAATACTCCGACCAAGATTTCAGGAGACTGCGTGACAGATTTAATAAGTAAGGATTGTGCCCTTCTTTTGGCACTCACCTCGATCTCAGCTCGAATGCCATGAATGTGAGGTTCTCTATGAAAGAGATGGCCTTTTGAAGCTCAGGCGTTGTTAAATCAGCATGGTGGTCGGAAAGAAGGATCGACAGGTGAGATATATTCTTCAATGACTGTTGATAGTAGCGGTCTCCAAATGAGACTTCAGACTCCACGTCAAATGGAACCGAAGGTTGCTCCATCAACCACAATCGAGAACGAAGTTTTGCTGCAACATCCGACTTGGTGTAAGGCGAAAGCCCGATGCGGCGTAGCTCTTTCAGAAGATCAATCCAAGCCTTACGCTTGTGACGCAACAAAGCCTTCTGATCCCTTTGCTCTGCCGCAGTTTTGGTTCCCAGCTGGACATCCGAAAAAGATTGAGATGTGTTGATGATTGTGGCACATAAATCCTCTACAACCCCAACTTTTTGAGCAGCGCGGAGACAAGGAATAATCTTCGTTGAAATTATGTCAGCGAATTTCATCCAAGCCACGCTACGGAGGGTTTGATTAGAATTGTCTTGATCGACAACCAGGTCGTGGTGCGTTAAGAGCGGCGATTTTGATTGAACTCTGCTTTCGCTTTCATAGGATGTCGGTAATGAGAGAAAGGGTAGAACAGGCTGTGACAGCACATGTCTGAATTTGATGATGCATCTATGGAGCTTTCGATGCGTGTGTTGTGCGCTTTCCTTCAAAGCTTGCACATTCGCGTCCTTCCAGCTTGCAAGCTTGATAAAATCTTGAATTTCTTTTTCGATAGCCGTCCTTTGGCGAGCCAACGCATCTCCCACATGGTCAATATATCGTTTATACTGAGCGTGCATGGTCCGGACAATCATCCGCACCCGCAACAGAGCGCTGATCGGATGCTTTCGGTTGTGGTCGCAGAGCAAGTTCAGATAGCCAATGAAAGATTGTAAGAGCTCCAGGCGAGAATTGAAATGGCCCAAACTGCAAGACGACATAAAAGAATCGAGAAGAGGGACAAGTTGAGTCAGATGACTGTCGAGAGCCTGCCCATCTTCGAGCGGGATAGACGAAGTGCCTTGGATGAGGGTTTCATATAGCATGAACCACCATTCACTGACTTTGGAGGAGAACTTGTGAAACTCTATGTCGAGAATGTTAGCCCAGCAGGCGAGTTCGAGGCGCCTCCAGCCTATGATGGCTTCCTTGATTTTACTCTGATGAGACGTCAACGATGTGTCCCGTTTGCTGAATCGTTCCCAATCATCGATACGAAGAAGTATTCTCTCAAGATATGCAAGGACTCTAGGGATCGGAGCCGACATTGCCACTCGAGAGAGAAGTCGACATTGGTCCTGGATTTCTTGCAAAGCCATCTGTTCTGGCCAAAGCTCCAGGAGCTGCACAACGTGCGCATCGAGGGTGTTGACTGTTGCCATCATTTTGGAAACCTCTGAGACGTTCATATCCTGGTAAAAGTCATAGGGGACTCCAGTTCGCTTGGGTGTGTCATCAAGGCTATCCCTTCTGAGGCAGTGGAGCTGAAGGCGAAGGGCGAGACTGTGTCGATCCAAGGTGTGAGATTGTGAACCGTATGCCGCAAGGAAATTCTCTTGCAACACTTCGACGCGGATGTGGTTCCAGATACGTCGGCCCTGATCTCCGAGGCCTTGTCCGCCGTTCGACATCATGCCGACATGGAGCCGCCAAAGCGTTTCTGTGACGCGAGGCGCGATCCTGATACCGGCGCTTTGGCTTGTACATTCGATTCCACGAATTCCCTCCGTTGCATCCGTAGTCACATCTGGCTCGTCAAAAGTGGGGAATAATGCTCGAAATTCGATTTCTTCCGCCACATCAGGAACGTCCTGATGGAACCGATATAGAGATTCGAGCTGTTTGGTCTTGATCTGATCTTCAGTCCGAGCCGCGTGCCAGATCTTACTGAGGGCATCGTAGGTAGCCTGGAGCTCTTTTGCCATTGACAGCAGAGGAACTCCTGTTTGGTAGCGAAATGCAATCCCCGCGGTATATAGCAACAGGACGTCTGGGGTGGAGGCGGAAGAAGAGAATAAATGTGTCGCTACGCTTGACAGACAACTGGTTCCTAGGATGCTTGGCGATTGGACGCATGCTTTGATCAGGGGGGAGACATTATTCTCTGATGGACTCTGCAAACCAGTCCCGGAGACCAATCGAAGGCCGAATTTAAGAAGTCGAAGGCCGAATTCAATGGGCCGGAATAGGTCGTCGAAAGAAGGGTAGTTCGTCACCATGCGATTCATGAAGTTGGTCATCGAGTCTTGGATGAGCTGTTCTTCGGCTAAAGTCGACCGGATTGGCGCTCTTGAATCTGCAATTATAGCAGACACCTTGCTTTGAGACGCCACCTGCGACATGAATTGGTCCACCTCAACGAAGAAATTCTTCAACGTTCCCAAGTCTCGAGTAGACCTTCTCGTGGGAGGAGGAATGAGAGTGATCAGTTCTTTCCTTGTCTGCTGCAGATCAGCATCCGTTCGAGTAGCGAGTCGGCCAGTCTGACTTCCGGCGACATGATACTCGGTCTCTTTGAGCATGTTCAGCTGGGTGCTGAGAAGTGCCTCTTCTGCCCTTCGTCTCTGGATGTTAGATAGCAGAGCCTCCGCAGGATCAATGGGTTTGTCTGGTACGTAAAGCTTCAAAATGATCTGTGCCAGCGCGATCCAACATTGTCCAATCTCAAACGGCTCAATATTGTTGCGATGAGACGATTGACCTAATGATGCGAGGAAAGAGTCAGAGACAGTCAGAGACAACTCATGATTTTTCGACGCCATTGAAACTGAGATGAGACACAGCAGGCGCTGCAACGGATCTTGAGGCAGGTCGGCAGGCACACTGAATCGTTGTTGACCTGGCTCTCCGGTGGTAAAGCAACCGAGCAACTATATGTTGATTACCATCATGATCGGAATGGCAGATATTTAAAATTACCAATAGAAGGCAGTCCCCAAGCATTGTGACGAGCATAGTGGCTTTGTCAGGCTGATTGCTTCTTATTTCCATGCTTAAGAATTCTGCTTGTCTACCTAACAAGCTGTCGTAGCTAGAGAGGTCATTTAGGGTTCTGCTACTCAGATCACTGGGAGGAACTTCAGCAGGAGCATTCATGGTCTTCGACAATCAAACGTACAAGATGCGAAGAGCCGTAAGTGTAAGATTTGCGCCCATCAGCGACTGCGGCCGACTGGGTACCTAGAGTATAATGATGAGCATGAGTTCAGCTAGTCGTTTGAAGATATCTACAGGATCACTGTTCGAACCACACTCCCACAACAATCGATGCCACTGTATATAAGCTTCCAATGTGCGATATGGGTGCGATTCTGGGAGACATGAGGATATGGACATAGACCCATGATAATTCTCACCAAAGCTTGTACCGTTCTTGTCGAACATAGCATCATACGAGAGAAGAACGCTGAGTCTCGCATCTGGGTGCCGATATACAACTCTGACAAAATCAGGATACTGAACCCGAGATGAGTATCGTCATGTGTGGGACAAGGTCTAGAAATACGAACAATGGCAACAGAATTTGTTGAGATTGAAGATAAGATATGAAGCTCCACGTTTAGAAGATACCATGTATCTTCGACGGCGGAGTCAGATCCACGCAGTTCATAATTGGCTAGCTCCTATACGTGTATGGGATCAGTTGTCATTGGAGGCGAAGGAAGCCAACAAACCTTCTGTAAAATCACTGATTTGTCTATCCCGCGGGGAGTATCCGAATGCAATATCTCTCTCATTACATCGTGCGCACGGGAACGCAGGAGACCTAAGCATATGTTATGCTTTGGCCGAGAAACTAAAAGGAAAAAACACACTCAGCTCATTTCCCGGAACTGCTATACGTAGCATTTGTTGATCTATTTCCGCAATGATAGAAGGACGATGGCCAAACCAATATTGCCAGATTTCAACAATTTCAACGCCAGATTTCAGCAAGAAGGACTCTCGCAACTCGATAGCATACGCTGTCACGCGAGGGAATGCACCTTCCATGCCGAGGAGGTTCGTAGCTAACCATTGCGAAGATTCCCGTAGACGAGCCCAATTCAATTCTGCAGACTCCAAGCCTTTACTTAACCAAACGCAAGCCCGGAGGATGAGCAGAGAACGCTCCCATAGGCCCTGTAACTGCGATAAGCACTTATTTGCATCACTCGAATCATCGCACCTTCAGGCCTACAGAGACAATGGCACGACATTCTTCAAGTGTCGCCGCCAGTACCTCAGCAATAGTGTCCCTGATGGACATATACGCTGCTCCTCCGTCCATAGATACATCGCTAGACTCTGCGGCATGAACGGCGCAGATAATCTCAGCCATGAGTTGTACTCCTCTGGACAAGTCGTCAAGATCGGAACACGAATCTGTGAGGGATGGGACAAAGGTCTGCACCACGCTCAAGGTCAAAGACTTTTAAGGGAAAACTTTAACAAAGCAGAAAATAGGAAAACGAAAGAACGACATACCTGCCATTTCAAAGTTTCTCCGGGCAAATTGTATTGCTTGGCCAGTAGGTCCCGGAGCTCGAGAACCTTGCTGCTAGTGTCCCGACAGACTTCGCCACAAAACGACAGAATCAATCGTCTAAGGGTGACGGGTAATGCGCTTAGAATAAAGGCAGCAAAATGATTCATATGCTCCAAGATTTCAAGAGGTACCGTTTGGGCAACCCAAACGACAATGGCCGCATCGTGTCCCAGTAAATCCTTTTGTGCAAAAACATCTAATATCGAGCGAGACAAGGCAGCCAACTCAGCCATGCTATCTTGCCCTTGTAACCAGGGTGAGTAAATGGGGGTGCTTCGATACGGCATGCCGATCCCTCGAGAAAGCAGCCACTGCTGGCTCTTTCGCGATATTCCTTCGTGTCGCTCGGATAATCGAGAATCCAGAAAGATTTCGACCCCCCGATTTCTCATTGCTCGAGAGAGCTCGCCTCGTCCGGGGTCGACTGTCATGAAGATTCGAAAATCGTTATGCGGGCGGATAACTTGCACGTGGCCTTCGACAGGACCTCGCTCGCTCAGAACCAACGTTCCAGCGGTCTCGCACAATGAATTGAGGCGATCCAGAACGGCGGCTGGACACAAATTAGCGTTGTCAAGTACAAACCAATGGCCGTTTCTGAGAGCCTCCACTAGGGGACCATCTTTCCAAACAAATCTTCCCTCGTCTGCGTCGGCTTGGGAAGACAAAAGTTTCAGTAATACCTCGCGGTCCTCTGCTAAGTATCCCGAGAGTTCAAGTTTTGACAGGGCATCCTGCGCCAGGCCAAAAAGCTGTTCAGCGGTCGCGGATGGATCTGAGATAGCCTTCCTAACTTCAGACATTTCGATAGGATGGAAGTCAACGGCCGCCTGCCGGAGTGAGCGATCATGCAAATCGATCACAGAATGTAGAATTTCGATCGCTGCTGATCTTCGATCGTGTTGCTCATAGCCACCCAGGAGATCGGTTGTGTCCACAGCAGCATGCATTGACAGCGTGTGCAAACGCCGGCCTCTTAAATGAGCCAAGGCCTGGATAGCATGCGTCTTTCCACTTGACACATCTCCAACAAGGATAAGGAGCCAATTCATGTCCACGCAATGACTGATGGACTCCATAATTTGGAAATGGTAAGGGGACAATAGGACCGGCCGTTCTCCGTTATGCAAATCGCCTCGATAAGCAGAAGATCTGCCAAAGCTTACGACATTCGGCGAAACGGTAGGCCACGATGGAGCAGGAAGAGTTACCCTTTCCATACAAATATTCTGATAGACTTCGAAAGCCGACCGACGATCCTCCCTGGAACGAAATCTATGAAGATAGACGTCCTGTATATGTTCCACTGGATTCCGATATAGCTGGTTCCCGGAGTAAGCGACCAATAGCCTTGCCCACCGCATTAGATCGCGCAAATTGAATTCCCAGGGCGTGCCTCGTTGACCCCACACTCTGGCTATGTTGACCTGCTTAGCAATCGTCTGGTTATATTTGATCATTAAATCCGTGTCCTTCTGGCTGATATCTGGGAAGCGGTTTTGAAGCACGACTGTCAGGTCTTCAGACTGCAGCTCTTGCATGTAGACTTTTGTGAATCGGTTTACGAATGACTTCGGTAAACCCTTGCGGCCGCCGCCTTGATTGGTTGGATTCTGTGCAGCGAAAACGCGAAAGTCGGGATGACAATGGAAGGTTCGGTCTAGCTCAGGGATGTACACTGATCCTCGGTGATCAAGAATGGGGTTCAATCCTTCGAGGACAGTCTGGGATGCAAGGTTCATTTCGTCCAGTAAAACCCAGCTTCCGTTTTGAAGGGCTTGCAGGAACTCTGCATCCCTCCAAAGGAATTCGCCCGCGCGACCTCCTTCAGCCGGAAGATCTGCGCCAAAGAGGTCCACGAGATCCGTTTGCTCTGATAAATTGATGCGACAGAGATGACGACCTGCAGCAGCAGCGACTGCCACGATGAGAGTCGTTTTTCCTACTCCCGGACTGCCTTCTAGCAAGATCGGTCTATTCATTTGACAAGCACGGACAAGCCGCATCGCATTGGCACGAGTGGTTGGTGCTCGGAAGTCGAAATCTGCGTTGGTGGAAGTGTGATGTACACGAGCTAAAGCAAAAGGCCCGATCTTGAAGTGACGTTCGGTTTGTTCGACAAGTTCTGGGGTCTCCAAATTTTTCGATGAACAAGGCACAAGATCAAACAACGCCTCAATGCATCGCATGCGCAGAGTTTGTATCCCATCGTGAGACAGGGTTGAAGCTCGAGGGAGAAAATCGAGGCCGTCTAGGAAGATCAACCGCGCCGCATGATGCTGTTCCCATGATGAGAATCATCCAGACAACAGATCACTGGTACTCACAAATATCGCATCGTTTGATAATTCACTGCTTGAAAACGTTGCGCGGCATTGGGTACTGAACTTGACCCAGGCCTAGACCATTCCCTTAGAGAATTTGACAGCAACTAGGTAAAAAATCTCACCATAACGTCTCTTATTGTGATAAATGACCAATCGCTCAATTCACGGGCTAACCAATGCAAAAAGGACAAGAGAGGAGAGGTGTATGGTTGCAATTGAGGATCTCCCCAGGAGTGCTGTACAATGTCCTTGAGATCTTCGCCTAAACTAACATTAGGGACCCAGATCTCGGTGAAGCGATTGCGCAAGGCTGGCGACAACTCTTTCTTGCCATAGTCGCCACCAGGATTCATTGTTGCAAGGAAGTGAAATCCATCAACGGGCCTGATTTCCACATCCTGTTGCTCGTGGACAGGCTTTTCAGCCAGCACAAGCAACCTTCCTGGTTCCAGGACGCTGTTCAGTCTCTCTAAAACCGAGTCATCGGCCAACGAAATCTCGTCCAGCATGAAGATATCGCCATTGTGCATCGCTTGCACTAAAGGTCCGTCGTGCCATTCGAACATTCGTTGAAGACGGTGACATCGAGACAGGATGGCTTCTAAAGCGCTCTGCGCCGGGGGATCAACAAATTCTCCTCTCAGTCGCACAATGAAGCTAATTATCTTCACGGGATCATTGAGCGTGTCAAGTTGGGACAAAGCGTCGGCGGGGTCCTTGGAGTACGATTGAATCAGTGAGCAGAGTTCGGCATGGAGTTCGGACAACTGGCCACTGCGATTGCGGATAGGGCGTTCCCCTCCGATGAGGTCAGCCGTTTCGGTATTTTGATGACAGTTCACCGAACAGAGGCGCTTGCCCATCACCGTTGCCACCTTACTGCAGATACTAGTTTTACCGCAGCCAGTCTCCCCCACCAAAAGGACTGGCTCATTTTGCATCAATGCACTCATGACCAAGAAGTATAGACGACGCATTGCAGAAGTCCAAACCAAGCCGTCTTGAACATCATAGGATGGGGTAGGGAAGGAAGGTGTCCTTCCCTTTGCAAAATCATACAGAGTGTCTGCATCGATGTGGACTCGCATTGTTGACTCGAGGACTTCTTTGACAATCTGTTTGTCATCGTCACGCCGCGCCCGCTCCGCTAATAGCATAAACCCATCTTCGGCAAGACTCTGGACATCACCAGCCCCGCGTCCGGCCCATCGGAAGAGATCGCGGAGTGTGGCAAAGCTATGCTTGCTTTCAAATATGCGACTGCTTTGTCGACGTCTTTGGAGCTCTTGGAAGACGGTGACTATGCGGGCTGCAAACGAAGGGGCTATCTGAGAGTGTTCACAGAGGATAGTCTCAAGTTCCTTCTGAGGTACCTCATCGAAGAAAAACTCCAAAAACCGGTTTCTGAAAGCTCGGGAGAGTACTTTGCGACCGGCATATAAGTCGGCAGGGTTTTGCGTGGCAAAGAGCAGGAAGTCGGGATGTGCTTTGACCATTTCTTGAGTTTCTGGAATCCAAAGCTCCCTGTTATCATCTAGAAGCCGATTAAGAGCTTCCAGAACTTCCGTGGGCGCAAGATTCAACTCATCCAACACCAACCAATCCCCTCTTCGTAAAGCGCGAACCAGAATCCCGTCTGTAAAGACGAGCTTCCCAGAAAGAGGATCGGATACATACGAACCAAGATATTCCTGAATATCTGTGTGTTCATGATTGTTGATACGGACGAATCTGTGTCCCGTCAGCCTCGCGAGATATTCAATCGAGCTTGTTTTTCCACTCGAAGTAGGACCTTCGATCATTACTGGCGATCGGGAAAACAGAATAGCTCTGGCGAGACCAGTTATCTTAGTTTCCACCGAAGGTGTGATGATGTAATCGTGACATGGCTCAGGATTCAAAGGCCCACGCTTTAGCCATAACGAGTTGACAGATATCAGACCGTCCATGTTCGATCTCAACATAGGTTTCTGGAGGAAGGCTTTGATGCTTGTGACCCCGGAGAGAAGATGTTTTTCTGCCAGAGTTCGAACACGAACGAAACTCTCAGCGTCAAGGCACATCATGAAGCTCAGGATGCACCCTTCCCATAGCGCCCGTCGCAAGCCAAACGAAACCGAGGTCTGACATGCAAAGTTTAGGGCACGCGTCAAAGTGCGCATGCTATAATGCGGCTTTTGATTATTGCCATGCGCAATCTCTCGACGACTGGCCAGTTGCCTAACCGACATGTAGAATTCCGCGACGTCAAGGATGGCGGAAGTGTCAGAGACCGCGTACGGGCCAATGTAGTTCTTCACGATTGCGATCAAGGTGTCCACGTGTTTATCCGGCGATTCCACGAATATCTCAGTAAAGCGAGATTTGACATTTGGAGCCAGTTCTTTCTTGCCAACATCGGTTGCGGGATTCATACACGCAAATAGTCGGAAGTCGGGATGGCGTGGGACTGGCTCAATGTGCCCGGCCTCAGTAAGGGTGATCGAGGACGTGGCTGTCTGCACAAGGCTTGACACGCAATCAAGAGTCTCGCTACTGGCAAGATTGATCTCGTCCAGCAAAATCCTTGGGAAACCGCATCACTGACGAAGTAATAGCTTTGAAAGCGTTAAGGCTCACCAAGTGCCATCTCTTACTGCTCTGACGAGCGGCCCTTCAGTAAATGCAAACGCAAATTTACTTTTGTGTCGTACGTGATGATGCTCAAAGTGAGAAACAAGTTTCTCAAACTCGAGCCAATCATCTAAACGATGACTATGGCGCAACTTTCTTCGTTTCCTAGACATCTCGTGAGCTAACTCTTCTTCATTCGAACTTCTAAACAAGCCCAGGTAAATATTCGAGAAAACATTGAACAAGAAGACTGAAGATAGAGCTTACAAGAGGGGGTGTGCAGCCAGCTTCTGTTTGGCTAATTCACAAGCTTCCTGCCACAACATCACGGTCTTCTTCCATTTTCCGTCCCTTAAAGTCTGAGCAAGTGCGACTCCGAATTTGGCATTTTTGGAACGACTAAACGTAGCATCGAACAGTGCGGTGAATTTTCTCTGAAGCTCTGCAGCAGAGATCCGGGCATTAATGGGTCGAAACCCTCCAATCAGATCTGACGACTGTGTTTGCAATGACAGGTTAAGCGCGACGACAGGTCGATTGAGAATTGAGGCGAAATGTGACACGATCGAAGTTTTCCCCGTCCCGGTCTCTCCAACAAGGAGGACAGGCTCATTGAAACGAACACATGTCGCTAATCGGGAGAGAATCCGTTGGGCCGGTTGATGCATGGCAAACCCTCGGGTGGAAAGGGAAGTCTCAACCGGCGACTGGACTGCTAGTCGCGTTCTCCCAATTTGGATCTTGTCTATACGGCCAGTATCGTTGCGTATGGGCTCAATAGGAGGTACACGACTCAGGACATAAAGGCAGGTTTCCGTGGTAAGACCTAAAAGTTCGGCCAGGACGTTCAGCACTGAGTGCTCATCAGATGCCTGAAGAAATGCCTCCGATCCGAAGAATACATCTCGAATTTCGATCAAGATCTCTTCCCTTAGCGATGGGTGAGGAAGCAAAGAAGAGAACGTTGAATTCTCTGGAGTGATGAGCGTAGTCTGCGGTCGCCCGGAGTCTACAATTTCACCAACGCGCCGGCAAAGCTTGTCCAAGTCTCGTAATCCATATGACCGGTGGGCCGTGTTGAAATTGGGCAAAGACTGTAGATTCGTCCACAGTTCGATGAACGATCTGATGATGACGCGGGGGAGAACAGGATATTTTGAGCTCAATATGAGGAATAATTCTTCCTGATTAGGTGGGGACAGGGCAACCTCTCGGAACTTTTGTGAGCCCAGGAACGACGGCGGCGAAAATTCACCATTGGAAGATGGGGAAATTGAGCGTGTAGCGAATACGGCAAACGAAGGACAGCTTGAAATCTGCCCGCGGTGCGGCACATCGATGATTGCGGGCGACCCATACTCTCTCTCAGGTAATGACATACTCTCCAGCAAAGGAAGAATTATTCCCAATACTTCGGCACTTGCACGATCGATATCTTCCAGTACTAGCCATTTCCCTTCGATCATTGATTGGACCAGAACACCATCTCGCCACTCAAATTGGCCTGGATTCGACTCCGAGGACACGTGACACCCAATCAGAGATCGAGGGTCAAAAGAGGTGTCCCCGAGATAGACCGACAAGACATGACCTTGAGCGGCGGGGTAAAGCATCGAAGAAAGGTACTGTATCAACAGCGATTTCCCCGAAGACGGCGTAGACGTGATGAGAGAAGGGAGTCCAGCAGAGAGATGTAAAGCGAGCCGACGAAGACTGTCTATGATTGGGGAAGTGGGAACAACATTCGGTATCGCGTTTGACTGAGTAGCTTGCCGAAATAACAGAATGTTGTGTATGTTGACGATTCGAGGACTACGAAGATCAGTATTTACGTGTGAAGTGACATCGAAAATCACATACCTCAGATGATGAGGTTCAATGGTTCTTTCAGTGCTCCACACAAGTTCGTCTTTGGGATTCGACGCGTTATCCGAGGCCCGATGAAGCTCAAGCATAGGAAACGACCATCCGTCGACCACATCTAACTCTCCATCACGATTTGTGCCGTAGGATATCTGAAACTGTGCTCTGTATAGGGGGCCCAGCGCAGCCTCCACGATACGATTCATATTCTTTTCGCTAAGCCGAGCCTGAATAGCATAGCAACGGCATGCCAAATAACGCACCCCGGCATCAGGATGTCGGGAATGGAAGAAAAGTTCACGCAGAGGTTTTAGTGGCCAGGATAAGCGATGGAGAAGACCAAGAGAGCAAGAGAGAATTCTATAATATGCAATTAGTAGAAAGTGTAGTCGATAGGGTGGCAGAGATTGGTCAGGGGGGGAAGAAATAAGCCCTAAAGGACCATCTCGAAATCTGGGCTGCTGCAGGTAAAATGCAACAATCCTGGACATATGAGTACATCTATTCCATTGAACAGGACATATAGCTCACCAGTGCAGCTCGGGATGAAATGAAAGTAAATTGGCCAGAGCAATGAAGTAATCCTCTTCTCGGCCATCATTCTCTTTGTCCATCCAACGAGAGCAGAGATCCATTAATAGAGGGGAGAATAATTCAGAGACGATATAAGTCAACGATGGATGTGCCAGCAATTGTGATAACACATCCAGCATTTCAGTTGTTGTTGAGTCGCTTGTGAGGACATGACGATAGGTAGTCGAAATATGCTGCAAACTGTCAGGATGTGAGAGCAGAACGCGGACTTGGTGGCGGATGTCCAAGAAAAGAGGATCGTGCATGAATCAACAGTAAAGTGTGGCTTTTGCAGACGTTGGCTGAATGCTGACGACCCAGCTTCGCAACTCCTTAACTTTTTTTTGGCCGGTGGATGGCGTTGTACAAACACACAACAACAACGCGACCAAACTGACCCGACACACGATCAATCCGAGTCCGCTTGCTTGAAAGGCTGTCTTTAAGAATCCAAAATATCTTGAACTTACGTCGAGGATACCATGCGGTGTGTAGGCGTTCGCATATCTACACACAGTACCTCGCCGGCTTCCTAGCCCTAGATCTATAGACCTGTGTTTCTCAGAGCGGACCCCTCCGAGTCGAGTGTTCACCCTGGATTGAGCTGGGGATGGGCTTCATCTGGGTTAGACTGTCATCTAGTGTCACTTCTCGCCGCATCAGTCTGTGCCTCAGAGTTCTTTATCCGCCAATCCAACCTCCGTGCCACTTGAAAGCTGAAATCTTCTGGGGCGCTTGGGGTCGGAATGAGATTGTCGGTTCATTCGTGATATAAAGTACAAGTTGTACCCTTGAGACACGACCGGGGGGATCAATCGATCAGCATATTATACGTGGAGGTGTTCATTGTCGAGAGGCGGCGGCGGTGCAGTTTCTTTCATCATTTTATATTTGACTACCAGTACACGGAACCACAAAGACCTGAGACCAAGACGGCAGTATCGACTGAACGTACATTACAAGAGAGGACACGGAAGAATTCGATATCTTCATTCGGAAGGTAAATCTGACTTCACGCCGGTCGAACAAGAATTTTGACTGATTTGGATTGATGTACTCAGTTTTTCGAAGTATGCTTCCTACGGCAAGACTCACTTTGGTTTTCCTTGTCGTTCACCAGCGCTTCAAATCCAAGCTCGACGACATCTTTTAGTCCAATTCGTCTGGTGATCAAATCAGCAACATTGTTTATCCTGCCGTCCGCGACGGCGGCAATGACATCTGGGTGACATTGAACGTAGCAAGCAGACCCTGTGATCGAAAGGCATACTAAATCAAAATGCCCGTATATCTGCAAGGTTATAATATAACGAACCAGTGATGACCTTCTCTCCAAAAACCAAAACATTGGGGTTCAAAGTACCTTCGTTCTCCCATAACGCGATGATGCACACCGTGCCTCGACTACGAGTACACTTCAGGCAGTTATCCAGGGACGGGGTTATCCCAGCACATTCAAATGCGATTTCGACCCCTGCACCCTCGTTGAATGCAATGACTTGAGAGAAGACGTCGGACACGAGTGGGTTGAAGACGGCATCGGCACCATGAGCGAGGGCACGATTGCGACGTTGGGTGGATGGCTCAGAAACATAGACTTTTCCGGCGCCACGGGCCTTCAAAACTTTCAATACAAAGAGCCCGATCTTTCAGACACATTTTAGCAAGGCTCCAATGAGAAACCGAGAACATACGGGACCGCCGCCGGAAATAAGTACGTTCATTCCCGGCTGGAAATTTGCTCGATTAGCAGCATGCCAGGCGACTGCCAGTGGCTGAGATCCGGTTAGGTACTTATCACGAATACACAAAGCAAAGATTACCTCAATGCAAGCAGCGACATCCACTAATGCAGAATTCAGATACGTTCAGCATTCATCAAATAGAGAACTTGCAAGGTATGCTATCCGGAATGACATGCACATTCCTTTGATCAGTAACGATGTACTCGGACAATCCGCCACCCCATCCTACGGGAATCCACATTCAGCCCATGCAGCGACACAGGCAAACATAGGACATGCCTGTTATTCCGATCAAGCCAAGAGTAGCGCAGAGATTCTTGAGTCCCAGACTGCACTGTGAGCAAGTCCCGCATCCAACGACCGCGTCGCTGTGGACAAACAGGGTTCAGCCAAAAAGGATCATAGACATGGCAGCAAATATAACGCCACTGACATGACTACATGCCGCCCAGCTTCAAATGTGTTGGTGTCAACATCGGGTCCTAATTCGACGATGGTTCCGGAAATTCTACAATTGGCTCAGCTTAATGCATTACCTAGAGAAAGCAAAGATACAAACTCGTGCCCGAACACAACAGGAGGTTCTTCGTGAGATAGTGGGTGGGGTTTCCCAGGCTGAGGTGAGAAGATTGGTCCTGCTAGATAATCGTGCAAATCGCTGCCACAAATGCCATTCCAAGCTACCTGTGGTGTATCAGGACCATGCTTAGATCATGTAAGAGGGATATGACTTTAATCTTTAACTGGCTAGGTCCAACAGTGGGCTCTGGATATCACAGTGAACGTTTAGTTGGTATGAAGGGTTTATATGCAAGGACGTCGAACCGGGGATTTCGTCAATCCTAATGTCCTGTATTTCTCGTCAGTCATCTCTCATTCGACAACGTCAAAGTTGAACGAACACGCTTCCCATGGAATCTCGCAGCTTTCATTTTGACTGAGACAGTAGAGTGGGAGAAACCTGAAGACGGTCCGGGCGATTGTATTTGCCGAGTTATAGCTCAAGTAGCTCCTCGGACCTGAGAGGATGCCAGGGCAGCCCTGGATGTTGTAATATCGACACGATCGCGGTCCATAATCAAAAGAAGGAAGATATCTTAGTGGACGGCTTGGAATAACCGTGGCTGCTGGATGCATGGCTCGACAGGCAGATAGAGAGCTTGCCATTGATATTGTGAGGAGAAGACCAATGAGCGTGACTCACGCTATCGTGACAGGCACAGGTGACTTCGCTGTTGCCATCAACGGATCGGCCAACTTACAACCAGAGCCTGAAGGTCTGAAAGGTGTCGGCTAGGTCAAACCAGCAAATCAATGTCGTTTTTTAATACTCTTGGGTATGTCGCTCCCTCTCTCTAGTGAATCAAACTGAAATAGGCTCAGGCGGCGCGCACCTCGGAACCCTCGACGGTCACCAACAACTCCTACCTCGCCTAATTTTCTGGCCAACGATCCTATCGCTACACACGTTCCCCCATCTCCAACACCAGGAAGTAAAGCGCTGTACCTCTGCAGCCCATTTGCAGAGGCAGCGCTGGTCAAAGGCAATTTCAAGACAATCGTAATGCTTCCGAAATATGTCGACATGACGGAATGGGTCGCTGTTAACAGTGAGTGATGTTCGTGCACGAGTTGATCAATGAGATCTAGATTATTCCCCCCAGTATTTGACTTCTATACGAACCTGAACCTCTTTTACGGCGTTCTCACGGAATGCTGCACGTCCCAGTCTTGTCCAACAATGTCCGCAGGTCCTCAGTAAGTCCCAAAGGCATCATCGGAATGAATTTCTTCCTTACGCGATTCAGACTAGATTACACGTGGATTGATCAAAACAGAAGACAAATCAAGCTGGCGGCTCCAACATACATCGACTATGTGATGACTTGGGTCCAAAACCTACTTGATGACGACCTTGTGTTTCCCACTAAAGCTGGTAAGTCTATGATATTCTTTGTTTACTTTGCAATTCAATAAGAATGTCATTGCAGGACGCGAATTTCCTCCTAACTTCCCCTCAACGACTAAACATATATACCGCCAGCTCCTCCGCGTGTTCGCTCACATTTATCATGCCCATTATCATCAACTACTGCATTTTCGATCCGAGCCTCATTTCAACTCCTTGTTCGCTCATTTCTTGGCATTTGGACGTGAGTACGGGCTCCTCGAAGTCAAGGATGTCCGTGGAACGGCAACTTCTCCAGTTGGCGTGGGCGATTTATGGGAGAAGTGGAAAGATATGGGGATCCTAGAAGGATGACATATTTGCTGTATTGTGTTCTAGATCCAGTGTTGTGTCCGTCCAGATGTATAAAGAAACGATTGCATCCTTGTTTTACTGGCACGAATCCCCGAAGAGCGCCTCCACCTAGCATCTGCACGCCCGGATCGCAGGATTTGATCCTAGATGCCAGATCTGATGACATAGGTCAACCGTCAACGCATCACGTAGGCTTTACTTCATCGCCGCTGTTGGCTGTGGGAACAGCCTCAGCTGCAGTCGCGGGGACAGCAGGAGATGAAGTATCGGGAGGAGCTGCGTTGTCGATAATCGTGACTTCGGGGTCGGACGCTGAATCTACACGATGAGAGCGGGCAAGCTCTCGCAGGTGTCGAATATGTTGGTGTGGTCTACGGAACTTTCGTGATGCAGACTCCGGCGTCGACTCGGTGGTTTCGTGATTTTTCGCGTCAACTATGTCATCGGTATCGGACGCCGAGGCTCCATAATTTAGGGTTCGCCACCTTTTCTCCATTTCTGCAGCAGAAACACCATCAGGAAGGAAGAGGGCCATCTGTGATCTACTCTTTACGTCCAGCAAGTCACGTTTCAAGTCCTCTTGAGGAGAAACAGAGCGAGCCAACGAGTAAACAGATTCCCCTGGATTTCAAGGTCAGAATGATTGTAATTATTGAGATACCCGAACCCGCATACACTTAGGATTGGTAGCCTTCAGAACGTCAACGAAGGTTGCAGGTAGATCATCCAGCGTATGCGATATTTGGAGGGTGATTTGAGCAATCGGAGCATCAGCAAGTACCACATCGGGTGAGACAGGCTGAACCCAAATATTCAAAGTGTTCGAGCCTTCACGAGTTTCACAGACTGCTTGAACGGGCTGTCATGGCAATCAATCAACCACGGAAATAAAATATCCGGGCCAAGACGTACCTCATTAGGAAAGCAGCCGACTATCTCTTCGGCCAATACCTCCAATATAGCGAGACATTTGGAGAAAACTTGATCTCCGAGTTCATGACTACCGAATAATCGCTCGTCCATTTCATGGAGGGGAACATACTGGAATCCAAAAAGTTTAAGGGTGTTGTGGTAGGCAACGAATATGCCATCCATGTTCCCGATACGAACTTGAAACCTGGAAAACCGATTTGTCAAGACATACAACATATAACGTGGCTCAGGAACATACTGAAATTTTAAGAACGCTGATCGGATTAGATCGTAATACTCTCGTTCGAAACTCTCAAAAAGCCCAGTCTGCCTCTTAATTTGATACCCGGTGTTTTCCTTGTTTTGTATCAGAGGGGTCCTAGACACTGAGAGAGATCGCTTACAACCCAATTAAGTCTATCCTTTCGAATAGGAAGAGTGGCACGCGTCTTGATATCAAAAACGCCGGTTCCAGGAAGTCGATCGTCTTGACAGTCCAACTGGGAACGCATAACGAACTTGCGACTCTGATTGAGATGGCTATCAATGCAAGTAGGAGAAAGTGGTGGAGAAAGCTGACTCTCGCGTAACGGTACGCAGACTTTTGGGTCATTGCACTCTCCACCAATGCATCATGGTCTCTGAGCAGACTCTGAAACTCTTCGGCGGGAAGCGTCAAAAAGCTCTCAAGCATGGTACCCTGCGGACAAAGGATTGGGACTCAGAAATAATACAAACGTGCCCGACATACGACGAAAGAGAGGACGTTTTTCCCTTCGTCGTCGGGATCTCCTATGGCATCAATGGCATATATTCCGTCTGGACTGCGTCGAAAGCCTAGTGTGGCGGGCAACCGTATACCGCCGGGAAATCCACGAGGTTCGTCACTAAAGGCCATGCTCAATGTAGAGATATCAACGTCTTTGTGCCCGGACAACAAGTAGTAAATATGACACAGAACTCCTGAAAGTGATGATGTTGATCCAATGAATTGCCGACCTTCCCGGCGAGCGAGCGCGTACATTTCCTTGAAGAGAGAATGTTAACATTGTGAGACCAGAAAGGAGTTAGTTGAACCTTGTCTCTGGAGCTGGTGATGTATTGTGGTAGACGCTCGAACGCAAAGTTTGTGACCTGAGGAAGACTTTCCAAAATCTTTGGAAAGTTATAAACACCAGAGTTAGGGTCTTGCAACCAATAAACGGAGGGGCTTTGGACCAAAAGATAAACAATGAGCCCGAGGCAAGAGACGTAGCAAAAATCATGTATACTTGAAAAGAACACGATCGAGGTTGTGTGCTAATCGAGGAACTGCTCGCTGTTCTTCAAGAGGTTCGATATCTTGACTGATGATCAGAGAATAAACACATATAGAGTAGCAAGTTTACCTTCTAGAGTTGGCGAATCCTTATGACTTATGGAGCCTGACAGAACTCTGTCATGCTCTGCATTTCTGTGGTTCCACGAAACATGCTTATTCATCGCTGGCAAAATCTGATGAGCCAAATCACGTACTCTGCGGTTGGAAGGACTGAGGGAGAGATGGGCATCTTTTTGGTCGGTGATTGAAGTATCTCTGCGACGTATTCAGCGCAACGCAAACAATGCCTGGCAATCAAGGAAACAAACGCTTTCGGTTCACACGGACTTCTTCTCCAAGTTGGCGCAACAGGGATAATATAGGCTTTCTTGTCTTTCCCGGCGAGGATTTCCATTCAGGAGAGGCGATTACTTTTCCGGTCTCCTCCAACAACCCTAGAATGGCAACAGGCGTCATGCCAGTCGCGCCGGAAGGGGGTGGCTTTCTCGATGATGCCACGACGGTTGGTTTTTTTCTCCGTCGCGCAGGCGTCTTTGCACGTGTTGGCTTTGATTTAGAGGACTTGGAGTTGGACTTCGGTCGTGTATCTTTGCTTGAGACGCGCTCTTCACCCTCACCATTATTCAAGAGCTCAGCGCTCAGCGCTACCTTCCTCCGAAAAGAAGATATTTTTGCGGGAGGAGCATCCAATTTTGTGTCAGAAGTCGCGTGTAGAGGAGCAGCCTTGAGGACATCCTCAAAAACCTTCGCGACGAGACGTTTGGTAAGTCCATGATAGTTTCGTCTACATGATGCGGTGTAGATAAACCGGCTGATAGTCCGAATATCCATGCAATATAGCGAGATCCTGATCCCCAAGCAAGCGTTGATTTGACCCGAAAATTGTACTTTTAGCACCTCCTAGGACAAGCAGCACATTTGGAGACAATGTTCGAGTTCAAGCGTGTGGAGAAGAAATATTTCGGATGTTGCCGCTGCGTCATCCACACTCGTGTACTTGCTCCTTTCAAACGTGAGCTTGAGCCGACTGCAAGCCCGGCTCTCCTTGTCTCATAATGGCCGGACTATTTTCTTCGTTCTTTGAATGGATATCCTCCCTTTTCTTCTCAAAATCTGCTGAGATCTGTATTGTTGGATTGCAAGCATCGGGAAAGGCACGCGAGTGACATTGTCTAGCATTCCCATCGACTCACCCTTCTGCGCTTTTCTTTGTTCAGACATCTTTTGTCAATGTAATCAGTAATGGCCAATGGAGCGAAGATGTTGTTCCAACGGTGTCCTTCAACTTGCGCAAAGTAAAGAAGGGCAGCGTGGTTTTCAAGATATGGGATGTTGCTGGTGCGCATCGTCATACATTTCTAACTATTGCAAGTTGGGTTGACGCCTCTGGTCTCACAGGACAACCCAAATTTCGGTGCTTGTGGAATTTGTGAAGTCTTGTTCCGATCTAACCTATGACGCAAGTTCCATGTGGCAACGATATTGCGCAGGAGTGGACGCGGTTGTGTCAGTCCTTCCCGATGCTATGATGCTGAAACGCTCTGACATGCGACATAATAGCTTCGTTGTAGATTCCCATGACGTGAGCATCGTTATACGATCCTAATGTTCAGTGGCCAACCAGTCTTTAGAGGGCGAAACTGGAAACTGCGCAGTTTGAATTACACTCTCTCCTCCAACAGGGATCATTGACGGGAGTCCCTCTTTTAGTGGTATGCACAAAGATTCTACGGAGAAGTCAACCACTCATTTCTCATCTAGCTGGGCAACAAAAACGATCTGGCAGGCCATGCGACTGTAGACGAACTAATCCAGATCTTGTTAGTTACTCCGCCATATCGTTCTTTATGTTATAACTCGGCTCGCAGGCAACTAGACACGATACGATCTCGGCCAGTTTCAGTAAGCATTTTCTTTATCACTTTTCATTGTACTTAATTGGTCTACAGTGCTATTCTGTGCGTATGGCCCTGTTCCTCAAGATGTTATTGCTGACCGTTCATATAGTGTTCGATGAAGAGCAGACATAATCTGTTCGTGCATTCCTAGCGTATCCCTAGATGCATTCACTTACATCAAACAGGAATATTGTGATGCAATGGCTTTCTGAACGTGGACACTAATGACATATGACGACACTTGTAATGCATTTGTAAGTTACTAAGAATCTTGGTTTGATTGTATCATAATTGCCAGTCGGGAAGAACATGTTCCCCTAGTCAGTCTGCATACTGTCTTGCCCAGACTCATCATGGTGATCATGCTCTGCCTGCCGGCTAATGGCGGTAAGAAAAGGTCCTACTCCTAGACCCGCTTCTTCAGGGAGCCCAAGGCTCTTCACTAACCCTGACAAGAGACCTGTGGCGAGCGCCTGGTCCAGACTTCGCACCCCGGCCTGAAATTGAGGGCTCTCGATGATACGTTGAATGCTTTCAGCCGAAGGAGGGACAGGCAGATCTGGTGGCAGATGGGGGAAGACTGCGGTTAGCAATCTGGGGTTCGAAAAGAGAGGCCGTAGGTTGGAGGGGGTAAGCACATCAGACAGAGACAAGTCTTCAGACACGCGTTTAGTATAGAAACATATTCTAGCCGAACTGTAGGACTGACCAGGTTGTGATAAAGTTTGCTCCTGGGATACTTGCGAAACGAGAGCTCTCAGCTCTGCTAGTTGATCCTCCGTCACGCCTGCCGGTGCAGTCGAGGGTGCCGGCGGTCTATGGTTCATTTAGATGAATAAACGATGTAATAAAAATGGATGACAAACGCCGATGGGCCAGCTTGTTGCGAAGATGAAGCAGGACCGGCTGCGGTTGAGGGATCATATTCTGGGTCTGCCAAGTAACCATTGACGTGCGTGGCATATTCGGCATCACGACTGTCTGAGAGATCCTGGTGATATCTCGTGAGAACGCATGGGGGGATACTGGGATATCAGTCTACCTGCATCCAGAACTTACGTATACTTGAGAAGAGGTCAAAGACGCGTGAATGGAATGGGTGCTCACAAAGTGTCGCTGGTTTGAAGAGGAAAACTTCAAAACATAAGTTCGACCGGCAGTGTGGGGAACTTTCAGGAATTGAGCCTCCATGGGAAATATGATCAGGTCCTATATGACGAGTCATTGGCAACTTGACAAGTGAAAGAGACTGCGAACGAACATCTTCGACCTGGCCGGTCGCGCGGTTCTTCCATAGCAGATGAAGAAGTTCATCGTCGCCTCTGAGAAGTTCAAGAGAGCCTTTTACTGGTGAAGCATCCACGAAGCTGGAGCCCTCACGTCTGAAAGAGCGACCTGCCTTGAAAGAGAGCAGTGTTTGAGTCGCCATAATGACAGGGATGCGTCAGTGTCGCATCCGAATGCCGTCGGAAGGCAGCTCCATTTGGGGGGCGTCAATTAGCTTCCTCTTTTGGAATTGCAGTCGAAATTCAGTATATATGTGCCGATTTCTTTAGTGCTGTGCGATAAGCCCTGCAAGGTTGTGCACATATAATTGGGCGATAAAGAAAAGTCGGGGAAATTGGAAGAGGCGGAACAATACAAAATATGGTTTTTCCGCATTTGAATCCGCTGGTTTTCAATCATGGACAACGAGGAGTCTGTGGGTGTTCTGCAGTCGCTCGGCGTCTCTGAAGCACTCGCTCGTCACGCCCTCGAGGTGCGTTCAGTCTGCTCTGTCTGCTCACGTCTTATCAGTCTGTCCCAGGTCCACAGCGGTAATATCGAGAGTGCAGCTGATTTTGTGCGTATCACTTGTCGCCTTCCCTGTGGCTGTTGGTCGTCTGATGTCGGTCTTCATCTCGCGGTGTTCGTTTCTAGGCGCTCTCCCACAAGTCTGACGACCAAGAGGTGAGCCTCGTGTGCTCCCGTCTTTTTTCTTCTCCTTCGTCCGCTGTCCTGCTCCTATCCATCTCGACTCATGTCGTCTCCTAAACTGCCTCAAAATCCCCGGCGACGCAGCTGGATTGGCCTCCAAAGAAAAGACAAAGACAAAGATAAAGAAAGGGAGAAGGAATTGACTCTTATTGAGGGCGTTGTCTACAAGGCGCCGCAATCTGGCCATTCCACTCCTCGAGCTTCTTCCCAATCTTTCAGTCGTAGCCAGTCTTCCCAGTCTATCAGTTCGCTTGTGTCAGAGCCCAGTCCGGAATCTTCAGTTTCGTCTGCTTCTTCTCCGCCCAATCGTGTCTCAAGTACATATTCGCTGACTTCCAGCCAACCCGACCAGACTCCCCCTATTTCGTATGCCCTGCAGCGCACTTCAAGCGCCCCCCAAGCGGCCCAGGATCGTCTCCCGAATAAACCTGATGCTTCCCCGAGCACAGACACTGGCCGCCCAACTTCAGGATTCACTAAACTGTCCTTGACATCAATGCTCACCCTTGGCTTGGTGAAAGACAAAAGTGACGAGACTGAGCGTGGACGTTCCACGAAATCTTCGTCCTCTAATGCGCGTCGCTCGTCCCCAGCCGCCAATGATTCTGAGCGGTCCGTATCCAGGGGTCGTTCGACGTCCCCTTTCCGTCTAAGGTCGCGCTCGAGGGCCCGTAGAGAAGCGTCTCCGAGTTCGATGGTGGAAGCTCTACGCATGGATGCGGAGTCAGACAATGAATCCACAACTCGTGTCCGCCCACGGAATGCTTTCAGTGCAGGCGACGATAGTTCGTCTTCTTCTGGCTCTGGATCTGAAGAATCTTGGTCCGAGGGAGACGCGGATGTCGACTTCCTCACCGGCCAAAACGTATGCGTTTCCTTTTGTTTAGTCTCGCGGTACTGACTCACTGTCTCCAGACAGAAGCTAATGCAGCTATTGCTAACCTGCCTGTCGAGGTTTTAGGAGAGCCCGAAGTGGCAGAGCCAGATCCTCTTGGCGAGGGAGTAAATGTAATCGTGCCTCCGGAGCCTTTCTTCCCTTCCACTCAGTTTTCGACGACGGGCACCCATTCAAACCCAAGACGCAGAAAGTCAACTCGTATACAAGATCCTTTGCCGCTTGACACTAGTCGCCCCCAATTTGCAAGAGATCGCTGCACCATAGCGTTGAAGCATGGCGATCCGGAGAGTGCTTGTGAAGCTGCCGACCGGAGCGGAAGAACATATATCGTGTGCAGCGACCTCAGCGAAGAAAGTCGCTATGCTGTTGAATGGGGTATCGGGACTGTTTTACGAGACGGTGACGATATGTATGTCCATCTGCTTGGTTTTTTCATCCACCTGCTTTTTCTACGTTCGTTATAGGATGATTGTCACCGTTGCCGAGACCGATAATAAATTAGATCCTGTGGATGGTTCCCAAGCCGACCGCGTTCTCAAGCTACGTAGCCAACAAGAGGTTTGGTTTGTTTTCTTCGATGAAAGTTATCTTTCTCACACTTCACGATCAGCGTCAAACACTGGCGTATCTGCTAGCCAGACAGGTCACTGGACTTCTTCAACGGACCAAGCTCAATGTGAATGTAATCTGCCAAGCTTGGCACGCCAAAAACGCACGCCATATGCTTCTTGGTAAAGTTGGTGCTTCTTCTGATAAACCGTCTCTAATTCAAATTCAGATCTCATTGATCACGTGAATCCTACAATGGTTATCGTTGGTTCCCGGGGTATGTCAAAATTGAAAGGGTTTGTTTAAGCGATTTCAGTAAGATTATCTGCGACTAAGCAATATTTTGCAGCATTTTACTCGGATCTACTTCTCATTATCTTATACAAAAATCTTCTGTACCTGTCATGGTCGCTCGTCGTCGACTCAAGCGTCCCGCTCGAAAATCCGCCCATCTTGCCACTCACCGTGCCCGTGTATCTCTCGCTGAGGCCGCAATCGACAAGGTTGGACCCGGTAAAGTCGATAACGATGTCGCTGTTATGCGAGATGAACTGCAAAGAGACGACGCTCGCAGGGAGGCGGATCTTCGGCTGGCAGGTGCTGATCGCGGTTTGGCCGAAGAGGACGAAGAGGATGAGCTCGAGGCTGATGCCGAACTTGCCGGCTCCCCTACCAGTCCCGCCAGTCCCGCCAGTCCTCGCAGTCTCAGTATCGCTCGGGCGGAAGCAGAAGCTGCTTGAAAGGTGACGAAGTGCGATTGTAGTCCGAGACAATTATTGCTGCTATGTTTGATTGTGCGAGTATAAATGTACACTATATATTGCTGCGACTTCAACCTGTTGAAAAATCACCCAAATATTTGTTGATCGCCTCTGCCATGTTCTCGACAAAAAAGGTCAATATGTGGTTGAGAAAACGCGAAGGTAGGTCGGGCGTACAGCAAGGAAAGAGAATATACAAGGTAATTATGGCGACGTTTTTGTTTGAGCTTGATACTCCGCTGCGGCACAACAGTCGCGTGCATTCTAGAGCGCGCCTCTACACTCACACTCCATCCGAAACATCGTCGTTCTCTTTCATCATCATGGCCAGCTCAAGTCAAACGACATCCGCGCCATTGCCTATGCCACCGGCCAATGCGGATCTGGCCACCACTTGGGCGTTCTTACAGGACGGTACCGATCACATCATGACCAAGCTGCAGAACGGAATGTCCTACTCGAAATATATGAGTCTTTACACGGTAGCATACAACTACTGCACTTCATCACGAATGCACGGTGCCATCGATTCAGGGCCTGGGATGGGCGGACGAAGTGAGTTACCCTCTGAGACCATGACTATCGCAGCGCTCAACGACTTCCCTGGCAGCGGGTGCCAACTTAATGGGCTCGGACCTCTACAATAACCTCACCAAATACTTTATCAGCCACCTATCAGGCCTCCGAGACGTTCGTATCTTACCACTTCTGTGCATGTTAAAGGGGTTGACGGCGGACTGACGCGTAATGCTAGGCTTCCGATGGCATGTCAGATGAAGTCTTGTTAAGATACTATGCGCGAGAGTGGGATCGATACACTACCGGTGCCAACTACACAAATCGTCTCTTCACATACTTGAACCGCCACTGGGTTAAGCGAGAGAAGGATGAGGGCCGAAAGGGCGTTTATATGGTTTACACGGTATGAATCCGCTGGGTCTCATGAAATTTCGACCTCTAAAATCGAGTCCAGCTGGCCCTCGTCCAATGGAAACAGAATTTCTTCATGCACATACAGACCAAAAACACCAAGCTTGCTAGCGCTCTTCTCCGGCTTATTGAAATACAAAGGAACGGAGAGACGATTGATCAAGGTCTTGTCAAGAAAGTCATTGATTCTTTTGGTGAAGGCGCTCAGAATCTCTATTCGTCAATGTATCTGACCTATTTCCAGTCTCGCTTGGTCTGGATGAGACCGACCCTAACAAGGCCTCTTTGGACGTGTACAAGGAACACTTCGAGGGCCCCTTCATCGAAGCCACAGAGAAGTATTACACTCAGGAGTCAGATTCTTTCTTGGCCGAGAATAGCGTGTCCGACTATCTGAAGAAAGCTGAGGACCGTCTCCGAGAAGAGGAGGATAGAGTTGAGAGATATCTGAACAGCAACACTCGCAAGACTGTATGTTCTGCTTTTACTTCCAGAGGGCTCCATCTGATCTAAATACAGCTCATTGGCAAATGTGAACATGTACTCATTCGTGAACACGCGGAAGTCATGTGGGAGGACTTCCAGAAACTGCTCGACTTTGACAAAGATGAAGATCTTCAACGAATGTATGCTCTCCTTGCCCGCATCCCTGAAGGCTTGGAGCCTTTGCGAAAGAAATTTGAAGAGCACGTCAAGAGGGCTGGGCTGAATGCTGTGCAGAAATTGGTGGGAGAGGGGGGCGCAGGTGCTGATGCCCTGGACCCCAAGGCATATGTTGATGCTCTGTTGGAAGTGCATCGAAAGAACCAGGAAACGGTGAATCGAAGCTTCCGAGGAGAAGCAGGATTCGTTGCTAGTCTGGATAAGGTGAGCTCCTGGGGACATACACCTTGCAAATGCTTACTGTGAATCAAGGCATGTCGTGAATTTGTTAATAGAAACGCTGCTACGGGCACGTCTTCCACCAAATCGCCGGAACTTCTCGCCAAGCATGCCGACGCTCTCCTGCGCAAGAACAATAAGTTGAGCGAAGAACAGGATCTCGAGGAGGCTTTGAACCAAGTGGTGAGTCAATGCCATTCGAAAACTACTCAACAGCGTTTCATCGCCGAATCAGATGGTACTCTTCAAATATATTGAAGACAAGGATGTGTTCCAAACTTTCTATACCACCAAGCTTTCCAAACGCTTGATCCACGGGGTGTCGGCATCGGACGAGAGTGAAGCTAGCATGATCTCCAAGCTTAAAGAAGCCTGCGGCTTTGACTATGCCAACAAGTTCCAGAGAATGTTCACCGGTTTGTTCTCGTCTTTGTTATGTATGCGGACCTGCACTGAGAACAAATCAAAAACTAGACATGTCACTCAGCAAAGATTTGACTGATCAGTTCAAAGAGAAAATGCAACAGAGTCACGATGACATGGACATCAACTTCAGTGTCATGGTCCTTGGTACCAATTTCTGGCCGCTGAACCCCCCTGCTCACGATTTCACGATACCGCGTGAAATTCTTCCAACATTCGAGCGCTTCCAGCGATACTATCAAGCAAAGCATTCAGGCCGCAAATTGACCTGGCTGTGGAATTACTCCAAGAACGAACTGCGCACAAACTATCTCAATCAAAAATATATCCTTATGACCAGCTCCTATCAGATGGCCGTTCTACTGCAATACAACGATAACGACACACTTTCTTTGGACGAGCTCTCCAATGCAACAGGCATTACCAAGGACATCTTAACACAAGTCTTGGCAGTGCTGGTTAAAGCCAAAGTGCTGCTCAATGACGAGAAAGAGCAATACGACTTGAACCCCTGTAAGTGCATTATCTCGCTTGCTGCGTAATTGTCTTAATTGTCGCCATTCAGCCTTCAAATCCAAGAAAGTATGTGCGAGCGTCTCAGCGAGGAGTCATAATGCCGACAGGTTTAAATAGATCCGAGTCAATCTCAATCAGCCAATCAAAGCCGAAGTCAAGGCTGAGTCAACGGATGTTCTCAAGACAGTCGATGAAGATCGCAAATATGTCATTCAAGCCACGATTGTTCGGTTAGTACATATCGTCCAGTCCAGTACTTTTATTGACGTCTCCTGCAGAGTGATGAAGGCACGCAAGGTAATTTGCAGAGAATGAACGATAGACTCAGTATTCACAATTTTTCCAGACCATGAAGAACCAACACCTCATTCAAGAGGTTATTTCTCAGATATCGCAGCGCTTCACGCCAAAGATTCCTGACATCAAAAAGGTATAATAACTCATTATCACACCGGATGCCGCTGACACCTAGAAAAGGCCATCGACACGCTGCTGGAAAAGGAATATATCGAACGAGTTGAGGGTACTCGGGACTCATTTTCGTAAGCGCTCTCCTGACTCTAGGAACTTGAGGCTAACTGTGGGTATAGTTATGTTGCTTAGTATTAGAGCCGAACTCGTTGTTCTTGTCGCTGGTGTCCTGAAATAATCCGTTGCATTGTATCATAGCCTGTATCCTCCTTCCTTCATGATAATCTTGATCAAATGCAAACCTGCAATACATGTTGAGAGACTTCAGGAAAACTATATTAATGTCATAATTTAACACCGGTATGTATCGCAGCTACACCACCCCACAGGTTCCTCCAGGCACCTCCTTTACCTTCTCTGGGGGCACCTGTTGTGAAACCAGCTTCCCTGATCATCTCCGAAAAATCTGGCTGGGAAGGGAAGCGTCGGATAGACTCTACCAAGTACTGATACGAGTCACGGTCTGCAGCAATAATGCTGCCCATGAGTGGGATGATGGAGAAGGAGTAGGAATCGTACAAGCTACAAGGAATGAAAATGTGCGAGAGACACGAGAGAGGAAGGACATACGTAGAGAGTAAAGAGTTGTCCACTCTGCTGAACTCCAGGCATGCAAAGGTGCCTCCGGGTTTTAAGACGCGATGTGCCTCGCGCAGGACGGCGGGAATATCTGTGCAGTTTCGGATGCCAAACGCGATGGTGTACAAGTCATAATTGTCTGAGGGAAATTGGGCGGGCGGAAGTGCTTGGGCATTAGCGACATGGAACGAGACCTGGGGAGCTGAAATAAGGTGAGCCAGAGTCGAATGCCACGCCAAAGGAGACATACTGTTGTGATACATGGTTTGCTTGAAACGCTTTTGCCCTTCTTTGAGCATGTCTGGATTCAAGTCGACAATATCAACAGTGGTTTCGCGGTCGTAGTGCTTCTCCCGTGCATGGTCCAGTATACGCAGGGCAATGTCACCGGTGCCGCCAGCAAGATCTATGCATTTTGACGGGCCAGAAGCGCCTGGATTCAATGTGGATACGAAGTCGTGTTTCCAAAGACGATGCACGCCCAAGGACATGGCATCGTTCATCACGTCATAGGACGACGCGACGGAAGAAAAGACAGACTTGACCATGTCCTCTTTTTTGTGTCTGGGCACATTCTGGAAGCCAAAGTGAGTCGTGTCTGACGACGAGGAATGGGTGAGCCGAGCGTGCAGCTGCAATGGTCGCAGACGACGACGCGCAGCGGGCATGAAAGACATTATGGTTGCCCTAAACGGGGAGCCAACTATATCCTTAGCAGGAAAGTGTCAGGTTTGATCTCCGACGCCAGACGCGGACCCAGATTCCCATTCGATGTCAAAGTAAAGTGGCACTTGCATTGCTCGTCGCGCCCGCCTCCTCCTCCCCATGCCCTACCCCCTCGTCCCAGTGCCCTCGACGGTCTTTCCTAACCATGCCACCCAGGTCCTCTCCAGCTGCATACACATGCTCGGTCAGCGCTCAACCACAGCATCCGCTTCTCGTCTAACCGGTACCTCAGGCGTCTCGGTTCTCGCCTTCTGTTTTGCTCGGAGATCGTTGAACGACGATCTGCTCACTCTACGCGGTTGGGCGAGCCTGAGCTGGGCAAAGCTCTGTGTCCTGCTCGTGTTCTTTGACTCGTATGTCATTTACTTCCGTTCGCAGTACCGACCCTGAACTTCTCGACTAGTTGGCTGTTTCTCTTTACCTGTCTGTTCACGTTTTTTCTGGTTTCATCGTCATCTCATTCCGCATCAGCTGGCTTCCTAATACATGGCATCGGTCTGAACGCGAGTCTCCCCTCATGTGCCACCGCGATTTACGTCTGTATCTGCTTGTACTGCTTGTCCAAGGCACGCCCTTTCTTCACCGCTTATCCTCGCTATTAAATTCAACACAGATCTTTATCTACTGCTTTCTGGCCGAACGTGTTCGTATATACCCCTCTTCCTCCTATCCATCTCCCCTCATCTCCGTCGCTAGGTCTATATCGTTTGGAGCGCCGGAACCTCCGTACCGCGGACTCAGTCCCACATGTATCGCTTATGCGCACTCGCGCTTGCAGTCTATGCCGTCATCTTCGGTATTGTCATGAGCGGTAAACATCTCCTTTCCTTTCCATAACTCGTCTCACTTTTAAACAGGCAAGATTTATTTCTTTCAGGAAGATCAGTCGTGCATGATCGGACTCAAGAAGTTCGCGTACGTTGTCACTCGCTTCGCTGATTCCGTCATCTAATCACATTCCGTCTGATCCTAGATCCGTGCCCCTTTTAACATATGACCTTTTCGTTAATATTTTCCTCACCTCTCTGTTCGTCGTCCCGCTTTGGAGACATAATCTGAACAAGAAATTCCGGGCAGTGTCTAATCGTACCTTCATGTATGCTTTTCTCTCGTACGTTGATTTTTCACTCTGACCAGTCTGCAGTGCGGCTTGTGTAGCCCTGACAACCTCGACGGTTCGTTGCATGATGATTTAGTCTCACGTCTCTGATGAGCTTATCTAGATAAACATTCTAATTCTTACTCTTCTTCACGGCCAAGAAGCTGGTTGGGTCTGTCTGGCCAGTTGTGGAACAGACGTTACTGTAAATGCTGCCGTGATCTGTTGGGTCACTGTTGGGGCAAGCCAGCGATCTGAAGAACCAATGAGCCTGCCACCTCTCTTGATGCCGTTGTCTTTTATCCGTCCCATTTCGAGAAATGTGACATCCCCGATGCAGACGGTCGACAATGAACCAACAGTTTGTCACTGCAGAGCAGGGGAAGGAAGCACATCGATCCCCGTACCCCCTTCACTCCAACGAAGAGGGACGTCTTCCTCCATCCAGTTTAGACGGTTGCCTCATCGGACAACCCCAGGAACGACCCCTCGTGTAACAGAAGTCCAGCTAGGAACAACGATCACTGAATCAGACACACAGTCGCCCGATACCTCATCAGATGGATGGTTAACGCTTTCCTCACTGTCACCCCAGCCCTCGCCCTGCGGTGCCGAGTCCAGGGAACGAATATCGGAATCCTGCAAAGGTTCACGCGGTCCTGATGAGGATCCCTTAGGGTGGGATTATACGCAGGAGAGCAGCCATCAGAACGATCCACCATTGTCCCCTCCGCCACCCCTGCACCTGAATTCCGTAATACGAATGTCTTCGAGAGAGCCAAGGCAGACTGGGCCTGGTTCAGCATCACCATCGGATACAAACACGCCGCCGGTTTCACCGTACTCTGCAAGCAGCGGACACCAGCCATTATTATAACCCGAGATCGTGAAGAGTGCCAAGGATGCAGATTGGTTGGGCCGAGCACCTTGGATGCCAACGGTTTGAAAAAAGGCATTGAGATGAATGCGCGGAGTAACCGCGGGAGATTGAGAAGAATGGGGTACCAGGGACGAAGAGATTGGCGTCATCGAGCATACACACTGCATTGGGCATTCAATAAATTATTATTTGCACGGAGCGAGTAGCAGAGAATAAGGCCGAGAAGAAAGCTGAGTTGAAGCGGAGGTGGGCTAGAACGGCTGGGAAAACCCCAGATCGATGCGGTTGTCGCCAGGAGAGCCCGAGGGAGGATCGCGCGGATAATCTATTTCGAGGTGCGGACGTAGATCCGATAGGGCCGAGATGCATCGACTCGTCGTCACGGTTGTTGTCGACGACGCCGAGTTTCCGCCTAGCGTTAGTAGACTCGCTGTGGTCGGATCACGCAGGGTGCGACGATCGCGTAGATATCGATAGCGCGGGTTCTCTCGGCTCGCGCTCAGGCGGGGCACGTCCGACGCTGGGGCTGGCGACGAGCTAACGACGCTCAACGACGACTGCGACGCTTTCCATGGATATCTGCTCGGCAAGCTCGGGTCCTATCCAATCTGTGAACGGATCTGCGTTGGATCTGCGGAAGTTGCCTCTTCGTGGTCTCATGAGCTGACTCTCACGCCCCTCCAATATTTCTCCCCATGTCGCCAGCCCCTTACCCTGCCCCGCTTTTTATATTTCATCCGTATCCTCTCCTGCTTCTCCCCACATCCTAGCCCACCATAGAGCTCCCCCTCACTCCCTACCCAGCCCAATGTCGTCTCTAGACAGCACCTTTGGCGCAGTTCTCCTCGCCGTCAGCCTTTTCTGCCCCTCAGCACGCGACCTACAACTCATCTTCTTGGCAGCTCGTCTTTAGTGCAGTTCTATTCGGCTTGACCACCCTACAGACATATCTGTATTTCAATGTGACTGCCCCAACTCTCCTGACAACGAGGTCCAGCTCTAACGCGAACCATAGCGTTTCCCCCATGACGCTCGTTGGATGAAGGGCCTGGTAAATTGCTCTTTTCGTGACTCACCTGTCGTCTGCTCACCAAGTCCAGGTTGCTACCATATGGTGTGCTACACCTGTCATTTGTCTTCGCACCCCTAACCAACATTGCAAGGTGTCTGGATGCTCTGCATGTAGCCCTCTGCACACACACCATCTATCACTACCTCATCGTAAACTATGGGAACTCGGACGCTCTGCTCACCGAGGTGTGGTACGTTCTGTCTCTTAACCACCTCTATTCAATTCTTGACACCTTCCTCTCCCAGGAGTCTGGCTGTAAGCTTTCTCACGACTTTCCGGGACACTTCCTCACCTGTTTTCCCCAATCCAGATCCAAACCGACTGCAATGTATGCGTCCAAATATCATCTCTTTCTCTCAATTTCACTAAATCTGACATACAGGGTCTCATCGGCATGATGGTGGAATGCTTCTTTGCCCGTAGAGTGTTGAAGCGTAAGTCCGGAATTACCCGTATGCGGTCGTCTCGGCCTGTTTGTTTACTCCGGCCTTCGTGAAACAGTGAGCGGAAACCGCTACATAACGACTCTCATTGTAAGCCTTACTTTCTCACTGCTCTCACCGTGATTTATCCGGCTCTGCTAGATCGTCCTCGCGTTCATTCATTTCGGTATGTTTCTCTCCCTCCTCCCTTGTCAGAGACATTTCATGTTTTCTCCAGGTCTCGGTGTCTGTGAGTAAAATCAATATCGGAAGAATTCTGAACTCAAGTTTTCCTTCAACATAGATTTTACCGTCGAAGCGTGGGTGTCTAAGTCCTATTGCTCGGAGAAAAAACTGACGATTCGTATAGCTTTGTGTTGAAGGACTTCTCTCAATTCGCTAAGCTCACAGTAGGTATCTCGTTGCTACGACTAAATGATTTGTCTCAACCTTCTTTTCAGTGGGTCACATGCACTGGGTTGGGCAGTGCCGCAGCCGCAGATATTACTATCGCCGTTTCACTCGTATATACCCTTCAAAAAATTAGGACCGGCATGGCTCGGTATGAAGCTCCTACTCCACGATGCATTTGGCTGATGACCCCAATTCAGAACTGACAATGTCATTACAACTCTGATCGTATATGCTATCAATACTGGCGCTCTGACCTCGTAAGTTCGCTATCTCTATTCTACACAACGGTGGTTGCTTATGCCTTCATTCCCAGAATGTTTGCCACTGTCTGCGTTTTCTGTGTACGTTTTTCATCGGTACCAACCGTTTCAACGGCTCAAGCTTTTCCAGTATGCCTTTATGCCCACAAACTTTGTATGGCTAGCCTTTTTCTGGGTCCTGGGTAAACTGTATGTCGTTCGCTCGCAAATCGGATTTGTCGCTCATAAACTACCTATAGATATGCCAACAGTCTTCTTGCTACGTCCGTCTCCGCACTCTTGGTAGTCCAACAACATACTGACTGGACTATGCAGATTGAACAGCAGAGAGGCTTTAAGAGGCAAGGGAAAGACAGACGAAGGGACAGTCATTCTTCCTATGTCTCAACTGACGAGTTCGAGATCTCACAAGATCCCTACATTCAACACTGTAAGCTATCTCTCTTTTTGCACAATTCTGATCCAGAAGTTGATATACGCCACTCAGTCTAATGGCGGAGGCGTCAGGATCAACGTACATACTACTACTCAGACCATCAGTGACTATCGAGAGGTAATCAAAAAAGCTATACCGGAGTATGTCTCTGACCGTGAATAGGCTGCAAAGGATTTCGAATCGTCTACCCCCTCGACCAATTCTACCTCAAAACAGGTCGACTTCCAATCCATCCCTCCTACCAGATCGTTGGAAAAAGATGATGAAGATAGTTTCGAAGACCGTCGAACGTCCAGACAGTGGGAATACTGATCGAAGAATCAAAAGAACCAAGTCAAAAATTACTTCTCTGATTAGGGTATTCTTCTTAAGACTCATTTTTCTGTATTTCATTTGGGGTGTATCTTGGACTTATCATTTACTTCATTCTTTCTACAACCGTCCGTGTACAGTAACTCAAATTATTACATCTTATTGGAAGAAGTCCGGTATCTTGCCGGGTCTGAATGGTGATCACTCTCGATCATTGGCTGAGAACAAGAAAAAAGTACATCGAAAACCAGTCAGATCTTTCTCTAGAGAAAGAAAATTTGGGGAGTTGATGAACGATATTGCAATCCATGCTGCGTCTCTCCCTGGTGTGAATACACTCAGATCGTACCTTGCCATGTGCAAGAGCAGGAAGTGCTAATCCGTCCCGGCAGGGACCCTATATGTAGTTCCCTGAGACCCATCTAGGTTCTCCATGATACCTAGCTCGAGGTTTATATTTCAGCTTCGGATCGTTCATTCTCTCCTTCACAGAGACGCTAAAATTCGGATTTGGCACATGGATCTCACGTCCTCGGCCAAGGTTCGGTCTATATCGGTTGTTTCTGATCGGTTAATCTATTCGTGTGAGTCAAAAGACTTACACGTAAGTCCAGTGCCAGGCACCGTTCTCATCCTGCCAGGAACGCCGCAACGGCAATAGCTCAAGTATCCACCACCATGGCTTTGATTTCAAGCTATCGGTAATCGGAGCGGAGAAAGCGTCTACTTCATTTGTTCCACTTGTCGAAGGGAGACCGGGTCTCGCGTTGGATTCAGAGAGCTTGTGATTGTCGAGCGTTCCGTCGTGAAGAGCTGAGGGCGTGTCCTCGTGGTCAACACGGGAGGAATTATCACTTTCGGAGGTCCTCAGGAGCCTGGGATGTATGGTTGGCTCTTGCGCGGTGATTGCAATACCAGCTTGGGCGAGGTATGTTTCGTCGAACAGTATACCACACTGGCTCGCCATCACTTCATGGACCATCCAGCTCAAAGTGAGGGTTGACAGCGTGCCTTTCTGTTCACTCGGTTGGTTACCACCTCCGACATCAGAGTGGCAACCTGCGAACCACACTTCAAGAACATCGGTTTCTGGCCTAGTCTCGTGTCCCATTTTCTCATGCGGTGAGTTGTACCCGGAAGCGTAACTTGCTTTCTGGGGATCTCTAGCAGCTTCTGTTGGTGTAGGTGCCGTTCTGTGCCATGTGTTTGGTATATATTTCACCCTGTGCTAAAGCAAGAGTCAGCATGACAGGGTGAATGGCTTCTCAGCTTTCATACTTCATCAAGAGAAAGAGCATGCCGGAATACTCTGATCGCCGTGTTCGAAGATACGAAGGGTAATGTCTTCGACATCAGAAGACCAGTGCTCGCCACAGTATCCCTGATAATGTATGCCTGATTGTTCCGGCCGAGCTTGTTTTGACGTTGGCTTACCAGCATCCCACAAACTCGATAATCACAGGCCGACAGAAAGTTTGCTTAAACTTCCTTGCCTGTCCCATGGCATCGTCTCCGGAATTGGTCTTCTTGTTAGTCTTCTGGGACCCGGTCTTCTTATAAACTGCGTATGCAAACGCGATCTGTTCTTGGTTGTCTTGAGGCAATAATCCCACCTATTCATCCGTCTCTAAGAATCCAAAATGACTCCAGAAATAAACGTACGCTGTAAAGCATTGCTGCTAATGCTCGAGCAGTATACGCGCCCCTGGAGAATCCAAACAGACAGATCTTATCTCCGGCACGATAATTCTGCATCAAGAATCTATAGCCTCCCATAACATGATGATCTAGATACCAAGCAACAGCCTCATCTGCGACTTTCGCCAGCCAGGATGTCAACGGCGAAACCATTCCTGAACCCATCGTATCATTTGCTGAATCGACACCTCTGATAGATGGACATAATGCCTACCTGGGCTAACGTATGTCCCGATACCAGCTTGATAGTAGCACATTTGACGATCTACATTCTCCTTCTGTAACAGTCCAAAAAACTTGACGACATTGGTGTTCTAAATTAGGAGATGAGTGCGGGGATGCGTGCGAATGTGATCGCCGATCACTTTACTCCGAAACTTCGCGTCGGTTCCGTCAAAGCACAGAACCAGATTTCGGCCTTGTTCTATAGGCAGTTCACCAAGGGAAGACATTGCCCGTCAAGAGTGTTGAGGAGCGGAGATGAGAGTTCGAAGCAAGAAGCGCAACCGATCTCTCCATTTCCGCTCTCGACAGCTTTGCTGGTAGAATGACGTCATAAGTGGATTTCATTAGAAAGTCTTCTCGCTTCTTGGGCTAATCTTTTCGCGAATTTGCTTCCGATTCTAGTCCCGCAGTACAAACATACGCGCTTGCTCAACTGCAGATCGACGAGTCGATCATAACGATCATGTAGCCAGAAAAGCCAGCTCCAAACATTCTACAACAAGACTCCGATATATTATTCAGAAAAGACAGTACACACTCCACATGTTGAGAGTACAGAAACAAATAGACGGCGCTATAAGAGAGTGATTAGACAATGGTATAAATGCTCGAATCATCTGGCAGGGATCGAGGCAGCTGAAGTGTGCGGGGAAGTTCTGCTTCTCGGTTTTTTCTTTCGACGCCCGAAAGGACTCGAAGGACAAGGACCAACAGAGAGAAAATTATACATATCCCAACCAACACCATCTGCGGAAAGAATCCAATATTATCTGTCAGAGGATGATAATTGTGAGTTCCTGAAATCCCTTCGGTAGGAAAACTCGTACCAATCAGAACACCTGAACCGGTGGGTCAGATCATCACCCAGGCTAATTTGAAAAGAAACTCACCTTGAGTATCAGGAGCATCTGGCATGCTTGATCGCAAGTGAGGAATCGCCACGACCGCAGCGAAAACTAAAACAAGAACTTTCACGGGTGTATCGACGCCTTTGTCAGCCCAAGAAAGGATGGCCAGACAGATGGCAAGATGAGTGAGAGTCCAGTTAACAATAAAATACAGCAGTGCGTAAGCTATAGCGCCGCTCGATCTGGTCAATTCTAGTCGAACATCCCTGGACGGGCCTTGGACACCGTTGGTGGTGCTGATGGTAGGAATATCCACAAAAGATACATCAAGTAAGTTACCAGTCGTTGAGTTGATAAGCGAAATTTTGTTGATAGGGATTACAGAACCACTGTCTGGTTCTCGAAGTTGGAAGGAGGTGGAGGTGGTGTAGGAATCGAAGGGGTAAAGCACTGCATTTTTTGTGTTTGGGACATGTTCTGTTTCAAAATGAAATAGACTAGGCAGGCTGATATAACGCAAAACATGAGAGTCACGGGAAATCTAGAGATGTGATGATAGACTTACAAATTGGTCAAGTTCGTAGTACTGTCGACGCTGAATTTCATAGGATCGTACTGAATTACAGGTTCCTCAGAACTATCTGCAATCAGCTTTCTCTTCATTTAATAGTCGGTTATTTGTGACATACCCATCTACAAAAACAGCGGCCTTCATCGCAAGCATGCCACATGATGCACCAGTGGTAAGAATAGTGGCATTGTTCCACACAAAATCCTGTCCACATCCCAAGAGCGCCCAAGTAATAGTGATAGACGGCTCCTCGACGTCTGCATCGATGCTTTCACCGATAATGAAGACCTAAGACGAAAATGAACGCCTGCTCACGAGCCAACAACGAAAGTGACATACTCCTGAGAAGTCGGATGAGATCTGTTGTAGAAAAAGAGGGATTTCGGCAGGCTGAGAATGGGAACCGATCGAAAGCGAAAGTATAGTAGTACTAAGTAAAGACAGAACGGAGGCGACGATGATAGCAGGGCGTCGGCCAAGAGGAAAGGATCTTAGTTTGGGAAAATAATTTCGAGAACGTGGTGAGAAGGTCATTCCGCCGTTCCACAATTTCACTTGGTCTGACAGCGCATCCATGGTAGGTGACGCGAAGAATCCATCCGACCGACGAGAAAAAAACATTTGAAAGGAGTGGCTGGCGAACTAGACGTCGCAGGATGAGTCAAAATCCAAAGAGAAAGCTGCTGGACTTTGAGAACCACAGCTTTTATAAAGTCAATCCGAAGACATCCGCTCTATGTCCGGCCATTTAGCCTAAGTGTGGCGAAGGTGTTCTTTACCAGTCAAGCCAGACGTTGCCGCAGTCATTGACGTGTTCCCGTTTGAGTAACAGAACGACTCTCGCCGCTCTAAATCCATAAGCTATGACAGGCATGGAAAGAGCAGAGCGATAGCTTCTAAGAATTTTGGCAAACCGGCACGCGTCCTCCGTAAATTTAATCAAGGCAGTTGCGAGCTTGAACGTTGAACGTGTAGCGTTGACGCGTTGACGCCGGAGCCGGATGAAGACGCGCGACTGCTCCCGGAATGACTCCTCAGTATCTTCTTCCTGCTCAAGTTGTCCTGGTTCCGCGTCGACCGTACTTGTGACTCTGTCCAATGCCAATGCAAACCAACGCGAGCAGAAGAAGATCCCAATAATACGCGCTTCACAATAATTAATCATGGAAACTCCATCGTCTGTACGAGACATGTCTGAATTTGCAAGTTCGGATGAAGATGGCATGGACTGGGAGGAAGTCGTGCCATCAAGTTATGGGCAAGATGGAAACACAGGGCTTCAAGATACACTTGAAATAGACGTCCCTGGCCAGCAACCAATAGAAATAACCTTGCCGACCGCGAAGTCCAAGGAGCAAGCGAAAAAGTATGGTTTTATCATCCCGATAAGCTTCAGACAATTCATCCTCGTTTAGAACACAAGCAAGAGCACGAACATTAGAATGGAGAGCCCAGCAAGTCGTTCGTCTTGAGTCCCACAAACTCCATACCGTATGCCTCTTATCAAGTGCTTGGATTCGGAATAAATGGATAAATGATCCACTACTACACGTACGTCTGGTATGCGACCAATATATCTCTGCACGACTAGACAACGTATTTGCAGGCCCGGCTGATGTCCATGACCCCCATGCCTATCCAGAACTCTTTCCTGATGATCCACAAGAAATTCCAACCCGACCCTGTACAGCGAGGTCGATTATTTCAAGCCGCAGTCGGACGATTGACAAAGTGGTGGCATGAGAATTTTGAGGTCCATCCCAATGGACATATCACGAGCAAGACCTTCAACGAAGCTTTGAGGGAGCCGCAAGCCGATGATAACATCCGTGAACCTTTGCGTGGTCCAAAAAGTCTTATGAAACATGCGTTGGCTTGGTATGGCTCCCGCGATACAAGCGCATTGCTCTTCACCGCGCTTTGTCGTGCTCTTGGAGTGCCGGCGAGACTGGTCGTAAGTCTGCAGAGCGTTCCGTGGCGCAGGTCGGTAGAAAGAACGGATGGGCCAGATCAAAGCGCGTCAAAAAAGGATCCCAAGGGTAAAGGAAAAGCTCGAGCTGTTGAGAATGGGGGCCAAGAAAGTAGTGCAAGTGATACTTTGGATGCCGGCAAGACCAGTGAGTTAATGTTGTTTAACAGATCCATGGCTCGAACTTATTGCTGTGACATAGAACCAGCTCCCAAATCTGTCACCAAGCTGAAAGGCTCGAAACGCAAGAGTAATAAATCCCGTAGTGCGACTCCAAAGCGTAATCCACTTATATGAAGTATTGGAATTTCTTTACTGATTCGCGATAGATTTTTCCCTGACGGCTGAGGAAATCAGTCCGACCATGTGGACGGAGGTCTTCTCCAGAGCAGACATGCGCTGGCTTCCTGTAGACCCTATACGCAACATTGTCAATCAAAGACAGAAATTGGAGCCGCATCCTCAAGATAAAGCAAACCGGATGGTTTATGTGGTGGCGTTTGAAGAGGATGGTTTTGCTCGCGATGTGACGTTCCGCTATGCCAAAGCTTTCGGTGGCGTTACTGTGAAGTCCCGACCTGGCGGAAAGCTTCGCACCGATGGTTGGTGGGAAAGCGTTATATCGATGGTGACTCGTCCATACCGACTGGTCAGTTTGATCTCAGTTTATGTTCGGAACAAAATTGATGCTCTGTAACAGAAGCGCGATGACATAGAAGACGAGGAGTTTGTGATCAAGCAGGTCACTGAAGGGATGCCGACATCCATGACGGGTTTCAAGGACCATCCGGTGTACGTACTATCCCCAGTGTCGTAACCTGAGTCTGAAACAAGTACAGCTATGTATTGGAACGACATATCAGGCAGACCGAGGTCATTCATCCAAAACGAGAAGTTGGCAAATTTCGCGGCGAATCGGTTTATCACCGTTCGAATGTACTGGCTCTCAAGTCCTCTGAGAATTGGATGCGAGTCGGCCGGCGAGTCAGGGAAGGACACCAACCCTTGAAGATGGTCAAAGCCCGAGCAACGACAGTGCATCGACGACGAGCGTTGGAGATGGCTCAAGCTGAGACAGGCGAAGAATCATTGCAGGGCCTCTATTCCGAAGCTCAAACAGAACTCTTCATCCCAGATCCCGTAATAGATGTAAGAGATTCCCGTTTCATACTAGGCAGCCGTGGCTTATATCTACTCCGCCAGGGCAAAATACCTAAGAATGACTTTGGCAACATTGACTTGTATGTGCCAAGCATGCTTCCCCGGGGTGCAGTGCATGTGCCGCGTAAGTCGTCCGATCTACGCGAGATGCGTGGCTGACATTTCATAGACAAAGGAACTGCGAAAATCGCGCGAGAAATCAAGATTGATTACGCCGAAGCAGTGGTGCGTACGGCGACCCTGTGTTTCAAACTAGACTCTCATATCCGATCCAGACGGGTTTCGAATTTAGGAAGGGTCACGGAATACCTATTCTCACGGGTGTCGTTGTGGCTGAAGAGCATGAAGAGCTATTGCTTGATGTGAGACATCAAGTCTTGTCTTAGCATGCGATACTAAAGAGTCAACTGTTTAGGCGTATTGGGAATCTGTCCATGATGCCGAAGAAAAAGAACGCCTTAAGAGAACAGAGCGTGTCATCCAACGCTGGACAAAACTGATACACGGTCTACGCATTAGGAAGCGAATGCAAGAGCAATATCAACGCCCCGACGAACCGATGCACGATGGCGCGGAAGAGGAAGAGGAAGCCCCCATCGCCGAACAAGGAGGCTTCGTCTCCAACATGGATTCAGTGATCCAGCACTACAATCTACCGAAACCAGTGCACAATGTGGACGTATCGTATCAAGAGCCTTTCAAGGAATCCGCGTTACACGAGGAAGAAGAGACAGATGAGCCTTGGACGGGACCTGTTCTCCAGGTCCCTCAAAATCCAGATCAAGGCTCAGTGGATGATAGCCCTGCTCCATACGATAATTCGTCAACGCGACCGATGACTATGGAGGCATTCGCCGAAGCCAGCTCAAAAGTCGTAACACCAAAAACCGAGACAGCGCCCAAAGAAATTTTGAAGAAGAAAGGAACGCAAACAAAGCCGTCAAAAACCAGGGCAACGAAGTCGCCTACGAGGAAGCCAGTGCGAAAACGACGGCGCGCCGAGCTCGATGAATCGGATGACGAGGCCTCTTCCCTCGTCGTAACCACGGCCGCGTCAACGCCCGAAGGCGGCAGAAAACTTCGACCTCGGGCGCCGAAGAGCGCAGAAAAAATACGCGCAGAAAGGGAGGCGGAGGAAGCTCTTCGTTTAGCGTTGGAAGAAGAGTAACGTTGAATTTCGTAAATTATTATTTACTATTGTACGGACTGTTCCTGCTTTGTGGCTGACTGTTCTATGTTTGTGTCAAGCGTTGTCGCGTCGTGGGATCGGGGACGGAATTCGGAAGGAAGCAAAATGGCGAATGTTAGATAAGACGTGTGTCCTCTGACTTCTGGGATCGTCTTTGAGACGACTATTTTGGGCGGGTTGTCTGGTAGGTCCGCAGGGGCGCGGTGATCTGGGTCTGCGTCAGGGACAGGCTGCGGGACTGAGGAAGAAGAGCCGGGATCGGAAGGGGCAGGGTCCTGCAATCTGGGCCTTTTGAGATTTTGATCGTCTGCATCTTCATCTCGCTTTCTTTTTCTTAGCTGGGCGTTCGAGATCTGTCTTAGTCGGCGCTGTTCTCGCTTGATCTCAGACTCTTTGAGGGCATTAGTAATCTGGGAGACAGGTGGCGGGGCCGGGTTTGAATAGGTCTCCTGGGGGAATAGGAGGGACTCGTAGGTCTGTATTTCTGTTGGTTTGTCAGTGGCGATGTCGGGTGACGGGTGACGGATTGGGGGTGTCTACCTGAAAAGGCGTTTTCATTGAGGGCAGCTACGGTCCGCATGACCTGCTCGATGCAGGGACTGAAACAACAGACGCGGGCCGAGATGTCGGACTGGTGATTTGGTGAGATCCAGGAGAGGTGCAAGATCTGGAGAACACGCACGCGGAGAGCGAGTTTCACATGAGGGACAGCTTCCCAAGGAGCTGGTAAGTCAAGGAAGACGGCATCCGCCCGATCAAGGAGGCCGAAGCCGTCTTTGCATACATTTCGATGAGCAAGCGTTATGCGCTGGTGGAGGCCGTGACGCAGAAATTCGATGCTGGATATTGTCAGCATGGGGGAGCTCGGGGATGGCGTCGGGTACCGACCGAGCTTTGTCGACTCTGTCTTGATGGAAGTCGAATGAAAAAAGGTGGCCCTTTGAGCCGACGGTTCGGGCAACAGAGTGGGAGAAGGAGCCGGACCCGGTGCCTGGAAGATCGCCGCCGACAGGTGGAAATAGCGTGCGATGGATAAGTCAGCAAAGGCTCGGTACGGGGAGGGGCGAGGATCGAACCAGCCTCGATAACCGTGCTGCCAGGCCGGACGGCGAGCATGCTTGTGACGAATGCAATGTCGGCGAGATACAGAATTTGCGTGCGATGGGGCAGCGCGAGTGTCCAGAGCTCGGGGGTTGGACGCAGGACATAGAGAAAGCCACGCTCCTTTTGCGAAAAGACCTTGGAGCCGTAGAGCACACCGACGAGAGCATCGTGCGGAAAGGCGCCGTAGCGGCCGTTGAAAACTTTGCCGGGGGTGACGACGAGGGCCTGGATGATGTCGCGGCCCTGGGTTGGGTAAGCAGTGGACGACGGCGACGACGATGAGGACGACTCACGAGCCAGAGGATGACAGTGTCGCCGGACGCAACAGTGGGAGCGACGGACCACATGTGATGATGGTGGGAAAGTAGATTGGTGGAGATGCAGATCTGAGATCTCGTTCATGTTCTCAATTCGGCAAACACCAGCGGCGAATTTCCCGTATTACGCTTCCCGTCTGTCTCGCCCTCACTTTCTTCCCTTCCTCCTCCAGCTCGCCCCTCCACCCGTCCTCACCGTCGCCGCCGTCCCGCTCGTGCCCCCCATGGACGTCTCCTTCAGTGAGCACCCCTCTTGAGTTCGTCTCTCTCTTGCTTTGTGTATTTATTTGCTTCCACAGTCGCAATCATCGACTCTGGCAAAGACGTGCGTACCCCCTCTTGTCTCTTCCTTTTCGCTTATCCAATCTCGGCTCCTTCTCCTAGGCTCGCTGGCTCTGGCTTTCCAACTCTGTCACAGAGCTTCTCGGCTGGCTCCCAGAGGAGCTCGTCGGCAAGTCTCCTTTCGAGCTCATGCACCCCGACGAGCTACACAAGGTCCAAGAAATGCACTAGTCAGTCCACTTCATCTTTAGCTTTCCGCCACTCGTCCGACCCAGCCCCATCTTTCGCAGCCAAACCGTGTCGCAGGACAAGGCAGCCGCAGTGGCTTTTCTCCAGTTCAAACACAAAGATCCCGGTCGTTACATCCTCTGCAAAATAGCTCGCTCCGTCATCCACGATGCCCTCATCGGCTCCGTTTCTGCCGCACACGAGGGGAACAGGTTGATGGTCAGCACTTCAACAGCACAAGAAGTCGAGGTCATAAGTTCCGATGCTGCACGCTTTTGCTATCGTGTTTGTATTCATATTCAGTCACCCCTCTTTCTCTGCTCACTCGCTTGTCCTTAGCGTTGGAACGACCCGACACCTGCCCCAGTCAATTTCCCTAGCCGTTCGTCTCCCGCAGTTAGCTCGCCCTCACCCTCGTCCAATGGAGACTCGAGTGAGGCGTTGGTCGAGACCATGCGTCGGTACGATGACCAATTCCCTTACGACACCGTCCATCCGTCCGAACGCACCGGTCTGATCTTGAATCGGTTCACTTTGGGCTGTACTGTCTTGTATTGTACCAACGATCTTATACTTGACTCAAAGCTCGTTCAAAGTCAGTCCCTCGGCTTCACTTGGTCGTACGATTATTAATCACATTCACTCAGATCGTTTCTTCTTTGATTTTGTTGACGAGGAAGACCAAGCGGATGTCCTACGATGGGTCAACATGGTCAAGGGATGGGCTAAATCCGACAAGACCGACGGTCCTCCTGCGGATGGTGGCTTCTACTTTGGCAAATTCAAGCTCTGTCGTGCTGGTCGACACTCTATCATCAATTCTGCTACGCAGTAAGTGTCTCAGTTCTTGACAAATCGTAACGATCCCAAACTTTGTCCTAGACCCGGTTCCGATCATCCCCCTCGCAAGGTGACTCACCGCCAACGTCCATCGGCTGTGGCTGCAGGATCAGGGGGTGCCGGATCTCGTCGAAGGTCCCGCTCGAATGCGACCAATGCAACCTCTCGCACGGGTCATGAGAGCAGCCAGGCATCTCGACTCCCGGCGACAGCGGAAGAGCAGAACAGAAATGGCGAAGAAGCAGCAGGTCCACCTTCGACCGTTTCGGAGAGTTCGAGCAAGACTCAGGAGCCAAGATATTCCGAGGATACGGTGGAGGCCATCTTCTCTGCTCATTCGGACGGACTCATCGTCATCCTTCGACGAGCTCAGGAACTGGCCTCGAGATCTCGAACTTGACCCCCAAAAAATCGCCGTGTCAAACTTCCCGTTACGGACATTGATTCTTCACGACAGCTCAAGAATGATAACGGATTATTTGTATTTGTTCAGTCTACGTTCTTCGTATTTGGTTGTTTTTTGTCACGGCATTCGACCCCTTTTTTCGGTCCCTCTACTATATACCCCCCCTTCGGCTTCCTTCATGTCCAGCAGCATTCCAACTCCAACCCCTGCCATGTATTTTTGCGTGTTCCCTTTTACATCATATGCTTTGTCCATGGATCCCGTCTCGATTTGTCATTATCCCTTTTCTTCCATAGAGCCATTACGCCCATTACAAATATCCCACTTGAGGACGAGTTTATATGTATTTCCAGACATCCAGAAACCGCATTGTGTCCACAGCAGATCTGAGATCTAGACAGTAATGTTTTCTTCTCCTCAAGGCCGCTTCAAGCTGCTAAAATCGGACAAGCGAAGGGTGTTTGGATAATTATAGGACGATGCCGTGTCCTGGGCCTTGGATTTGAGAGGTTAGACGACGTCCTGGGTCTTGCACCTCTTGGTTCATACACAGTGGCGGCACTAACGATGACGAGGGAACACGTGTCCAAAGTGTCCGATTGCTACCCTGCTTATCCAGGGTCGCTGCGGCCAAGAGACGTAACGGACACGGAAGGCGACACCACCCGTGCATCCTGCTTCTCTGAGTCATATTCTCGTCGCAGAGCTAACAAGTTTGAAACACCGGGACCGCTGAAAAATCCTCTCCAACGCATCCCCAAGCCCCGAAAACAATGCAGGCTATATATTTGAGCCCCGTAGACTGATTGTGCAGAGTTTCAGCCGAGTCGGCATCGCTGGTGCACACCAACCATTCTTGCACAAGGCAAGATCTGAGATGCTAGCCGGGACCAAATTAGCGCTTGATCGTCGGAAGTTCGGATGTGGTCAGGGACGAGATACGAGATTTGTGCAAGATCGCGACCATGTTGTTCAGGGCATGGAAGGACCGGTGTATCGGCGGCAGATGATCAACGGTTCTAAATCCACTCTATCCGATGTCGTCTTGCTTTCAAAGATTAGAGTTAGAGATTGCATTGTGCGGCTTTCTTTTGGCGTGCCTATCATTTCCCATCACGCTATTGTCGATCGATGGTCTGTTTTTTCGAGCATTAGTCACATTACGCGACTAGTGCAGGTTATGCCGTAAGTGGCGTAGCACTGTAGTAATAGAACAAGGAGGTGTTGTCATGGTCTAGTCGATGCTTTTGCACAAACAAAAGGTCACCAAGATCCAACGCCATTAAATTGTTCATTTCGACTGCAGATGAATTCATACAATTTGACATGAGATCCCCGTCGTATTCGACGTCAAATCTGGTGAGTTACTAGTCAATTGGTCAACAAAGATGTTTGCCCCTCATACTACTCTCGATGAAGAAGAACCTCGTTCAATGAGAGTCCTTGTAGGGGCTCTGGTCAGATGACGCGCGATTTTCTGTACACCCCACTTTCATCAAGCGCCAACACGACTAAATGGCCTTGTGGCGGTCGTGGACGCGGTTAGTGCAGCCTCGTCGACCACACGAAAGGGCGCGAGCAAAGAGCTGCTCGGCATCGGAGTACGCGTCACCAACGAACCCCGAGGGCGGAGCGGATGCCGGAGCTCTTGCCGGACGAGGATCGGCCGTCGGACGGTCGGCTTTTTCTCATCGGCTTCCCGATTAAGCGACTTTGCGCTCCTATGAACTCTCACCTTTATAGCCTCGACGTCGCATCCACACGCTTTCCCATCCTGCAAAGCCATGGCAGCCTGCGAGAACTGCACAAAGGGGTATATCTTGGAGGGTGAACCGAAAGGCTCGATTCAGCCCAATGGAGCCTACCTTATCAAATCGCCTACTCCTTCGACTAGAGCTATCGTCTTCTTGACTGATGTCTTTGGACTTCCCCTCAAGAATTGCAAAATTGTGGCGGACGAGTTTTCTGAAAAGTTAGGATGTGATGTCTGGGTGCCTGATCTCTTCGAGGGTGCGTTGTACATCTTGACTTGCCAGAATTCGTTTTGACTTTGCAATAATGTCTAGGTAAACCACCCGTCACACCGGAGCAATTAGGTCCACTCTTGACTGACGTTCCCGGCGTTCACGTCAGCATATTCAGCAAGATTTGGACCATATTATCCCTCCTTCATGTGATCCCAACATTCATTCGGAATCGTCCCTCGATAGTCGATGGTCGAGTCGAAAAGGTGCATTAACTTGCCACCTCTTCCGCTATGCAGTATTCAATCAGTTTCTTAGTTTGTGGCAGAGATCAAACCTTCTTACGAGAAACTTGGAGCCGTCGGGTTGGTATTTCGTCTTACTCACACCACCAAAAGCTAATATCCTGTTCAGATATTGTTTTGGCGGTGCGTTGTCTGTTCAAGGACGACTGGCTCCAGGTTGACACCCCATGCAGGTGCCATCGCAGGGAGATTAGCCTCCACGGATTTATTCCAGAGTGCGGTCATCGCTCATCCCGGAGGGCTCAAGAAAGAACAAATAGAAAAAATCAAGGTTCGTTCCTTCACTTGGTATCTGTTTATTTCTGACATTCGGGACAGATTCCAGTCTCTTGGGAATGCGCCGAAGGTAAGACATGCTCTTTGAATGAGTGCTCAATCTCAACGATCTTTAGAGGACCACTCTTTCTCCTTGGATCTTGTTCATGAGAGCGAGGCTTTCTTCAAAGCTAAAGAGGGAACCGAACAAGCCCTTCCTTACGAATTCAAGATCTACAAGGGTTCGTCTGCCTCTCACATTCGCAGCATTTGATTAATCACCTCGCGCAGGGACTACACATGGGTTCGCTGCTCGTCCGAACCTCGGTATTCCAACCGTTAAGGCAGCTTTCGAGGAGGCATGCCAGCAGACCGTTGACTGGTTCCAAAAGACTTTGTAGTTTCATTCGATTTCTTGCGCCATCGTGAATCGTGATACCCAACACTAATTCTAGACCTCGATATCAAAAATGAGTTTATCTATTAGATGCCATTAGAACATTGTTTCCGATCAATCTGTTATGCATACCTAGCGTCAAGTCAGCCGTCGCTGCTTGATAGTCCACATGAGGCTTGGCCTTCGCGTAGATATCCAAGTCACTTTTATTGTCGAATGTCAGGATAGCGCCTGCAGAAAGGGTGTTAGCCGACCGAACGTTGAAGTGAGGCCCATTTCAACCATTGTCCCAACCGCCGTCCTTAACATGCGGGATCTTAGTGCCAATCTTGATGTCTTTGACTTGTGGGATCAGATCCTTCAGTGCCGCCAAAGAGTCCGCCCATGCTCGTTTGTCAGACTCGGTTGATGTAGGGGTGAACTTGATGAGGACTGGCATACACAGTTGTTATGCATCTGACAGATCTGCACAAATTATATGCACACCTATGTGAAAGATGGCCATAGCTCTTGAATTTTGATTGAGAGTCACTGTGAGAGATCGAAGGCGCGTCGACTTTCACGGCAAAACTAGAAGTCGTCATCCAGAGGTTGAGTTTCATGGCCGCACATCATCACAGCCGCAAAGATCTAGACATAGACTTTCCAACATCGTATTAGCATTCAAGTCGTCAGAATAAACCAGCCAGAATATTTTTGACCGAGTCGAATCGGGCGTATAATCCGGGAGTGGAACCCCACGTGCCGGACTTAGATCCAGTCTTTCAGGGATTTGAAGAGGAGCCATGCATTTAACGCCCATTGACCCTCTTCAGAGCACCTCCTATGTCTACTCTGGAATCGTATGAGTATTCTGAATCGACCTCGACGACGCTCGAGTGGAAAGTCACTGGACTCAAGACTCTATTTGATGGGAGCGTGGGTGAAGCCAAGTCTAAAGTGACGAAATCAGCCCGGTTTGGTGGAGGGCGGTGGCAGGTGAGTTGCATTTTGATGTTGGCCTATTCGCATTGAAGCTGACGACCAACAGATACTGTTTTATGCCAATTCTGGGACCGATGGTGGAGCGTATGTCAGCTTGTATCTATCGTGCGAGGTGAGCTCTTCGGCAACTTGTTTAGTGCCCGCGGTCTCTGATCTAGTTTGAAAGCCAACAATCGAAGAACGAGAGAACGCTTTCAACGGAAAGTGAGTGTTGGCAGTTACTGATTCATATGCGGAGCTGATGTCCAACTTTTGAAGATGGGTTCGAGATGGATTGTTCAAATTCGTTTTTGAGCTGCGAAAGTAGGGCGATTTGGTCAGATTGCGAACGGTCTCTCATGCCATCCAGCACCAACAAAGGAACAATGTACAATACTAAAGAGGCTTGCGATCATTCCTTCAGCTATAAGGTGCTTTTCCTAGCTTTCATTGTGGAACGAACGCTAACAGGCATTCAGACTGCAAACTGGGGATGGTACGAATAACCCTCTTCTGAGATTCTGTCGTAATCAACAGATTTTGATTCAGGGCTCAGTTCGCGCGTCGCGATCATGTCTACTACTCTTCTAACGCAGTGAAGGTGCGCGTAGCCTCTGGACGTCTGACTCGATATTCATAGCCGCGCAGCAACAAGATGCTTTCGTGATAATCTGCACCATAACTTCGTCGCCCGCTTCGCCTTCCCCTCCGTCGCCGATCCCTCGACAATTTGTGCCACGAGATCTTGTTGAGTCTTTTGGAGCCTTACTCGATAATCCGCTATACTCGGATGTCGAATTCGTTCTTCCTCGTCAACGAGGTTCCGGTACTCGTTCTATCCTTGCCAACAAACGATTACTCCAGAGAGCCGAATACTTCAATGCCAGTGAGAACCTCCAGTATTTCAGTTGAAAAAGATATACTTATGTGGCTGAAGTGTTCAACTCCGGTTTCGCTGAAGCCTCGCGAGACACGTTGTCGGCCAACCTCGCACCTTCTCTATCGGATGGGGCCAGCGTTATGTCGCACAGTAGAGCAACAGAGTCCGAGGTGATATGAACGACTGCTTGAGGGTTTCTCAAAACTCACTATTACCTTCAGACTGTTCGGTCATTCGAACAACGTCAGGACGACTCTGACTGCGAAGATGATGATGATGAGCTTTTGGACAATGATGTTGAAGTCCAAAGTATCCGTTCTCGAGACGAACATGATTCTTCGATGGGCGATACCAGAAAGGAAATCACGGAGTCTTCAGACGCAACAGAGGAGACCATACGAGAGCCGGAACAGATGCCCAATGCGAGTGTGAGCACCTCATGGATAATGGAGAAAAGTGTGGTGCCCGGCCCGCCGAGACAGCAAGTGATTGTTCGGGATGTTGCGTATATCACTTACCGTGCTGTTCTCTATTATGTGAGTAGTGATGGTCCCATTCCGCGGCCATAGTCTGATCAGATTTCAGCTGTATACCAACACTATAGTCTTCGCTCCACTTTCATCTTCTTATCCCTTGAACACTCCCGCACCTTCTCTCCACAACACACCTTCGTCTGCGTCGCTGTTACGAACGTCTCAGGGACAAGGACTTCTGACCGCCTCTCGGACAATTCAGCAGTCTGAAGAACAATCGGAAGGCCCTCAAACCCGCAAACGATGGCTCAAAGAATGGCAGAGCAACAATCCAGATCGTGTCAGTCCATGCTCTGCCAAAGCTGCATATCGTCTCGCTGATAGTGAGTACCACCTCACTTTTTGTCCCTTATAAATTCCTAAAAGGTCATTGTCAGTGCTTGACTTGACGGAGTTGAAAACTAGAGCCTTCCAGGTAATCTAGCTGACTTCAAGGACTCGTGCCTCTGGCTAACACAATATCCATAGCACATTGTCAAGTCTTTGACCGTCCATAATGTAGCCTATGAAATGTTCTCGTCCTTTTCCGCTCGTTTCGAAGAAGTTCGCACTGTGCGTTTCAAATTTCTCTCACCGACTATGACGTCTCATCAGTGACAGATTCAAATCGATTTCTTCTTGTCTCACTGGGCGGAGATCCGTGGTTCTGAAGTGATGCGAACTATTTGGCAGCAAATTCGAGGTGGCCGACACCCCGGATTCGAGCAAGGTATGCACGGTATCTCCAAATCGATCATAAGCTGACATTTGTCTAGTTTGGCCGCTCATCGCTATGAATCTCGAGTTCAAGCCCACTGCCCCGCAGCCGCGGGCAGGAGATGAGAAAGAGGCTAGTGCTAACATTGAATCCTAATGTATCTCTGTTGTGATCTTAATTGTACTTCGTCGCTATCTTTTTGTACATCTGTATCAAATCTGCTAATTGAGCCCGTACCTGTTGAATATCTGGATCGTGACAGAGACTGAGTTTGGAGGTCCGATTTGAAGTTGGTTTGGGAGGCCCTTACCCCAGCTCGCGCACTACACTCATGGATCATCAGACACGAATCGAGGCCGCGTCCAAATTCTTACTGCAGGCTCCTCCAGGCGAAATCAACGATGTTCTCAATGGTCCCAGGCTGTTCCACCGCCTTCTCTGCTAGAAGTTCTGACATGGTGGCCAGATGTGCGAATGATCATTAACGATGACGGCTCGCTGCAGGAGGGAATCTTGCCTGTCTTGCATGAATATAACGTCACCCAGTTCATTACGACAGAGGTCCCTGGTGTTGAACACCAAGTACGTCTTGAAACTCTTCCATCGCGATCAACTTATCTGATTTAAGCCTTGCAGGTAATTATTAGCAACGCATCGAAAGTATCACAAGAAGAAGGGTTTGATCAGGACACAAGCCGTTTCGTAGACCCCCAGTCTTCCAAAAGTTTCGCATTCGATCATCTTCGTCTGGTTGGTGCATCACGGTGGACTCGTTGAACTGCGAATGACGTGACTTTGTCTGCGGAAAGGAAGCTTCAGATCTTCAGCCGTTTGAATTCTTCGCAGAAACAGAGCCTTTGCGGTACGTCTGGGCTGGAGTACATGTCCTGTTGCCTAACGTAACCCCGATCCAGAACCGCTCTCCAAACTGCCACCACCAACTACGTGAAGGATCACTTCCACGATGCTGTTTCAGCAGTCCTTCCGTCACCACTTGCCTCTTCGTCATCCGAAGAGGGTCCCAAGAAGTTCATAATCCAAATCGTGGGCAACAAATATAATCCGTCGAATTTCTGGTACATCACTTGAATGGATGTGTACGATGGAAGTTAATGTATCGTAGGGCTGGACGATGGCGATCATCGTATACACTAGACACTGAGTCTGGCGAGCTTACGGGAAAAATTGACGTTACTGTCCACTATTACGAGCAAGGAAATGTGAGTTAACCCTTAAAATTGTATCCTGTCAGCAAGTATTGACCACTTCAAAGGTACAACTTGCCTCTTCTCATGCCCCATCAATATCCCTTCGGGCCAGCTTGGCGTCGTCGTGTACTCAACCATCGAATGCCATAAAAATCCTTGCGCTCATTGGGGACGTCGAGAAGAAGTACCAAGAAAGCCTTGCAGATGCCTACCACCTCATGGGGGACAAGACTTTCAAAAATCTCCGACGTGCATTGCCTTTGACAAGACAGAAAATTGATTGGGACAAGGTAAATCTACTTGGCCATACCTGAATCAGATCTCACTCTCAATTCTTGCACAGGTAACTGGCTATAAATTGGGCGCAGAGCTGAACGCAAGCCGCACTGGCTTGAATCCCTCCGACTGACGTGCGCGCGTGAGGTATTGTAGTTTATAGTTGACATGAACATGTGGTGCTACGCATCCAGCTGAGGGTCGACTTCTAATGCATCTTTGAGATCTACGGGAGACGTCCATTTCCATATCGAAAATCGATGATTTACTCCATCCAGGCCGGGAACGCAAGATAAGCCACCGCAACCTCCCGTTTGATTCATGGGGTAGATGTAAAATACGTCCTTTACACGAGAGTGTAAGAGTGCCATCGAGCACATTATACATGGTTCGTGGGTGGTGAACAGTGTTCTCGACGTCAGGAGATAGCGTTGGCCATTTCTGGTCATATTGTCGCTAGACTCCGGCGGAGAGTGTTGGGCATTTGAGACCTGCCGTAACAGATTCATGACAGAATGTCGAAGAGGGTGGTTCGTTGAATTCCGTGTGTCGCGTGCTGCTAAACCGCTCACTGTTTCCCATTCGTCTGGGACGTACGAGGCGATTGGAATCTGCTTTAATGAGTACTGATGCTTGATCGTCTGAGAGAACGGAAATTCACCTCTCCCATTTCTTTCGCACGTCGTGCTTCATCAACTACGCGTTGTATGCCAGCCCGGATCCACCGAATCCTCCCATATGTCCAGGTTATTTTTTCAACGCGCCGGGGTTGATAGACCGTGGGCCAGATGGTGCTTTTCAGGACCACTTCTTCAAGATTTCGAGCAGGGGACGTTGGGACTGGGGAGATGTAGGGCTCTGGTAGATTAGGAGGGAGGACTGTAGGGTGTTCGAGTGACAATAAGAGCGTGCTCTTGAAACCACCCTCCTCTAAGGAAGTCTTTCGAACACGCTTCAAGTGTTGCAGGTCAGGCATGCCAAGACCCGTTTGGCGTATGAATCTAGCATCTTGGGTTGGTGAGACGCATAGAATAATATGACTGAGTACGTACGTACTCTAAGAGCGTAGTGGTTTCTCGCGGTTCAGGTATGTCTACCACCCAGGCATCCACTTGTGAAATCTATCAGCACAACTCAATCATAATGGGAGGTATACGCACCAGTTGCGACCACACCATTAGACAGCTCTTCGCCATCGTCGCGCAGATATTTAAAAGATTCGAATGGAAGGAGATCATCAGGAAATAGGTCTGTGGAAATGCCGTCATCTTCGGTGCTGTCGGGGGACGCGACATCATTTGATATCGGGGTTTCGTGATTTTGAAAGGATTCGTTGGATACGTCGTTGTCTTCGAACCACAGATTATGCGAGTAAAATATACAGAGCTCGTCTCCCTCCAGAATATTTCTAGAAGTCGTGAAACGGATGCATTCAGCTTCCGCATCGATGGAATAAGTCACGTTGGGGTGCGAAGAATGATTGAAAATAGAACCTAGTAGATTCAGAGATCCAGATGATCTTGCTTTGCAGATTATTGATTGACATACCCAAGCCAAGCGCTAACGCCATCCTCCCACTACGATCTGGCCAGCAGAATGTATAATGATCCAAAACGGTGTGCTTTCCGTGGGTTTCATATTCGTCTTTCGAAAAGAGTAAGACCGGAGAGATCTCGACCACAGTTTGCGAAGAGATTGGTCGCGTGGCTATATAGCAGAATGATGAGTCTGTACGAAAATGGTTCAGATCATACGGACCTATTAATCCACGACCTTTCCCATCCAAATATTGAATCTCCAAACCTAGATCGTTGAGGTGAGGCGTGCTCTTTGGCGTCGCCATTGCAAAAGCAGCTTGAAGAAATAGCCTGAGCCTCCCAGTAACACGTGACAATTGCCCATCACCACGTACGAAAGCCGTTGGACCTCCTTCTGGAGCTGCTTACTCTCCGTGAACCACCGTTGAGCCTGTAGGCTTCCTTGCGGTTGCTGGACGGACCTGCACCGATACTCTCACCGTCGTTTACGCAAAAATGGCACGCAGCAACGGCGGGGATCTCGTGGTCGCACCTCGAAAGGTTCCTCAAGTCCTACTCTTGTCGCTGTTGCCAATATCGCTGTGGTTGATTGTCAGAGCACTTATTACGCCTGCTCTTCCCCTCCCCGCTCTTTTCAGCTCTCTTGGTGTCTCAATTCTTGCTGGAATTGTCGTGACCTACGTCATACCTCCCTTGGGCCCGAATTTTGTTAGAGCCGGACTGAAAGGAAGAGATCTACTGAAGCCGAAAAATGAGGAATTCGTGTAAGAGTTATCTTGATTAGAATGAGTCGTGGCTGATCGGGTATTGCAGTCCTGAGAGCATCGGTCTAGTTTGCGCGGCCGTCTACATTATGACGATTATATTATTTATCCCATTCTTGTTCTCTGAGGCATTCACGGCGAAGGTTGCATCGCATCATCTGGAGGGTCTGGCTGGTGGTGAATTCCCAATCCAAAAAGTTCGGCCCTCATAAATCTACCGCGAAGGATATTCTCATTTATGGATAGCTTGCAGTTTACCTAGCTGCTGTGCTATCTCTGCTAATAGCGACCCTCCTCGGCTTTCTTGACGACATTTTTGATATACGGTGGCGACATAAGCTGCCTATCCCTCTCATTGGATCGATACCCATTTTAATGGTATATTTTGCCGAACAAGGCAACACAGACGTCGTCATGCCTATTCCATTAAGGAGGTTTTTCGGTCAGATAATTCATTTGGGTGCGAGATCTCTATCTGCTGAAAATCGGGAATACGAGCTTACAAGAATTATAAAGGGCCTCTTTATTACTTATATATGGCATTGCTCTCTACCTTCACGACGAATTCGATCAACATTCTGGCCGGAATCAACGGCTGTGAAGTCTCTCAGGCGTTCATCATTGCCCTGTCTGTTACTTTAAACGACGTGCTATACCTTCCATGGTCGTTCCACATCCCTGTTCCTTTCTTGGGCGCCGACTTCGTGATTGGGGGAGTGTACGGTGCAGGCTTGGCTCATGGGAGCAAAGAACTTGTCGAAAGACATCTCTTGAGTTTATACTTGCTATTGCCACTCATCGGGGTTTGTGCGGGATTCATGTTCCACAATTGGTCAGTTCGTGTGCAAGCGTTGATGAGATGGTGTTGACCACAAATCTTTCGTGTAGGTATCCTGCACGCGCATTCCCAGGCGATACGCTCTGCTATCTGACGGGAATGGCTTTCGCTGTCGTGGGAATAGTCGGGCACTTCTCCAAAACATTGCTTCTGTTTTTCATGCCCCAGATTTTCAACTTCATCTTGAGCTGTCCGCAGTTATTCGGACTGGTGCCGTGTCCTCGCCACCGTGTACCCAAGTAAGTACTATCTGCAGATCGAACGCCTTTTTCTAAGGAAACCTCAGTGTCGACAACCTCACTTTGCTCTTGCATCCCTCCGAAGCAAACAAAGACCAGCCCTTCCCTGAAAACCTCAGCAGGCTGTCAGTATTGGTGCTCAAGATCTTGTCTTATCTGCGCCTTACAAAGCTTACTGTGAATCCTACCACCGGAAGCATTACTTCTTGTACGAACTTGACAATTCTCAATGTTTTGCTTCTGGTGTTCGGGCCCACACGCGAGGAATCGTTGACGCGGCGTTTGATCGCTGTTCAGATTTGTGGTAGTATACTTGCTTTTGGTATTCGCTATGGACTTGCCGGACTAGTGTACGATGGAGACCGCAGATAGCTTGTCTAGAACACGGAACAGTTTCATTTTGCGGGAGAGGAACACCGGGAAATATCGGAGGAGAGCCATTCGGCAATAAGCGCATGATACTTGTCGCCAAATCGGAACCCCGCACTCTCAGCGAGTCGCAAATCACATGAAGCAAGCTAAGACTTTAGTGTTCCTTCCGACAGCATATAATCTCCATTTCACTCGCTATGTCTGCTCCTGAAGGCCCCTCAACTCTTCATCACCTGACGCTACTTTCTCTGGCATTTATTCATGGACGAGCGCGCACAATTTCAGAGTGAAGTCAAGCAAGTAGAACAATGGTGGAAGGTGACTTGCTCAGTTTGTCTCAGTATGAATGAGCTCATCGTTGCATCAGAGTCCACGCTTTGCACGAGTTAGAAGACCATATACTGCAGCTCAGGTCGTCTCGAAGCGTGGCACGCTACCCATTTCATACCCCTCGAATGAGATGGGCAAGAAGCTGTGGCATGTTCTCGAGAAACACGCTCAGCAGGGTACGCCATCGCACACATATGGAGCGTGAGTGACTCTGATTGCATTCACCTAATAATTATCTGATAGTATGACGTCTGAAGGCTTGATCCTGTGCAGGTCACACAGATGGCAAAGGTGGATGAGCTTCCGTTTCGCGTTCATGCCTCCTATTAATCCTGGTTCTCAGTACTTGGAAACTGTTTACGTATCGGGCTGGCAGTCTTCGAGTACTGCTTCCAGCACACATGAACCAGGCCCTGACCTTGCAGGTGACGAACCAACGCATTCGTACCGAGGAACGGCTCACTCATATTTCCACAGATTACCCCTCGAATACTGTTCCGAATAAAGTCGAACATCTGTTTATGGCTCAGCTCTTTCACGATCGAAAGCAGCGCTTCACAAGGTCTCAGCTCTCCGAGGCACAGCTCCAATCGACTCCGTATGTCGATTACCTACGGCCCATCGTTGCCGACGCAGACACAGGCCACGGTGGTCTGACTGCTGTCATGAAGCTCGCGAAGATGTTTGTCGAAAAGGGTGCAGCAGGCATCCATATCGAGGATCAAGCTCCGGGTACGAAGAAATGTGGTCATATGGCGGGAAAAGTACTGGTCCCCATTCAAGAACACATCAATCGACTTGTCGCTATTCGGCTACAGTTCGATATCATGGGCGTCGAGAATCTCGTCATCGCAAGAACCGACTCTGAAGCTGCCACTCTTATCACCACGAACGTCGATGATAGGGATCATCCATTCATCCTGGGATCCACTAACCCCGATCTTCCTGCGCTCGTGACCGTAATGAACGAAGCAGAGTCGTCAGGAAAAGCAGGCGATGCTTTGCAAGCCGTAGAAGATGCCTGGCTATCACAAGCCAAACTTCAACGCTTCTCCGAGACCCTGGCTGAGGCCCTTCAAACACAGACTGGGGCTCGTGGTGACACTATTAAGCGTTTCCTTTCTTTGGTTGCGCATGCGTCCGTTCATGACGCACTTCGTATCGCGAAGACCGAATTTGGCCTCAAGACTGCTCCTTATTGGAACTGGGACGCTCCTAGGACCCGTGAGGGATTCTACCGATATCAGGGTGGTACGCAATGCGCTGTGAACCGTGCGGTGGCTTTCGCGCCGTACGCCGACTTGTTGTGGATGGAGACCAAGAGTCCTATCTTAGCCCAAGCACGAGAATTCGCCACAGGCGTTCGTGCGGCTCACCCTGGTCAATGGCTCGCGTACAACTTGAGCCCCAGTTTCAATTGGGATGCCGCTGGTCTCGGCGACAAGGACATGAGGGACTACGTCTGGGAACTAGGGAAGCTCGGCTTCGTGTGGCAATTCATCACCGTGAGTCTTGTCAAAAGCTTTGAATTCGGTACTGAGCAGATTCTTCTATAGCTCGGTGGACTGCACTCCAACGCGTACATATCTGATCTCTTCGCCAAGAGCTTTGCCACAGATGGCATGAAGGCATATGTCGAGCTCATCCAACGAAAAGAGCGTGATCTGGGAACGGATGTCCTGACGCACCAGAAGGTAATTACGATGTACATTCCCTATAGTAAATCACTCACTTTTCGCGACAGTGGAGCGGAGCCGAGTATGTTGACAACTTACTCCTGACGGTCACAGGAGGTGTCTCATCAACGGCTGCAATGGGCAAAGGCGTCACGGAGGCTCAGTTTGCGAAAAGTAAACTCTGATGTGTGAGAAGATGTTAATGAAGTGTATTACAATGACTTGCTGTAGCAATAATACATGATTCTTGAACCCAATCCATGACCAGCGAATGCGGAACTACCACATAGACCGTCTCTTTTGTCGTATAGCAGCGACTGTCCGTTTTTTCTCTCCCCATCTCTCTCGGCTCTGCGCATGTGCAGCTTCTCGCTCTGCCAACGCAGCTTTCTTGAGTTCACGAGGAAGGGGAGCGCAGAATGACACGAATTTGGACGAGCATCCAAACTGTCGCGCGAGCTGTGATGCAGTGTTCTTTTGGGGATCTTCTGCACGGAGGCGACGAATTTCATCAATCTGAGCCTCGGATAGCACATTGTGCTTCGGCAGTTCTGGCCGTTGAAGGGGTGGAAGAGGCGATGGTGACGATACCGCAGAGGGCTGTGATGGGGGGCGGAGTAGGGGCGAAACAGGTGCGGTGATGTATGAATGAGGTGACGGTGCTGTGGGCGGTTTGCGATGAATGAAAGTGAATTTCCCGCCGTCGAGCGAGTGCTGGGACGCTCCCGGACCCATGAGAGGGTCTTTTATTTTTAGAGGCGGACGTTCTGGACGACGGGTCGCATACGTCCTGGCTGATTTGAGGAGCGGTCTGATTTTGATCATGACCGGGATGAGGATGATATTTGGTCGGAACAAACAGACTTCTCAGGAGAGATAGTCTGAAACCAACGATCAGACGGTCGTTCATCAAGATGTCTGTCGTTCACAATCAAAACTCGATGCAGTCAAAGGACTCGACCGACAAACCGCAATCGTCGTCCCAACACTCCCTGCCCTCCTTTGCCCAGACCTTCCATTCGATAGCTTCTCGTTCAGACGCAGGCCACCCACTACTTCCCCCAATTCACGCTCTTTCCTCAAGGACCCCTAACTCCAATTCTGCTGCCCCATCGTCTACAAGAAATGTAGATAGTATGGCCAGAGATCAGCCACGAAAAAGGTCTCATGACCACTTGTCAAACTACGATTCAGAGTACGTTCAGCTCTTATCGTCAGGTCTACTATGGCTCATTTGTTTTCTCCTATTTTGCGTATAGTTCACATGTAAAACAGGATCCAGAGGGTGACCTCCCAATGTCTCCAATTCGCAGGTCCCATCAACCAGCACCAACGACACCCACAGCCGACCCTCCAAAGAAGAAGCGTCGTGTAACCGTCAGCACCGAGTCCATGCCCGACCTTCGCGTGAATACAGACGTCCCATCACCTATCCGCCAGTCTCATGAACCCAGATCAGCCACCGCGATCTCACCTCTCGTCGTTGGATTTTCTGTTCCACGGAACGACGCGACCTCAATGGAGCAGGTCCGCACGACCCTCGACATTAAAGTCAAACAAAAGGCCATTATAGAACAAAGGAGAGGGAGCGTATCCGGAAATGGCCAAGAACCGAATGCTCATCCCACCCGAGAATCTGATGGGAATCCCTCCTTTGCTAGAACTTCGGGAACCACGTCAAAAGGTCACGTCCATTCCCCACCTCCAGTCGGTGGTGCCCCGCCTTCTTCCCAGAATGCACAAGGATCAGGCACCGATTCGAACTTCAGTTTACCACCCACTCCGGGATTTGCCAGGCGACGAAGCATGCTGTCGTCTCGTAAAGCAGCTCCGTCTGAGCTCATGATTCGACCTCCGCCTCAGAGTCAAGCGCAGACAACTGCACTCGCTCCTCTCATACAAAGTGCACCGCCTGTTCCGGCGAGCAGATTTAGACTTTCTGTAGGATCAGTCGCAGAAACCGATCGTGGTGTTCCGAGTATTAGAAGGTCGGCACAAGTGCCCCCAGCACCTGCCAGTGCCAGGTTGTCGAAACCGAACTCAATTCCAAGACCGATTAGCGGCCAAGTGCCCATGACGGCAACTGGATCGACATTTCGGACGAATGTACACCCCCCTACCCCGTCCTCTTCCAACACCTTCCAGGCTCCTTTAGCTCATTCACAGGTCCCACCTACGCCATCTTCGTTACGCCACGCCTTGAATCCTCCTCAGCCTTCTGCCTCCTCGTCCAGTGCGCGTGTTGCGCCTAAAGCTGCCTTTCTTTCCGTTTTCGAAAATTTCTATGATCAGTTAGCCGACTCACGACAGCTCAAGGGCTGGCTTCAGGATCAGGTCCAACGCAGTAACACGCTTCTTCAAAGCTTGCAGGGTGCAGAGGGTCGCATTGCTTCGCTTGTGTCGGAAGAGGTTGAAAACAGACTGAAGCCGATGCGAGAGGAGGTCGATTGGCTGAGGTCACGCGTTGAGGAGTTGAGTGATGCCTTGCAAGCTGCAAGCGGTGACAAAGGAAAAGGGAAGGGCCCGACCGTGAATGGAGACCAAGTCTCCAGGCCAGCAGCCCCTATCCGAGGACCTTCGTCTCCTCGATTGTCGGATAGAGATAACACGCCTTCGCCAACGCCTCATGATCCTCGGCGGATGACGACGTCCTCGACACGCTTGGACCCGCCGCCTCGAATGCGAGAGGACATGAGTGGAGGAGGGTCATCATTTGCCCCTCGAGCACGACCGAGGGTCCCTTCGCCGCTTGTGGCCAATGCGCCGCTGAGTGGTAATTCGAAGGAGCGAACTGCAAATGGGTCGAACTCTGCGAACTCTGATTCGCCAATTAGTCCATCGGGACCCCGAATGGATACGTCTTGATATTATGCTATGTGAAGTGTGCCTTGTATTCTTGATTTGGAATTGTTCTCGAGTGTTGTTTGTTATCAGACGTTTCTTGTTCCTTGGTTTACAAAAGGGAGTGTATTGAGTACAACGTGGCAATCTATTGTTTCTTCCTCTTCCTTCGGACGGTGAGCATGGTAACCGGTGGGGGCGGGGGCGTGGCAGGTCGGACCGAGCTATTAGGGTTGTCGACGGAGATGGATGCGTATATGAAGCGAGTGTAGATGTGGAGAGAAAGTGGATCTGGGTCATCCGGAAGCAGACCCTCTTCGGCTCGATCACGTTCTGGATTCTCCGGCTGAGTCTCCCCGGATCTCCGACTCCGATCCGGTAGCCCTTCACAGAGTCCCCGGATCGCACCCGACAGGATCTCGGTCGCACGCACGGCCCGCTCTGCCGTCGAGAACTCGTGTCCCGTAGTCAGTGAAGACACGATCCGCGTCATCGTCTGCTCAGACACCTCGCCCTTCTCGTCCTCACCGTCCTTTATCGCCTCGTCGCCTTCGCCTCGTCTGAACACGACCACAAAGAATCCGGTCGCCGCTCCAGACACGCACTCCTGTCGAAAAGACATGCGTTCCCAGAATTCATCTGCCGTTATCGCAATCGATTTGGCTTCTCCTTCCTCTTTTTTGTCGTCTTCCTTTCCCAATACACTGTTCGTGCTCGAAGACGTCTTGGCTCGCTTTGCAGGAGGCATAGGCGAAATGGGAAGCGTGTCTCGCTCTTTGGTAACGCTCAATTCGTCCATGAAGCGCGCCTTGGGATCGTCGGGAAAAGAAGGTATGAGTTCCCCCACGAGTCTGGCCGTGTCCGACACATCGAGACCGAGAGGCATCTTGGCTGTGGTCTTGGGAGTGTAGGGATGACCGTAATGCCACTTTAGACGCGCCGGTGGGTGTTCGGTGCTCCCGCCGGACGCCTCTACAGCCTCGCCAAGGGATTGAAGAGCCTCTAATTCACCCATCCCTGGGAGAACATAGTATGCTTCAATAGAGCTTGGGTCAGCTGATGAATCGTTCGATACGCCAGTAAGGACGCGTTTCCACCATGAACAGAGCTTTGTGTCGCTCAGGACTCTTTTCCCGGGAAAGTCTGAGGAGTTTGGGAATAGATATTGGCCCTGAGCACGAGCGAAGACATGAATCCAAAGATTGTCTGTGGGACGTGTTTTAGGATTCGCGTAGAAGGCGAGGAATGAACGAACGAGCTTGCTCGTGGGAGATGGCGCGATGCCTTGTCCGGTAGAATCTACCTTTGACACGTACAGGATCGACGACGACGTCGAAGGGATAGTATAGTGCATGGCTTCGATGACAGAGACAAAGACATTGGGACCGTATTCGTCGTTCTTGTGCTCCTGTTCGGACAAGAGAATGAGGATCTCCTGGACGAGAATTTTTGGACGCGATTTGACATAGGGAAAGAGTCTTGAATGCTTTCGAGGAGTCGTGAAGAGTACGTGGAGATGGAAACGACGTTCGCCAGGCAAGGTGGCCAACTGTGCGAGCAAGTGATCTCTGAGGAGCATTTTATCGCCGAGTCCCGTGACACCCTAACGACCGAACTTGTTCACCGAGATATATAGTGTCCACGCTCGCTCTAACGCTCAAGACAACCACTCTACCCAACTATCCAGAGGCCCACAAGACTCTAACGCTAACGATGTCATATCCACTACGCCCTGGATCAGAGCCACTGGTCCCGAAGACACGAACACTCGCTATTATTAAACCACATGCTATCAAACACCGACTGACGATTGAACGACGGATTCTGGACGCTGGGTTTGAAGTGATTAAGGAACGCAAAATGGCATTCGATCCGGATGGAGACCGGGACTACATGGAAGAGCTATTCGGGAGAGACGCGGACGCGCTTGTCGAGTGAGTGCGAACGAAGTGAAACATGGAAAGGGGGGGCTAACGAGGCAGCGATAACAGGGAATCGGTGTGGGTGTATGTGTTGGAGAGGCGGATGGCCGTGGAAACGTGGAAAGAGCTAATGGGGGACGAGGACCCTGTTGTTGCACAAGAGAAGTCGCCTTCGAGTCTGCGAGCACTGTATGGGATGAGTCGAGAGCTGAATGGGTTCATTGGGTCGCAAGATGAAGAAACAGCGGAAGCACAGATCTCGGCGTTGTTCGCGTCATCGCCACCATTTCCACCGACCGAATACGATGGAGGGTCGCTGCGGTCGATAGCGAGTTCGATGCTAGCAGCCCTGGCAGGAGCCGGAGGGGTCGGGCAGGCAGAGCAAGAAAGGGGTGTTGACGACCCTGAGAAGGAGTCAAGCGGACGAGTGGCGTCTGATGGTGGAAGCACGGTGGGAGGCGAAGGCAAGAGAACAGGCTTCAAGGCTCGCAAGGTTCCAGGGAGCACGCACGTCGCGACGATCCAGCCACGGACGACACGGACGGCGGCGATGAGGGCGGGGATGGCGGTGGAGACGAAGAGGCGGGTGCCGGCGACGCGAGAGTCGATTGCAAAGACGTTTGCGAATGTGCCAGGGCACAAGCGGAAGAGCGAGATTACAGTGGCGAGCACGGCAGCACCGAGGATTGTGCCTCGAATGACACGCGCAGCATCGCTCCGGATTGGAGGTGGGAAGGCGGCACCAAAGAGCGAGCGCAAGGCGGGCCCGCCCTCGTTCGACGGTGTCCCCGGCCACAAACGACGCGAGTCCATCGCCGTCGCCAGCACCCGCGCCCCCGCCGTCGCGCCACGCACGAACCGGTCAGCCGAGCTGCGAGCAAAGAGTGCGTGCCACCAATATTTTTTTATCCGTTGCCGCAAATAATCTGACCGGATCGGAGCAGAGAAGCCGGAAGCCGAGCTTGTTCTTCGGATGCATCGAGTAGCGATAGTGTAGTATTCAGGGTCTCGGCCCGGGCTCCGTATCACATAAAGACCGCCCGTCCTGTCCGTCTTTGCTCATACCCACAGTCGCTCTCTCTGTCCACAGCCATGGTCCAGTCAGCTCACGTCCGCGTCGCAACCCAAGACGACTTCCCCGGCCTGCTCCCCCTCTTCCTCGAGCAGTCCAACGTAGCGCACTCCCCTGGTCTGGAAGCACGTCTCAGAGACAGACTCTTTCCCCGCGACGCGCGCGACGCCCAGACGTTTGCCCTCGAAGGCGACGACTCCCATAACATCATTGGCTTTGCCAACGTCAAAACACGAGGTGGCCTCGACAACGACTCGCCAGAAGTCGAAATCTTGTGCATCCACTCCGGTCCCGGCCGCAAAGCCCACGGAAATGCCATCCTGCGTTTCCTGCAGCAGCGTTGGGGAGCTGGAGGTGCACGAACAGGTCTCTGGACCCGCGTCTTTGCACGCAACGACGACACCATCAATCTCTTTCGCAAGTGGGGGTTCGAGCCAGTAGAGGAGATTCAGCACACGCCAGAGGAGAGGGCACTGTACATGCACTGGCCTGGCACCAACGAGCGATAGCCATATCATGTATTCTTCCCCCCCTTTTTTTTCTTGAACGGTCACTTTCTTTCTCTCTTTCTTGTTCCCCCAGCACTGTCTATTCCCTTTTTTCCGTACCCATCGAACATCGTTCCCTTGCTTTGCTGTCATCTTCTTTCCATCTATCTTGCATGTTGTCTTTTTTGTCCTACTTTCTTGCTGCAGCGTTGTCCGATGTCACACTCTCTCTCGCCTCGATAGAATAAAAGCCATCTTGTACATGTCACCTAGAATCCATTGTGTTCGGTTCATGTTCGTGGATATTACAACGTGGCTCGTCCTGTTATAATAGTGGCAGTCTCTCGGCTGCATTAAGCTCGGCCGATTATCTTAGATCGAGCCCTAGGGTCCACCTCGCCACCACTTGCCCACCTTGCTTGCACTGTATCGGATGCTCTGGCCCAACCCAGCACTGATGATGCCTTTAATGGATTGCGACGTTGCGGGTCCTCGGACGATGTTCTTGAGTTCTGAGAGAGATAAGCTGCGATCAGCCATGGATGCACTTTTTGCGACAACCCCAGATTCGAGATCACTCACCCCCCTCAATATATGATGACAGGTCCGGATATCCGGCCATCTGCAGATAGTACGCCGATTCATCCGCCTCCCGGCTCGCGTGCGACGATGCCACAGAATACCGTTCATTCACTCCTCCTAACAGTCGAGAAGGCAATTTCCGCAAATGGTTGGATCGTGCCGTGGGCGACATGTCTTGCTATAATGTCACAGCGAGGTCAGTGTATGCAACACATGTCTCCACACATCACGTCGCGCACCTTGATCGCAGATGAATGCATGGGCCAGTGCACCCCTGGCAATCCCACCGCCAGTCTTCGGTACAGCTCCCTGAACTGAGGACTCTGCGTGCTGACAATGTTTCTGATCTTGGCCCTGTTTTCCGCAGGTAACCACATCCTGGGATCCCCGCCGTAGCTGATTCCTGAGATTCGCTCAAACAAATCACGTTCCTCGAACTCCTCGGGCAACGTCAAAAGGGCAGTTCGGAGCGCAGAGGTAAGGTTGACCTGCTGCGTGAGGCGCACGCGGGCATCGTCCTTGATAATACGGATCGGTTTGTGCATACGCCCGGCGAGGTAGAGGGAGCGCCATGATAGCAGGTCGGAGCAGAGGTTATCTAGCGTAGTGACGCCGTACTTGATGGTGACGCCGTTCATGGGCACATAAGCGTTAAACCAGACGCCCGGCGATATTCGTTGGATGCGGGTGACAAAGTCTGACCCAAAAAGACGGTTGTGGAAGGCGTAGTGTGAGGGATGTTGGCTGAGATTGATGGAATGCCAATGTGCGGGGTGGTTGACGGCGAATATGAAGTCGAGCATGGGTTTCTGTTCGAGGCCCTCCTGCTTCTCTGAATCCTGTTCAAAGACACCGGAGCCATATGCAAAAGCATAACGAATGGGGGCTTCAAACTGAGCGACAATGGACTCAAGGAGGGCCCGCTTTGACTGTGGAACAGCTAGAACTTGGTTCTGACCGAAAGTAGGGGGCAAGGAAGGGAGAGCGTTGGTATTTCTCTGTTTCACGTCGGCCGGTCTCGGGGACGGACTGAACTGAGTGCGCTGTCTGGGAGGAGATGGTGATGGAGGAGGCGGTTCATTAGACGATGAATAGGGAATAGGTTCGGTTGCTAGAGTACGAGAAAGTGAAATAAGAGAGAGTGGACGTCGTCGGGCAAGAGTAAGCATGATTCCTTATCTCCGGTGTGTCCGTCCCTAAGTCGTGTTCAGTCGATGCCAGTTGGTCTCGAGGCTTGGTTCAATCAGGTTCCTCCAGTGACGAGAGCCTGGATATCGCTATGCGTTGTTCTCAGTCTTGCCGTCGTACGTCGCAACTTGTTCTGTCCAGAAAGTGTCTCATCGGCGTCCAGCAATGCCAGCTCGTCACACCCCTCCAACTCTACTTTAGCTTCAAAGCTGCCTTTTCAAATGGCCAGGTCTGTTCCTAGTTATTGTTACTTGCCCAGCTCATCTTCTCTAGCCGTGGCGAATAATAACGACATTTCTGTATTTCGGTCCAATATCACTGGACTTTGTCTTCCATCTCTTCTTCTTGTGAGCTTGTCTGCTCTCCTGCTTCGTCTGCTCATTCTTGTTACAGCATGAGATACAGTCGAATGCTTGAAGATTCCAACTACGCCCACAAAAGAGCCGAATATCTCTGGCTTCTGATCTCTTCATCATTCATGCTTCTCCTGCTCTCCCCGCTCGTCACGATGCCCTTCCTCTCCTCATCGCTCGCCTTTGTCCCAATATATCTCTGGTCGAGAAGACATCCAGATACTCAGATTTCTCTATTTGGGCTGGTCACTATCACCGCTCCGTATCTTCCTCTGGCTCTCGTCTGTTTTAGTTGGCTGCTCAATGGTTCATGGAGAGCTGCAGCTGCAGATCTGATGGGATGTGCCGTAGGGCATGTATGCTGGTTCACGAGAGATGTCTGGGCTAGAGAAATGTCCGGCGCAAATGGTTTTTGGAACGAGGCCCCTGAAGGACTGTACGTCGTTCTCCACTTCTCTCTCACTATCTCTCTTTGACAGGTCTTAGAAAACGTCTGTTGGGAGATCCTTTGTAGTGTATCATTATCCGGTTTATTCTTAGAAACATTCTAAAACACCATCAATACAATGACTCCTACGTCACTCTCCTGCGCAGCCTGGGACCTTTACTTTTCAAAAACGGTACAAAGTGCTCGCCACTCGGTTCTCCTAGACATGGTGTCATTGGTGTTCTATTGGGGCCGTCGCCTTTGTCGAAGCTGCGGATGGATGCATATGCATACTCGGCTTTGCTGCGCTGACGTTCGCTCAACCACTCACCTGGATATCCCGCCTTCTCTACTCCTATGTTCTTTCAAGCGAAAATTTTTCGATGAGGTCAGACGCGTAAGCGGTCTGCGACTCCCCGCAGTCGATAGAATCGCATTTGCCGATAAATCGTGCTCCGTGCTTTCCATAATTCGATTAATTGTGAGCGTTTTAGGATTGAGTGATTTTTTGTCAGCGGGACTTCGTCTGCGATTGAGTACGGGCGTATTTTCTTTATCCGAGTCTGAGTGTATCCCTGAGCCCGATCCAATCTCTTTACGGGAGCAAAGTTGTTGCGGGGGCGGGGTCGTCGTCCGTAATATCGGTTCGTGCACGGGGCAGAGAAGAGAGACGAACGATTCCGTCGTCTTTTCCGAATCATCTAGCAATCGCCATGCTTCGAGTCGGGAGATGATCCATGCAATGATATCAGAGCGATTTGCAAGAGAGTGTTCGGCGTGTAGATTTTCGAAGATGAGGGAGATATCGAGTATGAGATGTGCGTTGATTTTAATCGAATCTGAGCAAGAGTCTCGAGACTGAGATGAGATGATTGTGGCGATCCGTCTATGGCATTCTTGAGACCGAGGCGAATCTACCAAAGGAGTTCGGTGGTCCATGGATGACTGAACGATGAGACAAGAGCTCCGAGTCCGACGCCCGAACCACGCAGTGGGCTTTGCTTTTAAAAATTTGTATTGAGGTTTAGTGTATATTACAACGAGAATATGTGATACTTTGAACAAAATAAATGAATGAGATGCATCCGTGAAAGAGATATGTTTGAAGTAATATAGTTCCCGTGATCCTTTTTATCATGGTTTCGTTATCCATGTCAATCAGTTTTTATTTTACGAGTCCCAGATAGCACCAAAGGCGGGGATCCCTCTGTGGAGTAGGGTCAGCCTATGTTGACTCAAATACTCAAGACAACACACCTTGAAGTCAGGCCGTAGACCAACTTTTGTGTCAATTTCTGGTTTGAGATAATGCAGACGGCTTCGGCATCGAATTCTTTCACCATTCTCATGGTTAGTTTCACCATGTCGGGTTTGCCATGGGTGCGAGTATCTGATATACGATATGAGCCACGTCCATCGTCCTTGTAACAGCATATATGCGTACCATAGATGACTGCGTCAGGGGAGGCGGCCAGTAGTGAGTCAACCAGTTTATCACCGAATGTTTGTCGGACGTTCGGGGAGGTCCATAGAACGCGGATAGGAACTCGTTGCTCGAGAATGCAAGGCGCACAAGGTCCGATTCCACTTCCAGTGGCGACAAATACCAGTCGTCGGAAGAGAGGAACGATGCGAAGGACACCGCAAGTCGGGATGCCTCGAACCCAAAGCTTTGTGGGGGGATTTGTAATCTGATTAGTTGTCCAGTCGCCAGCTTTCGACACAACAAGAGAGTATCCAGTCTTTCCTGGTTCCGGCACGGTGGCAAAACTGTGCCATTCCATGAGTGGATTCTCGGAGATCCTGGTGTATGTCCCGGGCACAGGGGTCACTGTATATCAAATACGATTAACAAACGTCCTTGAAAGTATCACGATTGCATACCATAGTCGAAGTACAGTCTCACTGCGTGGGTAGACAGCACCTCTGAACGGACAGGTACCTGGGATTTTTCAGTCAAACGGTTTAGAAAATTATTTGACAACTAACCTTCCGTAATCTTGTCCATGGAAGAACAATCGAAGCCGTCATGATCACGACCAACCAGAAAGGAGGTGACGTCCTCGAAGCGTGGGCCAATGATTCACCAGGTATGCGGTAGTCGTTGATGAGGAGAATGGTCTATGCGGGTCATAAGTCAGAGAAGATAATCATCATTCAAGAAGTTATGTACCTGGCACCATACCAACGCTGTTGCAGTCCATCCAAGGAAACGATGAGTACGCTCGAATCGATCGTGGAAGCGCTGCCTGAATGACGGCCATGCGAAGAGCAAGATCGCGAAGAGCAACAAGAGGATCAAGTATGTCACAACCAGGGTGGGGATGGAGACCTTGCACGTCGTAAGATAGATGACCTGTAGGTGGAACAAAGGACATACAGTTCCCTGAGTGACCTCAATGGTTGCTTGAACGGTAAAGAGGATAAGCCACAATACGGCCGAAATGGCACAACCCGAATGCACTATGAGGGCCGTCAGGACATTGACGGAAGCAAATTGATCGGTACATACATCCTCCGATGTGGTAGACCCTTGCACACACGCGTCGAATCGCCAGGGGCCATCTATGAATACATAAGTGATCGAGTTAAGAATGAGCATGAGCCTCATGGGACTTACGAAGTTGGGACCGCGCAGAAAACATTGAAAAAGGCATTGACAACGTAATCTTGGCGCATAAGAATAGCACAGAAGAAGTTCGCCACGACAATCTGTCCGAGTGACTTGGCGTTCGTGTGGCCGCGTGCAACCGTAGCTAAGAAGACTCCGAGGTTCGTCAAGAAGACAACACCGAACAGTCGTCTGTAAAGCGAAAATACTTGATGGCGCAGGTTACGGACACGCTTTCCTTGGGTCTTTGGGGGGAGGACATCGTCCAGATACCCCTTCCATGCTTCGCCTTTCTCGACGACGGAGATATCACTGGGCGCGACTTTCTCCTGAGAAGAAGCCTTTGACTCGCTCGAGGCATCCAGGGTGCTTGATCCAGACGACGACAGCCCGGACTGTGATGGCGGAGATGCTTCGAAATATGGATGCGACTCAATTTGGGCTTTGAACGGTCGGAACTCTGGCACATATGCAGGCGACGGTGGCATAGGCTGAGATACCAAGTTTGTCCAAAGTGTCCCATCAGCAGGTGCTAGGGATGTCACGCTGGACGACTTGCTGACCGCTGGAACGGGAGTAAAGGGGACGAAAACTAGCTCAGGCTTCCTAGGTGCTGGGGCAACTGAGGTTTCTGTCTCGGTTTCCGCCATTCGACGAAGGGCTCTTTTGTCGATTTTGCCATTGCTAGAGTGGGGTTGAGTTCTGAAACCCCCATATAATCGGGTTGAAACACTTACGACGTGTGAGGGAAGGATTCTAACGTTATATAACGAGTGGGCACGGCATAATATGGCTGAACGCGAGCAGTTGCTGCTTTCACTAGTTCGATTTCGACCTTCGCGGGTGTTACGAAACCCCATAGCTCTGTACCGATCAGGAGAGCGACCGCGCCGGTGATAACAGAACAGGTCTAGATTTGACGGGGTAGGTAACAGTATTCGCTTCGGAGAGGGACCAATTACCTGCATTGCGGCCGAGACTCCATCGAGCTCAACACGGAATCCCTGAACAAGCATGAGTGACATTCTGAGAGAAGGGAAATTTTCTGACATACCTTGACTTTTACTTGATCGTCAATTCTGCCAAGGTGCTCGAGCTGGCCATCAGGGCGCCACCGACCCAGATCACCGGTATTGAACATGATACTCCTGGATTCAGTGAGAAAAGCTTCCGGACCAATCGAACGGAGATCGTACCCATTACCCAGGAAAGGATCCAGCCAATACCGTTCCGCAGTCTTCTCGGGAAGGTTAACGTACCCACGACTGATGCCAGAGCCGCCAGCCCACATAATTCCGGGCTCTCCGATTGGAACAGGCTTCATTTGTTCGTCTAAAATGTAGACCGTGTTGTTCGGAGTAGGTGTTCCGATGCTCAAGTTCGAACCAGCAGTGTGGAGTTGAACTGTGTTGACGATCGTAATCTCGGTAGGTCCGCAACTGTTATGGAAACGGCATGTTTGGGCCCATCGATCAGCAAGTGCTGTAGTTTCGTCAGAACTAGATCGAAACAATGAATCGAGTCGCTCGCCTTGAGGACAAACTTCTCCAGCAGTTGCGACGACTTTAATATTTGGGTAATCGGCGGGATCATGTGGGGCTAAAATATTCTTTAGATGCTGAATCTAAGAGACTCGGAAGTCACTGACCCATTATCGAGGGCGTAGCAATGACGATATCGACCATCTTCATGACGCTTCTCCATTCCTTGGAAGTCCTTCCGCGAATGAAGAGAGAGCATCCGTTGGCCATGGCGCCAAGTATTTCCCACTGCGCCATATCGAAGGCTATATTTAGGAACTGGCCCACTTTCATTCCTGGTTTCATTCCTAAGTTTCCAGGAGGCAGGCATATTACTGCGGAGGGGTCAAAGAACAGCCAGGGCGTAGGAGTTGGAGAACTTACAGTTGGTGACGTTCGAGTGCATCACATCCACTCCTTTGGGCTTTCCAGTGGTTCCTGAAAACCTTGTCAGTTTGAAGCAGCAGTAGGGGTAGATGAATACGAACCGGAGGTATAGATGACATACGCGCTGTCTGAAGGGCTAGACAAGTCCTGGATTTCGAAGTTCTCGGTTTCCGACTTGTTCGCATGATCGAGGGCCTCTTCGAGGCATACGGAGGGGAACCCGGTCACTCGATGGGCATACTCTTTCATATAGAGAACCATGATTGCATCTGAATCGTGCAAGACGTGATCCAGAGTAGAATCTGTGACGATGGTTCCGTCCAGAGGGACGTAACAGCCGCCTGCTTTCAAAGTCGCCAAAATTGCCGCTACAAACGGGATGGAGCGTTGGGCGAGGAGAACGACTCTGGTGCCAGGTCTGACGCCTAGGTGGCGAAGGTGGCGAGCGAGATTGGAAGATTTTCGATGTAGGTCATGGTATGAAATTTGTTCACCAAGATGGTCGACGGCTAATGCTGAGGGGTGGCGTGCGACGTAGTGATCAAAAGCGTGGTGAACGCAGCCGAAGGGAGGCTCAAGCCTCTGTCCCAGGCCGTATAAGGCAAAAAGCTCTCTATCTGATTCTGAGAGGTCGAGAAGAGCGCTCCATTCCAATGGTGGAGACATGATGTCGTCCTGTGCAGGAGGGGGCTAAGAGCAGAGTGGGTCTGGGCGAAAAAGAGGACCATACTGCGCCCTATTTATGCAGAGGACAAAGAGGCAACTCCAAACGGATTACGCATTTGCCTAGCATGGAGAAGTTCGGAGGAGTGGACCCGTGATAACATGGTATGGCACGTCTAAATTGCCCAAGCTGCTGGTGATCGTCATGGTGGTTCGAAGACATTGCCAGAGGGGGATGGAGGGGCACGTTCAGGTAATGCCATGCGCACGCGGGGGAACTGAGCATGAGCGAGAAAGAGCCGGCGATATTGCGACTCTTCGACTAGCTCGGTTGTCAGACTGGGCCATTCAGAGAAGACTGGGTATCCTCGTCGAGTAGTTGCGTGGCGATAACCCTATGATTAAGATGCATCTGCAGCGCCGACGGCGGTTCTGAATGCAATAAGGCACCTATAGAGCATATGGACGTACCGCGTCTGCAACATGGGGGCAGGAGGAGAGCGTCCAAAGTGATCGACTTTGAGTTTCCATATCCGGCGGCGTGATCGATCAATCAATCGTCTTCGCCTCCGCTGAGTCTTGCATGCTCTTCGTCTGCTCTGCTTCAGATATTCCGCTGCTCATTCAATACCCGGGCTATATGTCGGCGGCGTGCTATTACTATCCTACCCCACGTCCCTGGCCCTGTCCAAGTATAAAGAGCGCGTCGTTCGAGCCCCTCGCCCGCCCTCTGGCTCTCGTCGTCGCCCCCTCTGCTCCAAAAAGCTGTCCGAATAGCTTCACTTCGACTCGGTCTGCCCTCTCCTTGAAGCGGAAAGAGCACGAAGCGTCAGCAATCTGCCGACGTGACGCCCACCGCGTGAGATGAAATACTCTTTTCGTATGCGCTGCTCACACACATGCAGGAACGCTTGGCTCGTGATCTCCCTATTCCGCTATTGTGACAATCACAATGCAAGTATTCATCATTTAATATCCTGCTTTCGTCAAATCCCCGTCCCCAATCTCCTAGTATGGATCTCGTTCTCGTCGCTCGAATCGACAGGGTCGGAATCATAAAATTAAACCGCCCCTCTGCCAAAAATGCTCTATCTGCCGCATTGATCGAGCAGCTACTGGCATCTTTGGCTACTTTTGACAGTGACCCCGAGATAGGCGCGATCATCATCACCGGCGAGCATGTGTTCTGCGGTACGTCCATTGATTCCTCTGGAGTGACCATGGAGAAACTTAGGCCGTCCTCCCCCCCTCTCGATTAGCTGGCGCCGACATCAAAGAGCTCAAGGGCCTTGATTTCATCACGGCATACACCTCTAATTTTTTGGTCAACCTCACCCAAAAAGTAGCGGCGGTGCGCAAGCCCCTAATTGCCGCAGTTCACGGCTACGCGGTCGGCTCCGTTATCATTCGCTTAGATCCCATCGCTCATTTATTTATATTTATAGCTAGGTGGCGGATGTGAATTGGCCATGGCCTGCGACATCATTTATGCCGGTACGGCCCCCTCACTTCCTAAAAGCCTTAAATTGACGCTGTGCCACTGGATCTGCAGCTGATGACGCCAAGTTCGGCCAGCCGGAAGTAAAAATCGGTACAATTCCTGGCGCTGGCGGAACTCAGCGTCTCATCCGTGCCATCGGCAAGGCGAAAGTAGGCACTCCATTCAGAGCATGCTTCGGATGCTGACCAATAAATCGTCAAGGCCATGCACATGATCCTGACTGGCGACTCCTTGTCGGCCAAGGAGGCTGAAAGCTCTGGACTGGTCGCAAAGATTTTTCCGGCCGACAAACTCCTGGACGAGGCTATTGCAGAGGGTGAGTCAATCTTGGAATGATCGAAACCCACGTTGACCTTTCGTGGATCACGTTGTTCGGTCAACAGCACGCAAAATCGCATCTTATTCAGGTCCTATTGTTGCAATGGCGAAAGAAGCTGTCAATGCCGGTATGGTGTCTTGTTTGCTAGCTCAGGCGGTCTCTCACTAGAATGGATCATCTGCAGCGGAAGATCTTACCCTGGCGACTGGGCTGCAATTTGAGAGTCGTCTATATCATTCCACTTTCGGCACTGAGGATGCACGTGAAGGAATGACGGCTTTCGTTGAGAAGCGAGCTCCAGTTTTCCATGGAAAATAACTAATGAGTGCAAGGAGTGTAAATTGAGATGATGCGCGTGATGCATTTATCGATTTGTTGTGTGCATGATATAGCTCCATGTAATTCATCGCGTTAGCTTGGAGTCTACGCATGCCAAAGAAATTGAAGAGTGTGGTCCCTGGATAGAGCACACCGCGAGCAAACGGAACAAATTCCAGCTGTCGACGGAAAACATGTGACCGCTCGTGAAGTCACACATTAGCGCCCAACGTCTCACCCTTGTAGACCTGCAAACTTGTGCAGCGTCCATACTCCTATGTCATCGCTTGATAAACTCGCTATTCGTGGCATACGGTGTGCTCGATTCGGACCGTCTGACTCCGTCTTCTTGCTCATGAAATTCCCCCCCGCAGGTCTTTTGATGATAAATCAATATCAGTCATTGAGTTCTTCAACCCGGTAACAGTTATCGTGGGCCACAATGGAAGCGGCAAGACGGTCAGTGAGAATCAACATTCTATTCAGTGAGTGAATGCTCATGATATTCAGACCATTATAGAGTGCCTGAAGTATGCGACGACGGGTGATCAGCCTCCCAACACGAAGGGCGGAGCATTCATTCATGACCCAAAAATGGCCAACGAAAAGGAGGTCAAGGCTCAGGTCAAATTGAGGTTCAACACGACCGATGGGAGGAAAATGTTAGCCGTGCGGAATATGAGCGTAACGACGAAGAAGAGTGCCGGCGTCACCTTCAAGACCCTTGAGAACTTACTGGCCCCAGCTGATAGTAAAGAGAAAGGCGGGAAGGTATGTTGTAGGAACCTTTGACTTGTCGTGTCCTCATAATTATTATCCAGCGAAACGTAATCTCTACCAAGTGCGCTGAAATCGACGCTGAGATCCCCCACATGCTCGGCGTCTCCAAAGCTGTTCTTGAAAATGTCATATTTTGTCATCAGGAAGATTCATACTGGCCACTATCAGAGCCTTCGGTTCTGAAGAAGAAGTTTGATGATATCTTTGAAGCGACAAAGTCTGATAACATGTTGACACAACGCACGACCTTCTCTGACCATGCTCCAGGTATACCAAGGCGCTCGAAAATATTAAGAGCATTAAGAAAGAACGTGTGGCCGAACTTAAGATCGACAAAGAAAGGCTTCAAGCCCTTTCGGCCGACAAAGGTCGTGCGGACAAGCTCAAAACGCGAGTGTCAGATCTTCGAGAAGCGGCGCAGCTTAAGCAGATCGAGTATGAGAAACTGCTGAAGGAGCTGGAGGCACTCCAGTTGCAAAATGCAAGGTTCACAGAAGCAGCTTCCAAGTTCAGGGAGACTTTCCTCCGTGCCGAAGCTTTGGAAGACAAGAAAAAGGATATCAAAAAACAGCTGCGAGCACTTTCGACGACGATAACAGAGATCGACGGTCAGACATCTTTCCGATAATACCCAAGGGCCTCGTTGACACTTGAGCAGATTCTATCGAAGGTCTCCAAACACGGACAGAGGATTTCCACCAAAACGTTGAGGTGCTCAAGGCAAGAAAGTCGAGTTTGGAGCAGGAGCGTGACGACGCAGAAAAAAGACTCAGTATTTTACGTCGTCAACATGTCGAATTGCATCAAGAGCAGGGCAGGCTCGAATCTGACCACAAAGTATTCTTTCCACGATCTTTGTAATCAGATATGTCGATTGACTTTCTGTTTAGGTACACACTCAGAACATCGCTGCTCGGGAAGAAGTGATTGCAAATCTGGGTGTGGAATACGGTATCTCTGGCTTTGATAGTGGCCCCCTATCGAAGGATCAGGTGGATCAATTCCATCGAAAGTTATTAGATCTGCGAAAGAAGTTGGCATCAGATTTATCGGAAATGCAGGTGACGTTATATTATCATTTCAGTTCTACAAGGTGTTGACTTGCTTCATCAGGCCGAAGGGCAAGTTAGGATTAGGGAGATGGAATCCAGTCTCCGGCGCCTCCAGAACGAGGCAATCACGTTACGACATGAGAGGGACTCTTCCCAGGACAAGATCGTAGGTCTTCCCCATCGCATTACGTGATGCATTTTTGACGACGAACGAGCCAGGCTGATATCAAGGCGGCGATTGAGACCGACGAAGCTAAAATTGAGGAGTCGCAGACCTTGAATACGAAACTGGAGCACCTTAAAGCTGACATCCATGATAAATCAAGCAGGATCGAGAGTATTAAGATGGCCACCAGAGAGGCGAACTACGACGCCCGACTGCAAGAAAAGTTGAACCATAGTCGCGAATGGGAAGATGTTCGAGAACAACTCACGGACGAGCTTCGCAACTTGAATATGCAGGCTGACTCGCGGGCCAAGCTCGACCTCAAGAGAACTGAGGTGAAGGCGAAGAGGCGAGATTTTGAAAGCGTGTATGTTTGGTGTTCCTGCTATCCAAGACATTCATGACAACTCACCTCATTGGCTGCAGTCTTAGCAACAGCACCCCGAAGTTCAAGCACTTTACAGGCCACAACCCCCAAGTTGGCTCAATGGAGGCGGAAATCGATACTCTCATCAGGTAATAGTGTGTATGACACAGCGCAAATAATGGTCTTGATCTTTGAAATTGGGCAGGTCCAAAGAAGTTGATTTAACTGAGGCTGAAGAACAAGTCAATAATGCGCGCAGAGAGCACGAGAAGATTGAAGCAATGCTCGCGAATTTGACCAAGCAATTGGACGAGAAGATCGCTGAAGCGACATGTGAGCGCGATGTCCACTTTCCCATCTTTAGCTTGACAGCACTACAGCTTTGGACACCAAGCTAAAGAATGAAGTCGATCAGTCATTCGAATCCGTTGGTGCCGCGATCAAAGATGCCACAAGCGAGGTCAACTTTCGCAGAGAGTGTGTAGTTTCTATTCACGATCAGAACATATTCATATCTTTCTCTGTAGCGCTAGCAACAAAGCGTTAGGATCTAGCAAGATCTGGGAATCACTCCTGAAGAAGGGCAAGAGCAAGCACGTTTGTACAGCTTGCAACCGCCATCTCAGCGATTCAGAAATGCCTATTTTTGAACAATTCGTGCGAATTTGTCTCTCAACTCTCTTCCTTAGCTCATGCCCGATTTCAGCTTCAAGATCAGATTAAAAAATCATCCGATGAAAAAGTGGCGGAGTATCAGGCTGAACTGCCGACCTGGGAAGTGGAACTTGCTCGGCTACAGCAACTACTTCCCATCGAAGCCCGGCTCAAAAGTATGACTGGCATTGAAATACCATCTCTGCGTGAGCAGATTAAAGTACAACAAAGTCTCGAGCCCGATGCCTCCGAACTAGTAAAGGAGGTGCGAGGGTTTTCACCCCTAATCAGCTCCTCACTGACTAGCGGTCCAGATTGTCACTGTACCTCAGAATCTAAAGCGGGAGCTCAAGGAGCTTAGCACATTGAAGCAGCAATCGGTTAACCTTGCCCATGGACAGTCAGATATTACTCAGCTCGAGGCCGATATTTCTCGCATTGAACAAAACTTAGCGCACACAGGGTCTACCAGAACAGCCAATGATGTCCAGGAAGAACTTGATCAACTTACTTTGAAGATGTCTGTCCTCTTTTCATATCTCTGTATCATGGCTCACTCTTACGTCACAGTCGGTCGAGCGAACGGGAAAGGAATAAAATTAGTCAAGAAAAGGATCGGCAACGAGACCTCCAGTACCAGAATGAGAAGGAGCTCCATGATCTTGAAATGCAGAAACAAGGTGTCTTGAACGAGATCCAAACCAAAACCGTGACCGAGGAGCGCCTGGCTCGTCGTCGAGAAGAACTGGTGACTGCTTCTGCGCGTCTCAGAGTATGTTCCTTTATGTGCACGATGGTTTGTTTTCTCATGCTCGACAGGACCTTGATGAAAAATGCTTGGCAACCCGGGGGCCTATTGAGCTCATGGAGACGGAATTGAACAACTACAAAGGAGACTACCAACGTAGAATTCAAGATGCTCAGAACGAGCAACAGAAGTTGCACATAGGTTTAGACAAGCTGGAAGGCATTGATCAAGCTATCGATCGGTATGTGGTCCACTCTACCTCACGACACCATCTCATTTGCCCTAGATACATCCGAAGTCGCGGCATCAGTCAATTGAGGAGTTGCGCTGAACGCATAGCACAACTTTCAGCACAGATCACAGAGTTCACGGATGCAATCGAGAATCTCACAACCTCTATCGCATCCATCGATAAGGAGATTGGTGAGGGCGGTCTTGTACTGGTTAACTTGCGCGAAAATATCCGAATGCACGGGCTTAAAAATTCCCTGCACGAAGCGGAAACGGATCTCGAAAAACTTGATCTCGTAAGTGCTGGGGAGGCCCGGGCTGAATTCAACCAGAAATTTCCTCTTGTGAAGAGAAAGGAAAATGAGCTTCAGACGAAGGTGATCCATCTCTTTCCCTCGTCCTCCGCGCCTCTGACTTTTGTCTCTTGAAAGTGCACAAGCGTTGGTGCTGAGATGTCATCCTTGAGAGATCAGGAAAAAGTAGCACAGGGCGACCTTGCTGAATATGAGGGGATTGGGAAGCGGTACACTGATCACTTGATCCGTGTCAAGGTATGTTTATCTTTGAAGGGTCTTCAACCTCTTGATGTATATTTTAGATGTCGGACATGGCCAACAATGATCTAGAAAAGTATGCCAAAGCTCTGGATAGGTGAGTTGACTCGATACGAAATATGCGCCCGTTGTAATCTTTTCACAGTGCAATCATGAAATATCATTCGCTTAAAATGGAGGAAGTGAACGATACAATGCGACATCTGTGGAACAAAATATATCAGGGAACTGGTACGTACGGTGTGTCCAAATGCCGACTTGCGTGAACACCTCCTAGATATCGATGGCATCCGGATCCGGTCTGACAGTGAGGGCGGCGCGAACAAGCGGTCTTATAATTATCGAGTAAGCTGCACGGATAGGCAATGAAAGAACCTGGACCAAATTGATCTCGTTATAACAGGTGGTGATGACCAAAGATCAAGTGGAAATGGATATGCGAGGTCGCTGTTCAGCGGGACAGAAAATGCTTGCTTCCATCATTATCCGTCTAGCGTTGTCCGACTCGTTCAGTCAAAACTGTGGCATTCTTGCGCTGGACGAACCCACGAATGCTCTTGACCTTGAGAACATAGAAGCGCTAGCGGCGAGTCTTGGCGAGTGAGTTCTTGGGTTCAGGAAAGCAACCTACTTCTAAGCTGCATTCAGTCTCATAAAGGAGCGGAAGAACTTATCAAATTTCCAACTGATCATCATCACTCACGACGAGACCTTCCTGTCGAAGTTGGGCCAGAGCGACCTGATGGAATTCTACTGGTGAGTTTCCAAGATATTTCTTTTGCGGATTCTAACTTGTTAACAATCGTCAGGCGTGTGTCTAGGGATCCCCGACAAAAGTCAATCATCGAACGCCAACGTGTATATTAGTAATTCATGTGTTTTTGTTCCCCTCGACATCGATAGATATTATACTGACAATTTATCATATATAATGAGTAATGAGCACTTCGACATTTGATCAGCCTCTAGGGATGTGCCATCATTGATCACTCCTGGTTGTTACCGGCGAGCGATCTGTCTCGTCAGATTATCGATGTACATCTGGAGAGTCGCGTTCTCGGCCGTCAGTTTCTCTATATCTCCTTGTACAGTCTTCGTGCGCCCAAGAAGAGCTACGCAAGTCTTCGGTCAAAGGACGAATATGTCAACTGATCGTGCTCACCACGCAAGTCGTTCTGAGCGTTCAAGATCTCCCTGTGCCAATATAAGTGTATGCTAAGAGATGAGAAAAACTCATGCACTTGATAACTTCTTCTTTACGGACAGCATCTTTCAATATATTTCCCTGTGGTTGTTCAGACGTAGAGGGTCCCCATGCAGAATTCTCGCCAAAGTTTGGAAAGGCGTCCATTTGTCGGTATCGGAAGTACTTCCGTCTGGCTAGCATCCAATCCAATTTTGGAGTGCCACCATGGATCTTGTTGAGGATATTCCTACCCATCAAGAACTCTTGGTCTCGTATCCGCCTCAATATACCTGGCAGGAATTAAAGAACATCATCGCATCCGGGTAGCATCCTTTCGAACGACCTCCAGTGACGCGACTTGATGTAGACGGTAAAGGGACCTAGGCCTTTTGAAGCGGCATCGTGACCTACAGGCTCGCTATGATCTATGGTCTGCCAAAGTTCGCGAGGCCAAAGGCTCAACAGGTAGGAATTCTTAGTCGTCCTCGATTGACGATCACATCTATAAAAACTCCTATGAAGTCAGGTTTTTACTTGAGCATCGTCTGCACTGGGACAAAGACACTCTGGATCAAGGTGTCGGAGCCATCAATCCGCCATACTTCACTCCCTACATCCCAGAACACCTCGTGAAGATTGTTCCTAACGACTGGCCTTATTCTGGTAAGTTTTGCGCCCTTCTTGACATGCTTGGCGGGTTGATTCTCTGTTTAGTACCCTTTGAGGTCGTTCATAGCATAATATGGACCCGATTGCCCGTCGTTCATGCAGAGACCGTAGGTCCTGAGCATGCAGCGGCGGTGTACCAAGATGGTTTATGGGGATTCAGCGGAGGCGAATCTGCTGATACATCTGCCAGTCTTGATGTTCAGTCCAGCGACCAAGTCGACATTTATCCCACCAAAGCCGCGTCTTTCATCCATCAATTCGTTGTGAAGCACTGGCCAGAGCTCGAATGGGAGACTGCGTGGTTTTGGAATCCTCCTGTAACTTCAGCATCTTATGTGTTCCAATGATTTGTTCTAATTTGACGTGCAGAGACTTCAGAGCGTGCCTGGACTGGCCCACATCCATGTTTTTGCTCGGCCCAAACTTTAAGGTTGGATGGACTGGCAAAAATTCGAGCAGGAGCGTACAAAGGCGGTCAAAGATGGAGATACTCTCAGTCAGTCCCATTGCTGGCACCCGATGTTTTCTCCAGATGAAACCTTTCAACCACTAGTTTGCAAATATCTCGCCAATCCGTCATTGCCCCGATTCCTCCAATTGATACCGTCGTCAGTTAGATGCCAAATAGAGCATGTGTACTCTCACATACCTACATCGCCGCAAGCCAAGCTTTTCCCTATAGGACCCACCACTTTATAACCGATAACTTCTTGCACAACTCGAAGATGCTCTGCTGTAAGGGGGTGCTCATACATCATGGTATTCATCGCAGGAAAGACGTATGTCGGCGTTGTCGGTGCCAATGCTCTCAGAAGCGAAGTCTGCAACAAGCGTCAGTCGGGGATACTCTGACCAAGTGACCTGACACTGAACTGCTAGGTTGTCGCAACTCCCATGCGCGATTTTAGAGAGGGTATTCGCGGAGCACGGGGCAATGAGCACGAGATCGGCCCATCTTCGAAGCTCGATATGCAGAATAGGATCGCCTATCCGATAGTTGGCCTTGAGGATATTCGGTGAAATAGGTAGGGCTATGTCGTACTGGGTTGCCTACCTGCCACTCGTCTTCATCAACCCAGACCCGAGACCCTGCTGCCTCTATTGCCCGAGGGTCGTAGAAAACAAGTGAATTCTTGGAAGCAACCACTTGTATACTGACATTTTTGTGCTAAATGTCCTGCGTGCTGAGTCTCTAGTATGGCATGAATGATGTACGAACTTGTAACAGTTCAGACACAATCAAGGGCGCCTTTACTGAAGCGACGCTTCCTGTCGTGATCAGGACGATATGTAGATATCCATCTTTGCGTTCTTCTGCTGCTACGAAGTTGCGCGACATAGTCTCCGATTTCTGTATACGATCCCAAGCTGGAGACTGGTAGTTTCGCAACACAACTGAAAACAGATGACACAGCGAGAGTGTTTGCAAAGCGCCAGTTCCGCTCTATGACCCGGCACATGCAGAACATTCCTAGCATCAGTCGCGCAAGTGGATTGGATAAAGACGGTGACACGTATGCTCTTTCTCATGAGCTTCTGTCAAGATCATTATCGATGCGTTCAGACTAAAGGACTTTAAAGTCCAAGAGGAATATTTCAAATTCATAGCGGGAAAGGTCGCTGCCACAGTCATCCTATAACCGCATGCGTCTTACACGGCTCTCTGAAGATAGCAGCGTACTGGCGGAGGTATCCTGTTCCCAATGAACAGGCCTGGAACTGGCGACCTGCCTTGAAGGGTGCCCAGAAGGAGGAACAGGACAACATCCTCATCCAGCTCCGTACGCATTGACGTTTCGGTCTCGTCAGTTGTCCTGAAGCGTCTCCAGGAAAGCTCAGAGAAGGAGTCCTGTCGACTAAAAGGAAGGATGCATTTTCAATCACAGGTTAGCAAGGCGTGTTGATTGTATCCCATGGTCACTGACGACACTTTACAGTCTATGAAATATCTTATCTCCTGACGATAATTTTCCAATCAACTTTTCTCCCTGTTCAGTCCTCCCTGTCGCATTTGGTGGAAGAGCTATATCCTGGTGTCTCCAAAGCCAGTCCATTCTACCCTTTGCCAATGAATTCCACACCTGGTTTTTATTCTGGGAATCATCGCCAATTTATCACCTTTCTCGACTTGCTGAATGCGGTCGTGTCGAACTTCCCCCGACTTAGTCCTTTCCACGAAACATTGTCGGGCTCGTGCCATAGCCTGCCACCAAATACGAGGGGTTGGCTTTCATCCGTTGCCTCGGCGCTCTCCCACAAAAACTACGCACGTCTCTCGGATCTAACAACGACGGAATCTTGTCGGTCAACTCTGGAGGCTGTCAGGAATCCACTGGCTTCTTATTCAGAGAACGATCTTCACGGACTTGCATTCCTTGCTCTCAGACGGGCGTTGCGTCAAAAGGGACGTGAACAGGCTTGGTCCGTAATGCGCGTTGGTTATAGAGAATTTAAACACCCTGTAGATGGGTGGATATCACGGATGTTGTTATTCGACACACAGGATGAGGTCGAGTTATGGCTGAAGTCATTGATTACGGAGGGATTACTGTCCCTGAAAGGGACTACACCAGAAACGTATATAATAACAAAGAGAAAGGTGTGAATAGAAATGTGGCAACATGATTAAGGTGATAGACCACCCGCAAGTGGGTATCGGGGGATTTGTGTAGTCAGACGGGGCAGATGAGCCAGATAGTGCGATGAAGAAGAGCGGGATACAGACATTGACCAGGATCACCACTTTGGCTTCCGAGGGGCCAGTTTCCTGGCCAGAGTACCCCGACCGCGCGATCCTTTGACTGATTGTAACTCGAGGAACTTCTTCTTCGCATATCGACGAGCTTCAGCATCGTCGACTAGCTCATCAACAATAGTGCGCTTTCTTGCAGTGCGCGGCAAATTATCAGCTGATGGCCCTCCGAATGCCGATGGAGATGGGAGGATAGTACCAATCTTTATCACACTCAGCAGACTGTGCCGTGTATCAGAAGGTGCCTGCACTCACCGCAAATTGAGCTGGGAGTCCTTTGACACCTTTCCCTTCTCCTTCGTCCTTTCGATAAAATCTTTTCGGGTCGAGTTGATTGCGCAACCGGAGAGCTTCGACTTCTCGATGGAGTGCTACTCTCTCAGTAGCGCTAGGTGTCGGAAGGTCAGCCCACGCGGGCTTCGCTGAGGCCTTTCTTAACTGGAGAAATTATGAGGGTAATCATCAGGTACATGTGACCAAAGGCGTACTTCTTTTAACGCTTTTTTCGATAATGAGGGGTCTGTAGGAGCCAGTGGAGCAGCCGGTCCACCTTGCTTTAACAGAGCCTGCTCGGCGGCCAAGACAGGGTCCCGTTTGACAAGACGACCTCGGGAAGATGATGCGTTGGCGTAGGACGGTAAGCCCAGAGGACCAGGGTCAAGCTGAAACAAACTCCTGTTCATCTTGAGTCAAGAAAAGACAATGAGAATTGAGAAAAATAACTACTTCGAAGTGGTAGCATTTGAAAAGAGAATCTCGTCATCGCTTTCCTTGAGCACAGAAGTGTCCTGGCTATCTCGTCCGATGGACGCAACTTCAGAGTCACGAAGAGTTGAGTACCCGCTCAGTTCATCTGGTGATTGATCCAGCACTTGATTGTCATTTTGCAGAGTAATTGTCGAAGAAGATAGAGTGCTCGTGAAAGATTCATCGGCCTTGCCTTTTCCTTTCGAAGAAACAGCCATTATGAGGAGGACAAGGAAATAATGAGTTTGTATTGACGTTTGTTTGTTGAGCGTCTACGCCGCCGGACAGCTCGCCGGACTTGCTTCCGATGCGTTGCGGTAGATATATTCAGCTAAATATCAGCAGAGCAGGTAAAGGACAATTAAAGGCTTATATGATTGCATCCAAGCTATACTGTATCATCTATCAACTAATTGGGAATAGAAAAACGACCGAAGTGCGTCACTTCTGCAGAACGGGAGCTCTGATATGTCCATGGTATCTTTCAATCAAGAGACGAGATAACCGGTCCATCATAGGCTCTAAAAGAGTAACCCGAAAGTCTCTATGCAGAGCCATCAGTTACTAGTAACGTCCGAATCACTTCTATGACAGGATCTTCTGTTCCCTGGTGGAAGACTTCATTATTCTGAATGGATTCCCTCAAACGCTCGTCAAGAAGTCGACTGGTGGAAAAGGCGTTGGTCAAATCGGAAAAAAATGCATGCCACAAACTTACCGAAGATGGTTAACGAGCACCCCGATCCGAGGCCAAGCTCGAAGGCGTATCTCTCTGTCCGCAGCCTTCACCGTCAAACCGCCGCCAACGTGATTGACCGTGAGTTGACCTCCGAACAACAAAAGAGCGTATGTCGGAACCTATTTTGTGATAATCAACGTTGAAAGAGAAAATACATAAAGTAGAATGTACCTCGGTGACGTCCTGGATGAATATCTTTGACGTTAGACGTTTAGTGAAAAACGCCACATACTTCGACTTCCACACTGAATTGCCGAACAGGCCAGAGCTGGGGTGTATGAACACTCTGGTATCGTTTACAACATCATAAAGTCTAAATTCTCGTGCTTCATTTTCTCGCTGAACTGCTCCTGCTTGAACACGATCAAATTTTATGGCATCTGACGGAAGATGAATCCGAGCGACGCGTGGCCATAATCCACCTAGAACAATAGATTTCACAAGACTTTGTTGCGAAGTATCCCGCTGAAGGTCAGATCTTGCTAAGTCGGGTGAGGGAACGGTGAAGCCCATACTCCGTAACGTATTCTTGAAATCATTGCGAAGCCATTGAATCTCTCGAACCGTAGTCAGGGAGATTGAATTCTAGGAAATTCTTGAATAAAAGGCCTCGAACGGATACCAGAGCCGACAGACCTGACGACAGAAGTCTTGCATCGAGGCATGTGATATGCGCTCCTGATGCAAGGCCTCATTGAACGCTGCGCATACTGTCAGAACGTCGCTGTTTCCAATGGAAAACTTTGCGCGCGATCTAGGGACGATGAACGATCACTGATTTGTTCGAGTGCATAGACTGACAAAGAAGTTTCTTCTCGCTTGTCTGTGGATGAAATGAACAGAGGCTTTGAGGACAAAGCTGCGGCAATGGTAAGCATGGGGTCGAGGCAATGGAAAACGGCCCCGAGAATCAACATCTGGACAATTACTTCAATGCGTGGCGATGAATTGGGTTATCAGTAGTCTGACCTTGGCGAGCCTGATGTCTAGGGGAAGATGAGACTACAGAGTGAAGTCAAGCTAGATGAAGCTTAGTAGACACAGTAATAGCTTACGACTTGTTCTCCTAGTGCAGTGAGGTCGCCAGACTCGTCGATACAACCTACAATCTGCAGAGTTGCCCACGAGCGGTCGACTGACCCTACATCTGGAGGATCAATAGCCCCCGCGATAGATTTCTGAAGGCTGATCAGCGGCTTCCGACGAGCCGAATGATGCAAAGCGACGTACTCTAGGATCAGTCATAGGTGCTATGGCTTTCATCGTCAGCAGCATGCTTTCCAGCGGGACCCTCTGAATCTCTGGGACAGGAAATGGGGACATGTCGTTTTCTTGTGCTCGGGTATACAATTTATAGCAGACGCCAGGGCCAGTTCTTCCAGCACGGCCACGACGCTGTCGGGCGGCTGCTCGTGAAACCCAATCTTCAGCCAGTCGCGACAATTCCGTTTCCGAATCCTGTTGGATTTCTTTGGCCTTGCCGGAGTCTATGACATATTCGATATCGTCGATGGTAATGGATGTCTGATTGAATGAATCAGTCAGTGCTTTGAAGGCGAATTGTCCCATTTACCTCCGCGACGTTGGTTGCAACGACGATTTTTGCCATTGGATACTGCGAAAATATTCTGCTTTGCTCTTCACTAGATAGACCGGCGTGAAGAGGGAGTATTTTGGCTCGAGTGCCAATTCCGGCCGTATGCAAAACATCCATACACTTCTGAATCTCTTGGGTGCCGGATAGAAAGACCAGAATTCCAGATTGGGAAGACCGTGTTAGGATGTCTGCCACGATGGATGCAATCAACTAGAAAGCAATGGGTATGGGCGTCTCTGGAAGGTTGTCCAACAAACCTGATAATCCAATGCACTTGAGCGGACCAACTTCTCCAGAGAAGAGATTGCTTGAGAATCGAGACCCATTTGCTCGTACTGGAGTTTAAAGTCGTCAAGCCGCTCTTGGGGCCACTTGGTCAAGTTGCCTGTTAAACTGGGTCTATAGTGCGATTTTTGAATAAATTCCTCCAGATAACTGTAGAAAGAGACGAATGAGTGTTCGTACGGACGGAGTTCGGCATCGAGCATCCATGTGCTCACTTACATGTCTGTCACGGGGTGAATGCGACCTGGGATGGCTAACACTGGACAATGCCCAAAGTATGCAACAAATTTGTCATGATTGATCGTAGCGGACATGAGGATTACTTTAATGCGCGCGTTCCTCTCGAGAATGGCTTTGAGTTCTAGCAATAGAAAGTCACTGTCGAGAGAACGTTCGTGAACCTGTCGACATGTAACACTCAGTATCAAGTGACTCATACTCATAGCACTCGGTTGAACATACCTCATCGATAACGATATGGGAAACATCCGCAAGGCCATCTGAAAGCCGCCTCAGTGCCACTCCGATCGTGCAGAATAAGATTTTCGTTTTTGCGGTGACTCGACTTTCCCCGCGGGTGGTGTAGCCTACAGACTCATCACCGGCACGTTCTGCTGCTACACGATTCGCGACTGCCATCGCTGCAACGCGGCGAGGTTGAGTGACTATAATGGAAGTTTCGCGGCCGCGGCCTGCCTCTATGCACGCATCTAAAATAAACTGGGGCACTTGTAGTCCTCAGATTGTGGTGCCATTGGATCAAATGACTTGACCAACGTTGTGTTGTCTTTCCAGAACCTATCAATCACGTCAGTCTAAGTTACTGCGAGGGAAATGATCTCACTTGCCTGTCTCTCCAACCACTACGACCACTCTGTTTGAGTCAACAACCCGAAGAAAGTCCTCTTTAACAGTAAATGCAGGCAAAGTGCTTCGAATCTTGAACATCGTCTGGTAAGCCGACGATGACGTCATTTTCTTAAAGTCCTGTGTGATCTGTTCATTGCTCCGGGTATCTTTTGTTTTTCTTCGGATGGCAATGTGTTGAGACAATGGCTCGGAGACATCCACAGGTACGCTGACTTGCGGGTTTGCGCTCGGTCTAGGTTTCGTTGTAAAGCGAGCCATTATTTCATGAAGATCTGGAGGACTACTCTTGGCATCTTGCCATTCCTGGATTATGTAGTCGATGGCAGAGAACATGACCCCAACACCAGGTTGGTGCAAATCATCGTACTTGAACAGGGTTTGAGTCAACAAGTGTATTCGAAGGTAGGCCGGTATTGTCTTCGAGCTGAGATACATAGGGACGACGGATTCTTTCAAGGGATATGGATGGTTTTGGGCCAAAACGATATGAAGGGTAAGGCCAACTTCCTCTATCGGCACGCAGATAGTCCGATATGTAGTACCTTTGGTGATATAAGCGGAGGAGTAGACAGATTGGACTGCGCTCAATTCATCTGTGCGGGCAGCATCTCTGATTTCCAATTCAGTTTCGTCCAGTGAAGCTGTTGGTATGCTGTGATTTTCAGGTTGCCCGATTGACAGGTGGTCCAAAGCGAGGATCAAGGAAGACAAGTCCAACTCGTTCAGACCTTCTGAACACGCTTTGACGACGTGTTCTGGCCATCCGGCCTCCATTGCTACCTTGTGGATCCAGCGACTTCGTAGTGCGTCATTTCCAGAATGAGTTGACATAATGAAAGGTTCTGAGGATTTCTCGGATCCAAGGAACCGAGAGGGTAGATCACATTCAGGAATTTTGAGAAGAAGGTATTCAATGCTCGCCTCCAAAGGATTGAGACCCGCCAGGAAGCTTGGTCTTTGCAACAACGGGACAACTGATGCAACGTGGCGATCGGAAAATCCCAAAAGTTCAAGTTGCTTGCAAATTTCTTGCGATTGAAATGGCTCATAGGACTCAGAGTCGCGGGACATATCTGGGAGATGCTAATCACTTATGAGAGGAAGGTTAGGGAAGCGGTTCCGAACATCACCTTTCTGATGACCTGTTCGACGAGTTCACGCAAAGCTAAGGACATCTTCACTTCGGGAGCCTTTTCGAACTCTCTTGAAACGATGGGGCTGCGTCCTTCATGACTCGCCTCTGAGTCCTCCTGACGTTTTGCTGCAGCCTCCTGGCGTCGAGACACTTCCTTGCGAGCGGAAAATGGATCTGGGTCATACATCCACTTTAGGTGACCAGGAGCTTTCTTGTGCTCATCGGCCAACTCATTCCAGTATTGCCTTGGACCAGCGGGTAAAACATGTTGTAGCGACAGATTGTTACAGATCTGAATTCAGCTGATGTAAGCTATTTTGATAGAAGGCTTTCATTGACAGTAGACTTACACGATAGAGCGCATACGTTGCACCCCAGTGACGAGCTTCTAGTGCGCTGGGACGGAAATATGGAGGATGGGGTTCAAGTCGAACACTATCTTGTTCCGATGTTTTCTTGTTTTGTCGACGCAAGATAACAGAGAATGAGTGTTCCCCGTTCTTTTCACGCTGATATCCAGCTTGCTTCAGCGCTTCGAGGAAGTCGTGCTAAGACTCAGAGCACGGTACCGTTTCAACCAGAGGCCGCTCCCATCCGTTCTTCTGACATCTACACCCCAAATCATGAAAACAATGTTTATTGGGATGTTGACAGTCATTACCTTTCATTTAGCAAAGACAACGGGAATTTAGATCCTGGAGGGAACAGTGGTTTGACGATATTTTCGCTGGTGCTTGGATCTTCGGCAGGTGCCTTAGCTTTCTTCGAATTCCCCGCCAGTCCAGACTTAACAATGCCCCTTCCTTTAGGCATGGTCCAGGAGCTGGTCCAGGGAGCTGTCCACGAAAGTAAGCTGCTCCGAGTCCGATCAGAGACATCATTAGGCGCGCACTACTGCCTGATCAGATTAATACTGGTATATTACATGTACTGTTTTCCTAAAGAACCTGTTGGTCGTATCACGACTGCTTGAGAGGGAACCCATAATTAGAGGCATGGAGATAAGGCAAAGGGTTTGAACACACAATGATCAAACAATGATCACAGAAAAATACGCGTGAGGACGGCAGGCATGGATGTCGAGTGAAGATCAAGAGTCATCAGTGCGATTGTGGAACTAGACAGAATGAGGATAAGCAACTCTACTCCATGATTGTCGCGCTCACAATATCCCGAAGTTGGCCTTGTGCTTCATTGAACTGCCGTTCAAGGTACTTTGCCTACAGCAAGTTAGCCATGCAAATGAAACGCGGGAGAAAATACCTTTTTGTTGAGGTTTGAGATATCATCAGTGAGTTCTTTCTCTTGAGATGCTAGATTGCGTTGCATCTCGACTCGTGGGGTCAACATGAACCTGTCGTGTGCGGTCAAATATGTGTGCTGAGCCGCAATAGGTAGCCCGAGGACGCGAACATCTTTCCCACTCCTTTGTATAGGTTCACCTCTTGCCCAGTGGAATTAATTTCTGAAATGGTGAGCTGAAGGACACGTCGTTCACGCTCTTTAGATGCCACTTGGGCTCGAGTTAGCGATAGAGCTCGCTGTGATTGGACCGCAGTCTGTTGAATTTGAACCAGAATCTTTGGTAAAATGAGATAGGAATTCCAACATGAGCACGCGAAGTCTACTTTACGCAAGGTCTCGTCGGGTAATTGTTGAGACATGGTCTACGTTTTGCGTGTCAGAGCTGGGTTGTGCAGTTCAAAGTCAGTCGCGTCTCTTCGTCGGCAACAGTTGTGCCCAACCGAATCCTCTGGGACTGTTGCAATTGACTTCGGCTCTCTATGTCTGGTTTCGAGGACTACGATGAATTTGGGAACTACATAGGTGCAGACCTTGACTCAGATGATGAAGAGTTTCCGGAAATTCCACAGCTCCAGCCTGAAAAACCAGAGGCGTCCCAACCACTCGAGGGCTTTGCTGAGGAACACGATGATCTGGCACTTATGGAAATAGACGGTGAAGCAGAATGATAGCAACGCGAGGCTGAGGACTGAACTCTCGTTGACAGGGCCTGTGCACAATGCTGTCGTTCTTCATGAAGACAAAAAATATTACCCGACGGCAGAGGAAGTCTATGGACCCGATGTTGAGACTTTGGTCCAGGAAGAAGACGCCCAACCTCTCACGGAACCCATAGTTGCGCCAGTGAAAGTGAGAAAATGGGTGGTAGAAGAGAAGGATCTTCCGGAAACGCGGTTCGACAAGGGGTTTGTGGTTCACTGTCTATGGTCAGCCTTGTCCTCATGCAGCAACAGATTCTTAGTTGACATGACAAATTATCCTGAGATGATTCGCAACGTAGCTTTAGTCGGACATCTGCACCATGGCAAAACTGCGTTGATGGACATGCTCGTCTTTGAGACTCACAGACTAACCTGGGACGCCGATGCCGCTGTGAGTAAAGACCGAATGCTTTGTTGAATGCGACTTAATCATGCCAACTAGTTACGCTACACTGATACCCACATTCTGTCTAGGCAGAGAGAAATATCCATCAAATCTTCCCCGATGTCGTTAATCTTGTCAACAACAGCTGGCAAATCCCACCTCCTTCACATAATTGATACCCCAGGGCACGTCAATTTCGTCGATGAAGTGGCTTCAGCTATCCGACTGGTTGATGGAATAGTCCTTGTCGTGGATGTTGTTGAGGGTGTACGTATACATTCTGTTTGGTGGTTATTCTCTCGCGTAACCCTTCTCACAGGTAATGGTCAATACCGAGGCTATCATCAAGCATGCCTTGCTCGAGGGTGTGAAAATCACGCTTGTACTCAATAAGCTGGATCGACTTATCCTCGAGCTTCGCATAAAGCCAACCGATGCATATTACAAAATCCGTCATACGATTGAAGAAGTCAACTCGTTTATTAGGTACTTCCAGGAATACGTCCATACGCCAAGCTATTCTGACTCACTGTAATAGCACCATTGATCCCAACCCTGAACTGAGACTCAGTCCAGAAAATGGAAATGTTGCATTTGCAAGTTCTGACATGGGATGGTGCTTCACGCTGAATTCTTTTGCTACCCTATATGCTGGCACGTTTGGTTAGTCATACCCGCGTAATAATCGGCATGTGCTGATAATGTCAATAGGTCCCATGGACGTCTCTGGATTTGCGGCGCGTCTATGGGGGGATATCTACTTCGATGAAGACTCCCGCAAGTTCACTCGAAAGGCGTCCGATCCTGAAGCCAAAAGGACATTCGTCCACTTCGTGCTGGAGCCTCTTTACAAGCTCTATAGCCAAGTTGATCATTTCCTTATAAAATCCGCCATTTGTCTCTGAGTTTGTGTTTCTCAGGTTTTAAGCGAAGATACCGAAACACTGCAAGAGACTCTGGCAAGTCTTGGTATCATCCTCAAGCCCGTAATGTTCAAGATGGATGTCCGGCCGCTCCTGAAGGCTGTCCTGGACCAATTCTTTGGTAGTGCCACAGGACTGGTCGACATGATCGTAGAACATATTCCTTCTCCTGCGGAGGGTTCGGCCCTGAAAGTTGGTCGGACGTATACCGGTCCCCAAACATCGCAACTCGCGGAGGCAATGTCAAGTTGTGATCGTACCGGCCCTCTCGTGATACAGATCACGAAACTGTACCATACACCCGATGCGCAGGCCTTCCGTGCCTTCGGCCGTGTATTGAGCGGGACCGTTCGCAAAGGAGCTGAAGTCAAAGTGTTAGGCGAAGGTTACTCTCCTGAAGATGAGGAGGATATGGTCAAAAGTGTAGTTGAGACTATTTGGATAAACGAATCGCGGTACGTGATACAAAGCCGGTTTTATCCTAACTTTATTTGACTTTGTCTGGCCTCAGTTATTTGGTTGAGGCCCAGGAGGTACCAGCCGGAAATCTAGTCCTCCTCGGAGGCATCGATGCATCCATCACCAAAACTGCAACTGTAGCGGACTCGCAGATTGACGAGGACTTGCACATCTTTAGACCAATCAAGCACATGACCCAATCTGTCCTCAAGATTGCTGTCGAGCCTATCGTGCCATCTGAGCTTCCCAAGATGCTCTCTGGTTTGCGCAACATCAACAAGTCATATCCTCTTGTGGCAACGAAGGTCGAAGAAAGCGGCGAACATGTAATCATTGGACCCGGGGAATTGTATCTCGACTGCGTCATGCACGATCTGCGCCGAATCTTCTCAGAGATCGAAATCAAAGTTTCTGACCCCGTAACATCATTTTGTGAAACTGTGCTTGAGACGAGTGCTCTCAAATGCTACGCGGACACCCCTAACAAAAAGTAAAATTTCGTCTTACTTGGAAAATTTGACCTTGAAATAACTCCTTTTTACAGGAATAAGATCACCATGATCGCTGAACCCCTCGAAAAGGGCATTGCTGAGGATATTGAAAGCGGTAGGGTTTCAATGAGAATGACACCTAAAGAAAGGGGAAAGCACTTTGAACAACGATATCAGTGGGATCTCCTGGCTTCGCGATCAATTTGGGCGTTTGGACCGGATGAGAATGGGCCCAATATATTACTGGATGATACGCTTCCGTCTCAGGTCAGTGAAGATTCTTTTACTCGTAAGCGTGGATCTCACAATTGCATGGGAAGATTGACAAAAAGCTGTTGGGTACGGTGAAGGAACACATTAAGCAAGGTTTCCAGTGGGGAGCTCGTGAAGGCCCACTATGCGACGAACGTAAGTCTATTCCTCTTTCTCACCGAAACCACCTGAGCCCCCTTCAAGCTTTGCGGAATGTCAAATTCCGAATTTTGGATGCCAGTCTTGCCCAGGAACCCATATATCGGGGCGGCGGACAAATTGTTCCCACTGCCAGACGGGTGTGCTACTCATCCTTTTTAATGGTGCGAATACTTTCAGTTGCCGGATGATAAGTATTATAATGGCTTGTTAGGCGACCCCCCGACTTATGGAGCCCATATACTACGTGGAAGTCCAAGCACCAGCCGACTGTATCTCTGCTGTGTACACAGTATTGGCCCGGCGACGAGGTCACGTCACACAAGATCTCCCGAAAGCTGGATCGCCCTTGTATACTATTAAAGCCTTAATCCCAGTCATCGATGCGAATGGATTTGAGACGGATTTGCGAACAGCGACGCAAGGGCAAGCGTTTTGTCTTCAAGTGTTCGATCATTGGTCTGTTGTCCCAGGTAAGCTTCTCGATTAGTCAACTGCGGCCGTTCTGACTTCGCACGTTCAGGAGATCCCACGGACACAACCATCCAACTTCGGCCACTAGAGCCGGCGTCGGGGCAAGCGTTGGCACGCGATTTAGTGTTGAAGACTCGTAGACGAAAAGGACTGGGAGATCAGATAGCAGTATCTAAGTATTTGGACGATGAGTTTGTATTAGCATTGTCAGCGTCAGGACATGCAGACTTGTTAGGATAGTGTTGTATTTAGTAAAATCGTGTGCATTCCATAATTTGATACGCATAGCCCGTAGCTGGCACGAAGTGCCACGTATGTCGAGTCTGAGCCGCGTAGCCTTCATAAAGCGCCAGGTGATCTGGCCATACTTTCCCACAGACAATCTCCTTTCATTCTTCCTCCTCACTTCACATGAGGGCTATCACTCTTTCTGCCCTGTTGGCTCTTGCGACGGCGGGCGTCTTTGCCTCTGATGGCTCAGACGACTCCCTCGTTGCCGAACCCACTCCTGAGTCTACGCCTGAGCCAACTGTTCCCGCAGTGCTCCCCAACTTCACGGTACTATACCTGCTCAAAAACCCATGAGCCATGCTTATATTGCGTTCAGCCATCTGCCATCAAAGCTCCTTTCCTGGAGCAATTCACGGACGACTGGTCTGCACGGTGGACACCTTCGGAAGCAACCAAAAAGACGCCAGTCGGCGGAGAGACCTTCAGCTACGTTGGCGTATGGTCGGTCGAAGAGTCGTCTGTCTATCCTGCCATCGCCGGAGACAAAGGTCTCGTTGCAAAGTCCAAAGCCGCGCATCACGCCATCTCGGCTCCCTTCTCAAAACCTGTGGACTTCAAAACCGAGCCACTTGTCGTTCAATATGAAGTCAAGTACCAGCAGGGCGGCAACTGTGGAGGTGGTTACCTCAAACTTCTTGAAGATGGCTTCCAGACCAGCGGAAAGGAATTCAGTGATAAAACTCCTTGGGTAGTGATGTTCGGACCCGATCTCACTTGCCCCGGTACCAAGGTAAGATGCTTTCTATGTACTGCCGTGAAGCGTTATTCAACCCGCCTTAGGTGCATTTCATTTTCAGACACAAGAACCCTGTGACTGGCGAGTATGAGGAGAAACACCTTCGTGGTCCTCCTGCTCCCTCAATTCAGAAAACTACCATCTTGTACACTCTGGTCGTCAGGTAAGTTTTCTGTTCAACCTCTGAGGAACGGACGTGCTCACCAGATTCAAGCCCCGACAACACATTCCAAATCTTCGTTAATGGCGACAGCGTGTCTACCGGTAGCCTGCTCGAAGACTTCAAGCCTCCTGTCAACCCCGAAAAGGAAATTGGTATGGAGACTTATAATCGGTATCTTCCGGACACAATGTTCATCTTTAACTTTTAGATGACGAGGAAGATACCAAACCTGAAGACTGGGTTGATGAGTCTCGTATTCCTGACCCCGATGCTGTCAAGGTTAATCCATTGTCGTCTTCGTCATTCTTATGCTTAACATTTGAACCCGTAGCCCGAGGATTGGGACGAGGATGCCCCTTATGAGATCGAAGATCTTGAAGCGACTAAACCTGAAGACTGGCTCGATGATGAACCCGAATTCGTTCCCGATCCCTCCGTTGAGAAGCCAGAGGAATGGGACGATGAAGAAGACGGTGTGTACACATTTGCAAGATTCTTTCGATATGAATTCTGACGCCAGTGCACAGGTGATTGGATCGCGCCAACAATTCGCAACCCTAAGTGTGACGAAGTCTCCGGTTGTGGAGAGTGGAAGCGGTGAATTTTCCTGTTCTCGTGTCATGAGAATCATGACTCACAGTGCATAGTCCTTTCACCCGTAACCCCGATTACAAGGGCAAATGGACCGCTCCTTACATCGACAACCCGGCGTACAAGGGTATCTGGGCACCTCGCAAGATTCCCAACCCCGCTTATTTCGAAGATCTTGACCCCATCAAGAGCCTGAATAAGATTGTGAGTTTCATTCAGTTCAAACCCGATATCTGAACTCAACAGGATATAGGGTGGTGTTGGTATCGAACTCTGGACAATGACTGAGGACATCCTTTTCGACAACATTTACGTCGGGCACTCCTTGGAAGACGCCCAGAAACTTGCTGCCGAGACATTCGATATCAAACGACCCATCGAAGAGGCTGCATCCAACGTCAAAGAAGAGATTTCTGAGGACGAAGACGAAGTTACTAGCAAGAGCTGGAAAGAGGACCCAGTCTCTTTCATTCAAGCCAAAGTTGCTACCTTCATCGATGCTGTGAAAGTTGACCCCATGTTTGCCCTGAAGACCCAGCCAGAGACAGCTGGAGCACTTGCGGTGGCCCTCCTGACGCTCCTTGGCATGCTGGGCTCCGTCTTTGGCATCATTGGATCCGCACAAAAGCCTGTCACCAAGGTGAGGTTGACAACTAATTGTTGTGAATGGGAATTAATTTCTGATTTTCAGTCCCTCAAAAAGACTGACGCATCCAAGGATACTGGAAAAGTACCCGTTGCTCCTGCCTCTGATGAGAAGTCTGCTGAAGATTCAGGTTTGAAAAAGCGCACCACCACTGCGAAGTAGATTACATATCTCTAATGACCTGTTTTTGTCGCCTCGGCCTTTCTAACTGGTTTTCGCATTTGTGTTAGAAAGTTGGCGATGCGGATACTTCTTACTCGTAATATTCATGTTGTGTTGTAACTATTTCCCTCGGAAAATGAAACGATTGTCATCCAACATCTCTCGATAGATCCCAGACTCACGCGTTTGACGTCCCAACTCATCACCATGCGAATGTAACTTACTGGACTGAACAGACAAGGATGGAAAAAAATGAGGAAAATGATGGGCATGCGGGATGGTGGTATGAACGCACCTAATCATAACTGTTTTGCAGGGGACCAAAGACATGGAGCATCATGGCGCAGTGGAAGCGCGCAGGGCTCATAACCCTGAGGTCGGTGGATCGAAACTACCTGATGCTACTTCTTTTGCAAATTCTTAAATGAATTAATGACATAATTATTGTTTGTTGAATGTCTTCTGGTCGATTATGCTACATTGACAGGGCGGCTTCAAAGAATATTGGCCTTCTGGCCGAAGTGGCATTGGCACTGAGACTGCGCAATTCTCTATTTTACCATTTACGCAATACTACACGTTCTGTCAGTTGCTCTAATGCTTCTTTTGCGTCACTATCGGGCAAAGCCGATAACACATCTTTGGCCTGTTGAGCATGCTGACGGGCCAGTTCTCTGGTTCTCTCAACTCCAGACGAATTGCGGACCAGGTGTCGAGCCTGATGAACGATCAGTATGCCATCGTCGAAATAAGGCAGGAACTCTTACCAGCTCAACGTCTCCTGGACCTTCAAATTTGCGCTCAATCAAGGGACCCATGTCGTCGTGCTCCTCCCAAGCGAAGAGAGCTGGGCCGGTTGCTAAACCGAGCTTAAGATCAGCCCCTCCTGGCTTGCCAAGGACGTCGTCGCCTGCTTCATAGTCAAGAATATCATCCACGAGCTGATCAAATCGGTGGTTAGCAAGGTTCACTAAATGGTCGCCGTAAGACTAACCTGGAAAGCTATACCGAGGTTTCTCCCATAAGCGTATGCGACCTCTTTCCATACCTCGCCCTCTCGAGTGCCTCCGAGAACAACGGCAGCACGCGCTCCTTTGGCCATCAAAGACGCTGTCTTGAGATACGTCTTTTTAAGATACAGATTCCATCTCGCCTGGCTCACACGACCATGACTTGATGATGGTACGAACGAAGCTTCTGCTCCATCGATGGAATCAGGCGCATAGACCTCTCGTAACTGCAATAGTTCTCCTTCGACGAGATTTGCGATCACTCCAGCGATCAACTCTACAACCTCGTACTCGCCCAGCCGCGAAAGCGCTGCACTTGTACGACCTAGCAGAAAGTCGCCGGCCAGAACCGACAACTTATTGCCAAACAAAGCGGGGGCTGAAGGGGCCCCTCGACGAAGAGGAGAGACGTCCAGAACATCGTCGTGGAGGAGGGAGGCAACGTGTATCATCTCGACTATTTGAGCGAGTCGGGATTGAGTGGGGAGGACAGACAACGACAAGGTGGGTTGGGCCGGAGGGTCATGCAAGGGACGTGAGTATTGTAAAGTAGGGATTGGAGGCGGAGGGCGAAGCTGGAACGGGACATGGAAAGACGCTGAATGGTCTGGCATATTAGGATTCCAGTCGTTCAACACGTCTGGTCGTGTAAGAGGCCTGTCCAATTCTCGTGCCTGCCCCCTGGCCTGCTCTGACTCCCATAGTTTCTGGTGCCACGAGCTACCCAGTCCATTTGTCGCGCGAGAGAAAAGTAGAACGAGTAGCGGCCGTAGTTGTTTTGAAGGATGAATAAAATAATATTGTGCAATTTCGGTGAGTTGGGGATGGGCAGAGCCAAGAAGATGCAGGAGTGTCTTTCGGAGATGAGCTAGTTCAGACGAGAAAAGATTTGACGGTTCAACGCGTGGATTAGCAGTCTGAGGTAAAGATTCAGACTGAACATTTTGCTGCGACCGCTGCGTCGCGACGCTGGAGAGAGGTCGACGTAGGAGTCGGTGCTGAATATTGGGATGACAAGTCGCCGTCCTGGGCAACGCAGCACCCAGTGTCGAGCATCGCTTCATTCTCGATTCAACACCGAGCAAAGCTGACCTCATCGACAAGCGCCTCGAACACGGCGCTACCGACACCGACGCGTCTCAAACTTCTCTCGAATTTCCTTCTAAGACCAGTCACGCTCAACGACCAGAAGCATAAGCTTAGACAAATATATTTAGTGTAATACATACGCCCGCTGGATCAAAACTAAACTCCAAAAAGCAGTCTATGAGCAGATATAAACAAATTAGCACTCAGTACAGATTTTATGCTATTGTTTGGTCGACGTTTGTGCCTACATGAGCACTCGGGTTAGCTTCGGTCTGTTTGGGATGCAGGAAAAATCGCTGACTAAAAATGCCATTAGTTGCTGGTAAGTAGCATTAGTAGGAACTTCAGACTGGACTGCTGTTGGCGTCGGAGGTTGTGGTGGTGGTGGTCCTGGATATTGTGTCGCAGGTAATAGAACATTTTGGGGGGAACCCATCTGAGTTCCTTGCATAGCTTGTTGTAAGAGTCCGAGAACGTTGCTTGGCAATGTCGGCATTGCCGAGGGATAACCCTGAACAGGCTCCGGTCTTGGAGGTCCAGGTGGGGGTGCATACTGGGGGTAAGCCCCGACTGCTTGGGGAGGAGGGGCCTGCTGCATTGGTGAATACGGGGGCGCCATTTGCGCGTAAGGCTGATGATAGGAAACGGCAGCTGGTGGTCCAGCGCCGTAGTACGGCTGTGGAGGAGCTTGCATGGGAGGGGTTACAGCTGGAGGTGCTGGTGCCATCATCTGTGCCCTGGGGCCTGTTGGAGGCGCATGCCCAGAGCCATATGAGCCGCCGTTGATGGCTCCGTTAGCGTTGACAGTGGGCTGCTTTAAGGCTGCTAGAAGCTGAAAGGCTTGTTCAGTGGTTGGCTGGTATCATTAACTCGGCGTGCCTACTTGTTGAACTTGCTTCGCTTGCTCCAATCGTCCGTCTCCAGCTCTCTGCAGAGGATTGATCAGTGGAAAAACGACACCTGAGAAAACCGTATACCGAAGGTACGGAATTGCCTTGTGAAGGTCCAACCGGAGTCATGTTGGCGTTGGAAGTTTGACCTGAACAAGGTGAGCAAACTCATATATATGTCCACTCAATCAAGAGTTTACCTTTGGTGTCAAACCCGCGAGCATCATTGTCAAATCTGCCGTTCGCATGTGGAGGTCCCGCGTCTCTGTTGTTCCTTCGGTCCCAGTCATCAAACCCTCCTCTACCTCTACCACGGCCTCTACCACGGCCTCTGCCTCTGAAAGAATCTTCGAAGTCACGCTCACGATATGGTTTATCCTCCCGAGGTCTGCATGAAATTAATTGATTTTAAAGTCGAGACCGCCATAGAATCATACTTTGTGGGTACATTGCCAATGGGCAGAGGTTGGTCTGGTATGTCCCAAGAAAAAGATATCTCCATGAATCCATCTTGAAGGTTTTGATGTTGGAGAGCGTCATACGCATCACCCAAGGCCTACAAGCAGGTTGAATCGCGAGGAAAATCAAGAAGAATATAGCCATGGAGCCGCACTCGTGTGTCATAGAATTCTACGTATCGTTGACTTCGAACCCGAAATGAGTCGGGGCAGCTTTCAATCAAAAATACAGACATACTCAGCTCGACCTCCCACCACTTTGATTGATTTGACGTCTCCGTACTGCTGAAATCGCCGGCGCAGTTCAATCTCGTCAATCCCCTGTGCAGTGGGTGAATTCCGTAGTACGACGAGTAACGTGCCCTGGTATAAAAATGTCGTTGAACTTCTGGGATTTCAGTGACCCATCTCTGGTTGGTTACCTGATTCTTATCACGATCGCATTGCCCATTCTGCTCATCGGGACGAGGCAAACTGTAATGAACGTCGATCTGCGGCCAAGTAAGACGCGTTGCACGTCTCCTCATCCCCTGACTCACGGGTCTGCCTGCAATCTGAGACCCTTGCAGCCGTTCTCGAGCTCTTTCGGCCGCTCTCAGGTCAAACTAGAAAAGAATATCAGCCACAACAGAGGTGCCCAGTTCACACTCTTTCCAGCTCACATAGGTCACAAATACCATACCCCTGTTGCCAATCAAGTCAAAAAAGGTCTTGATTTCTCCATGATCTTCAAATAGCTTTCGTACTTCATTACTGTCCGTCTCGTACTGTGGAAAGTAGGCAACATAAGCGACAGTGGTCTTCCAGGCGAGAGGGAAAGAGCGCAGAAATTCAAACGTTCTCAATCTCGGTGTCGTGACTCGCCTTGATGTTTCTGATGAACAAAGTTCGACACGGCCTTTCTCGCTGAATTCTTTCCTCAATTATGGAATCGTGCGCTTTGTCGTCTCTTTCCTTTCGCGGAAACCTTCGAGAACTCGATCCTTCTGGAGAGTAAGCATATGCGACAGTGAGACACCACATCCTTGGACAACTTCCAGAAGAAGAAAAAGACACGCCGAAAAGCAGCACAGTCGCAGAGCCGTTCAGAGCGACAATGCTTGTCGTTCTCAGCGCTCTGAAACTCGCTAGAAATTTCAAGAAAACTTGGCTTGCGTGGCGTTGGCATCGAGACCTGGATCCTCTCATAGTATCGCCCACGCTCAAAGGCGACGAAGACTTGGCGGCTCGCCGATACCAGGAAGCTGATCTTGGGCAATAATTTCAAGTCTTAGCGTACCTTCAAGACTTCCTTCACCGTCTTCAGAAGGAATAGTGCCAGGATAATTGTCATGATTGCTGTCATTTTGGTTGCTTGATGCACCAATTTGCGCGTGGTTGAATGGTGGAGGAGGCCCTCCTCTGCTGAAGCCGAATCCTCCGCGCTGAAAGCCGCCCCCGCCTCGCCCTCCACCTCTTCCCCGAAATCCACCACCGCGTTCTCCAAAGCGTTGAGAGCGATCTGGTCCTGGCCCTGTAGGTGGGAGTCCCCGCCGTGTCGTATTTTCATAGCCGCCGTATGGGTGATGTCGATTCATTGTGTCAAGTCCAATGCAGACACCAGCTCAAGCAGTGTGTATATACACCACTGCACTTTCGTCTTACAACTTAGGATAGGTCTAAGACGTCGATGAACACTGTGATTCAACAGGTGAGCAGGATGATGGCGGTCGTTTCCAAAGTGAGAAAGTTTGACTTTGCCGCTGTTGCCGTCCTGTTTGGTTCAGCTTGCGCAAGGGCCCCCTATCGCAGCGGCTGAGGCAAGCTGTGCTGAGCAACGCTCCACCATACCTTCAGGACTCGAGTAACATGTCCCGTCAATTCCAGTTTAAATTAGTCCTTCTTGGTTAGTATTTTCTTCATTCTGCTGCTTCAGTTATTTATCTGGGATTTCAGGCGAGTCCGCCGTGGGCAAGAGCAGGTGCATTTGATGTCCAAGACCCAACTGCGAGATTTAATAGATTGCGGCCTCTAGCCTCGTTCTACGATTTGTGAAAGATCAGTTCGAAGACTATCGCGAGAGCACTATCGGAGGTCGGTCTCGAGCTATGGTTCCCTGCAACTGAATCTCATTGTCTTCCGCGGTAGCCGCGTTCCTGACGCAGACAGTGACCTTGGAAGATCAGACTACTGTTAAGTTTGAGATATGGTACGATTATATCCGTTCTCTCGCCTTTCGATCTCATTGTAGCCAGGGATACGGCAGGTCAAGAAAGATACAAAGCAAGTAGTGTGCCATCAAGCGTATAACAGTGCTCTAATGTCATGGTCTCCAGTCCCTTGCCCCCATGTACTACAGGAACGCCAACTGTGCAGTTGTTGTTTATGACATCACACAATCGGTATCGACCACACTTTTCGTTTTGATTACATCCGAATCCTAACAATATGATAGGCTTCATTGGAGAAGGCTCGTAACTGGATACGAGAGCTGCAACGGCAGGCAGACCCGTCAATCGTAATTGCACTTTGTGGAAACAAATCGGATCTTTCGGCTCGGAGACAAGTGACACAGGAGGAGGCACAGAAATACGCGGAGGAGGAAGGTCTCATGTGGGGAGAGACTAGCGCTAAGACTGGTGAAGGCGTTTCAGAAATATTTCTCTCGATAGGTACGCATTGGCGCGGATATCTAACACTATATCTGACACGCTTTGCAGCGAAAAAGTTGCCTCTGACAGTTCCTTCAGCTACTGCACCTCGGGGTGGTGCGTCTGCTAGGCCGGCCGGCCAGAAAGGGGTCGACCTGAATAGATCTACGACCCAGTCTCAAGACGGTTGTAATTGCTAGTGCCTTCTATTGTTTATTCCATTACCATTCTTCTGCTGTGGACGCTCTGGGTATTATTTCCTCGATTTCGCTAGATATTCATCTCATTTGCACAAATGCGCTAATTGCGTCAAACAAGCTCTGAAGTGGAACTAAACTACGTCACAGTCCTTCGTATGCTTAAAATCCGGCTGCCTCCAAATTCTTCTTCATGTCCGCATGGGCAAGCTCTGCCTTCTGGAGATTCATACTCTTTGTAGCCAAAGTGGCGTCGTCAGAGACATCTTGCAGACGCTCTTTAATGAAGGCTACTACGTCAGTCTTCTCGGCATATTTGTACGGTTTGGTCTGATGCCTCAGCATGGTAGAGATGACTTCAGAAATCCTCCGACACTTGGTAAAGTTAATCATGGGGGCGCCTTGTGACGTTTGCAGGTAGTCTCGTAGTTTCGTGACATTCTTCAAATCAAGGAGGTAGATTTCTATCACATAATGAGGCAAATGAACATGGTCAGAAGTGTGTACCTACCAAGCTGAGGAACGCATGGAGTGGTGGCTGAGGCATCGCGGAGGCGACAATTCGAATAGTTGTTGTCTGGAGAGACTAGTTGTTTCAGCTGATCCAGCCGCCGTTCATGTCCTTTGACATGGGCCCATGTCAAGTATAACTTGCTAACCACTGCGCTCGACAAAGCAGAGACGATTGCATCAACTGAATTGTGATTCTTGACATGAGTGCACCTCTGATAGCAACGACATGAGCAGCAGTCAGAAGCAGGAAGAGTGGGAATGTCACCTCAGCAACTTTAATCCAACGCTCAACAGTATCAGCTCTCTTTCCGAGGCTTGTCTGGTTCAGTATACTAGTTTTGACCCACATGGACAGCTGTTCCTTCAGTGCACCAAACATAGGGCGAAGATTGTCGTCTTGTTTCAACGCCTTGGTCCAGGCCACGCAGTCGCGTGGCTGAATTTGAGCATACTTTTGACTTTCTACAAGAGTCAGCTGCTCGGCGAGGTCTTGAGGATCCCAGTGAAGAATGTCTGCTTTGTTTTGCTTTTTCCCCATTCGAGACCGCTTCGGAGGTACAGATATCATCGGCGGAGGAGTGTCCGAGGCCTCAAATATAGTTCAGGACGATGCTTTCCCAAATATTATCATGCATGCTTACAATGCGATCAAGAGCGTCAGCAATGGTGCGCCTAGCCTCTGCAGCATATGGCGCACGGATCGATGCAACAAAAGCCTGCAAACGCGTAACGAGATTCGGATGATATTGACTGAATCCAAATTGTTCCACCCAAGCTGCGAAAGTCTGCAAAATTCTACCATGGAAATTAGGTCACGAGAAGTTTAAGGGCCAAACACGCCACTCACTTCTGCTGCATAGGCCTTAGTTTTCGTTCGTTCCATTCTCTCAACTCGTGTTCGGAGAGACCCTCAGGAGGTGACTGCCGAAACAAGTCGGTAAGCAACTCATACACGCTTTCAGCAGTGGCGAATGTCGGCAAGGTCAATAGAAAGACGTCCCGATACTCGATGGCATGAGACGGCTCTGATAGTATATTAAGCCATGCTCATTTCAGGAGACTGAATAAACTCACTCCAGGGCTCAATGGTCAGTCTCTCCACAAGAGCTCTCAGAGTTCCTGCTTGGACCAGATCATTGACATTGTCCACGACTAGCTCGTCGTTGGAATGGCTTGGCCGGAGATACCATGGCAGAGCCGCTTGGGCGTTCTTGGCTTTGTAATAACTAAGGGACAGTAAAAGTTGAGATTAAAGCAAGAACTAGACCTGGAACACATACGCTTGAGCATCGCCATATCCGAGGATCTGCCCAATCTTGTGATCACTCCTCCGTGCCCTGAAAGGAGCTAAATCTAGTCCGGGATCTGATTCTGCGGAAAGGATATCGGGATATGGCTGAAGTGGGAGCGACTCGGTCAAGACAGCTAATTGTGGCTGTTGAGCAGACAAGCCATCGAGATGGGTGCTAATTCGTGTTGGCCATCTAGCGGATGATAAGTCAGATCGGCTACGCGACAATGCGCGACCACGAGAGAGCTCTGTGACTGGAGTGGGAGGGACAGGTTTATTCAAATCGGGCAGTCCATGGACTGGAGAGGTCTGATCTCCTGACGACGATCTGGCGGAGCTGTCTACTTCATCGGAGTAGCTGTCGTCTGATATGAAAGATTTCGGTGAGGTAGACACATGATAGGTGACCTCCGCTGAAGCTTGTCCACGACGATACGAGGGGTTCGTAGGAACAATTTCATCAGGGGGGTTGCCCTACAAAATCATCAGGTCTCAAGCGCTGTGCAAGGCCGTGTGAGACTCACTATGTCCTCGCTTCGTGTTTCAAAAGAAGCCAGGCTGGTCCGGGAACTCGCAATCGTGGATTCGGCCAAAGGAGCCGTCCGATGCAACCGCCTGGTTTCTTGTGCGAAATAATCGAGTTGTTGAGTAAGATCATCGACGAGGGCAAAAACGGGTACAGGCAAGGGTACAGGTTTGACATAGGTTGCTGGAAACCAGCCCGTCTTCCCGTCCTTTTCGGCACCCCACCATCCGTTGTCTTCCTTTCTCAAGACTCTCAAGGTTTCACCCTCTTCGATCGACAAGTGGGATGGATCATCTGAGTGGAAGGGGAAAAGACACCGTGCCCAAAAGGTCGAGAGGCTATGAGAGGCCAGCGATGTCAGAGATGGCGTGTGTGATGGATTGACCTCCAGACTGTAGAGACTGCCCTCTACCCGAGAAGACGAGGCGAAGTGAGGGGGGTCGAAGATTGAGGTGGTATCCATGAGGCGGATGAGAGCAAAGCGAAACTAAAAGTACAAGGCGAGTTGGTCGACCAGCGTCCAGTGAAGCAAGTGGAATGACAAAGGAACAAGAAACAAGAGAAAGGCGGTGTGGCAATGGGAGAGGAGGCAGAGCTAGGGTGGCTGCGCTAACCCAAGGTTGGCAACAAGTGATTACCATCACCACGTCTTTGATAGGGCTGCCGTCAACGATGATCGCACAACTCTACAGCGCATCCAGCATATTGTAGAGCATTGTAGAGCTGTAATAGACATATTCTTTGCGGTCCTGAATATTGACTTGAATGCAAGAAATATTCAGAGTTGCTGACTAAGCGACACACTCGTCCTCATCACCTCGGACTCACGGTGCGTCCACCGCGTCCTGGCGGATCTGGCCTAGCATCGTCGCGACGGCCGATTCATTCTGAGGAGACTACTACGTATTAGTTGGTGTCTCGCCGTGTGGCTCTATAATCACTGGACCATCTGTGGTCGGGCACTTTACTGCACGTCTTTGGTCGCGATAGTCTCGCTCTTCCCGGAGCTCCAAAGGCTTCGAGCAACTGTGAACCATGCAACGAGAAAGCAGTCGCCGTGGCTTTTCTATATAAGTGATATCATACTCTCATCCATTCTACTGACTGACCATGCCACACTGTGAATCAAAAGGTCGTCTTAGAGCTTGACTTCTCAGGCGCCGCCCGAGTATGTTGGTCTTGCGCACTGCAGGCATCAGAGAGATTAACGTTATTCAAGGGATATACAGACATCACTCTCGTGCCTACCTCGGCCGCCCTTAGGACTATCCTTCTACATTGCCGTCAATGTGGTCAGACGACTTCTCCAGCTTTCGCTCTCGGCCTGTATTGAATTGTCTTGCCTACAGAAATCGAAACCATTACCGTTGCATCATATAAAGCCGAGTTTCTTCACCACGACCCCATCGCCTCCCTCAACCTTGTAAACCCTTCGGATTTCCACAGTTATCCTGAATATAAGCGCAAGCTCTTCTCAGCTCTTGCCGAATGTGACGACGGAGAGTTGGCTATTGCCGTCCCTCCCCAAGTATCGCTCAAACAGGTGTGTGGAATGTTAGCACACTGTGGACTTACCTGATCAATGCATTCAGGCGGATGTGTCCGCCATTGGGGTGATTCACAGCGAAGGTGTGCCCTTTCAGAAATTCGAGTTCGTTTGACAATCTGATCTTTCTATCAGTCGGAACGCCCGAACCAAGCACCCCCGGCCCCTCGACTCATCCTCTCCCTGCCACTGAGTTCTCTCCCATCGTCGTTCACATTGAGTATTCTCTGCGCCGTCCCGCTGATGGATTACAGTTCGTTCTGCCCACAGAAGCGGATCCTTACGTTCGTTATACTTTCTTAAAGCGCGTCGCTTAGTGTTCTGAACTGCCCTGTAGCGCGTGCCACATGTCTTTACCAACCCGTCATCCCCCGATGCTGCTCGATGTTGGGTACCATGCATCGATAACCCCTGGGAGAAGTGCACCTGGGACTTTGAGTTCGTAGTTCCGAGGTATCTAGAAGAACACGATCAGGATGCCGCCCGTTCATATCGAGATGATGAACCAGGTGAAGATTCGGAGCTCGGAGACTGGCCTACTGTGGTGGTTTGCAGCGGGGAATTGATCGAGCAGGTGCGCCAAATCGAAAATTCAGACGTTGATTACTATATGTTAATAAAATTACGTCCCAAGGTTTCTCATCCCTATAACTCAACGAAAACTATTTTTCTATTCACGCTCTCCGCCTTCACTTCAGCCCAACATGTTGGTTTTGCCGCAGGACCGTTTCATATCCTAAATCTTCCACTCGACTCTAGCCATCACGCCGAAGGCTCCTCTAGTCAGCCGCAAATGCATGTGTTCTGCCTTCCTGGCTCCGAGCACATGCTAATTGCCTCCACTACATTCCTTCGAAGCGCGATGACTTTCTATACTGACTTCGGCCAATATCCCTTCAGCTCGTACAAAGTGATTTTCGTCGATGAAATGTCCACGGCGCGCTTTGATTGCGCCACCATGACTATCGTGTCGGCAGACCTTTTACACGGCGATGACGCCATTGACCAGGTCTTTGAAACTCGCCAGGTGCTGGCTCATGGGCTTGCATGTCAGTGGGCTGGTATCTATATTCAACCGAAGGCTTACTCAGACACTTGGCTTGTGGCGGGTATCGGCCTATACATCTGCGGCCTTTTCTTGCGAAAACTATTGGGCAATAACGAATATCGTTTTCGGTTGAAGCAAGACATGGAACGTGTGATCGCTCGGGACGTTGGCACGAAACCTCCAATTTGTCAGCCAGGTGTACTGGAACCTCCAGATACCGCGAATCTCAGTTTCATTCATCTCAAAGCCCCTCTCGTTCTGCACATTCTTGACAGACGACTTGGAAAATCAGGTACATCACTTGGACTCTCTCGTGTGCTTCCCAAAATATTCCTGGCTGCTCTGAGTGGCGAGATGCCGAATAATTTTCTTTCAACCCACTTCTTCCTGAGAACGTGTCGGAAGATTAGCGGAGTTGATCTGCGTTCGTTTGCTGATCAGTGGATCTACGGGAGTGGTTGCCCACGATTTTCGTTCTCTGCGACATTCAATCGGAAACGGATGGCCGTCGAACTGACAATGCGCCAAGATGCACCCGCCTATACTCATAACGAACACGATCCCGTTGCATTGGCTCTTCTGAAGCCTATCCCGTTCTTCGAAGGCCAAATGACGATTCGGATACATGAAGCCGACGGCACACCATATGAGCATGTTCTTGATGTTCGGACCCCTTCGAAACGATATGAAGTGCCTTTCAATACGAAATACAAACGAGTGCGTCGAAACACCAAGCGCTTTCTTGCTCGCCAAGCTGCAGCCGCTGCGGCTGCTCAGGGTGACACGGAGGCAGCTGAAGCTATCGGCATGATTGACATGGGATTTGGTCTCGAAGTATGGGAGGACATCAAAGAAAGAGAGAATTGGAAGGTTGCAGATTGGACCGAAGAAGACGAACAGAACATGTCTGGGGCTGTCTACGAGTGGATCCGCATGGACGCAGACTTTGAATGGATTGGCAGCATCAATTTCGAGCAACCTGATTACATGTGGGTCTCACAACTGCAGCGAGATCGAGATGTCGTTGCTCAGCTCGAGGTAACATCTGCGTAACTTGGTGCATCTCACAGTGCTGATTGTGCTCAGGCGGTCAGGGCATTGAGCCGCCAGTCATCCCATATTGTCTCAAGTACGCTGACCAAAACCGTTCTGGTCACAAACTACTTTTTTCGAATACGGGTGGAAGCTGCCCTGGCACTCGTCAATGTACGTCTCTGCCTTTGCTTTCTCTGCGTCCGATCTTCATTCGCGAACGAAGTGTGCTACTCGAAGGCTTGACTTCATCGGACTGTTTCATCTCTTCAAGATGTTCCTACGCTATTGTTACAACCCGGATGATCCAACCAAAGAGTTGTTCACGCTCAAATACGTACCACGACCAAATGACTTTTCTGATTTAGCCGAATACTTCGTCCGAAGGGTGAGCCATCCTCTGGTTCAATCTTCGGGACCCACTGATGATTTGTTTAGGCCATTGTCAGTGCCATTTCACAAGTTCGGATCGAGAAAGGGAAATCACCCCCCATTGTACGACAATTCCTCATCGATCAGCTACGTTACAATGATAATACAAATAATCCTGTAAGGCTATCATTTTGGGGTTACCGTATTCATCTTAACCTTTGTTTAGTTTGGAGATGCTTTATACATTAGCTCCTTAATCTCGGCACTCGCTACAGCTGTTGTACCCAATGTCCCGCCGGAACGGGGGGAACTTGTTTCTGACGAAACGCGCACAGAACAGAGCGCAGAAGATCGTGAGTTGCTTGCGGCAGCCGTTGCCGAAGTAGATCGTTATCGGAGCATGGACCGTTTGGTCCCGTCAACCCACAATATTGTCACTATAGCGGCCTTGGAGGTTAGTTTCGTGCACTTCCTTAGTGTTCGGCGTTGATTCGTTTTGTGCAGTTCAATCTCATCGTCAGCATGGCTAACCTCATCCCCAATGACAGTAAACCCTTTTTAGCCTGTTCCCGGTTTGTTTCTTTCGAAACCTGCTATCTCACTCATTGACCAGATAATAGAGAAGGCAACTATACTCAGGTCCGGATTGTCGCTTTCGATGGGTTGCTTCTATCGAACTGGTTCACACCGAAGATCATGAAGTATTTGTTCACTGTCATGAGTTACGACTCGTCTCGCATCATTCGCCGTCACATTGCGCGAGGAATGTGCGAGAGTTTAGCAATCCAGTACTCCATCGGAGAGATCAAAAGTGCACTCAGCAAGGATGGTGAGAGCCTTCTGATTGAGGAAGATGGAAACGGGGGCGAAAAAAGCAAGGAGGCAAGGAAAACGGATCCTGAGTTGATGTTCAGGAGCCTGAGAAGGGACAGAGAAATTGGAAAGAATGATGTCATCCGCGAGTGTCTCGTGCCTCTTTTGCTGTAAGCATAAGTTTTTCTCGGCTGGGACCAATCTCTCACAACTTAGCAGTTCTCCCAACCTTGACTATCAAGTACGATGGTGCCTCCTAAAGCTCGCCGAAATGACCATTCGCCCCGCTGAGGAAGCACTCCCTAAGGTTACCATTCATCTTCCTCCAACCCCTGTCTCAGAAGCTCCGCCTATACTTCCTGCGCCTATTCCCAAAGTCAGAGTTGCCCCAAAGCTTCCTATCAAACCTCCCGCCACACCTCTCGCCACATCTGCTGCCAAAGCCTCACCGGCATTCCCGAAAATCAAGCTTGGATCTTCAATCAATGCTCCAAAAGCCCAGGCACCTCCTCAAGCACAAATCAAAACCGAATTGCCAAAGCGACACGCCGGATTGGACCGACCCTCTCAAAACCCTGATAAAAAGAAGAAAGATAAGATCTTACCAAAAGGACAGTCAGGAGGGCTTTCAAATCGTGACTTGCGAGCCTGCAGAACGGCTCTTAAGAAACTTATGGCATATAGTCACTCCATACTCTTCCGCCAACCAGTGGACCCTATTCGTGACAGGGCACCCAAGTATGTTTCATATTTTCAATCATTCACAACCTTATAATGACTCCACAGTTATTTTGATGTCATCAAAAATCCGATGGATCTGAGCACCATGAACGCGAAACTCGAAGCTGGCCTGTACAATAGCCTCGCTCAGTTCGAGGCCGATTTCCGGCTGATGATAGAAAATGCTAAGACTTATAATCCCGCCGGAGCATTCGCATACAATGAAGCCCTTGCGCTTGATTCATTCTTCAACAAAGGTAACCTAGATTTTTGTTTCCAAGAATTTAATTTGGCTGAATAATTGCATATAGCGTGGGCTCGCATCCGTAACACTCTAGAACACGCAGGGAATCTTACTCGTCCGCCGGCGGTTATGGACGAAGTCGAATCTGCTATCGTATCGACGCTTGACATCGTCCGAGAGCCCGTCGCACCCACTCCCATCCGTCCAGAACCTGCAGAACATGCTCCCAAGATTAAGTTGAAGTTGGGCGCTCAAAAGAATGCGCCACCCAGGGTACCGAGTGCAAGCCCTCTGCCGTCTGCACTTCCGCCGAAAGCCAGCAGTTCAACAGCTAAGGAGACTGTGGACGACATATTATTGCAAGAGGTTATCGAAATGGAACAAGATCGACCTCGTTCAGAAAAGAAGAAGGAGAAGCTCAAGTTCAAAGAGAAGGAGAAGGACAAAGGCGGCCCTCCTCCACTGGCAGCAAATATACTGCTTCCACCTTCCAAGTCTGAGGTTCTGCCATCGATGAAGGTGAAGAAGCCCACCATCAGTCTACCAGGAAGTGGGTCTTCGAGCGCACCCAGCATCAAAATCAAGAACCCAGAGCGTACTCCGATACCCCAGGCTTCTCAGCCCACGACATCGAGTGCGAAGCCCACACCCGCAGCGCCCATTCCCATAAATGAGAAGAAGTGCCGCGAGATACTACGCATCCTTCGAAAACTTCCAGAGGCTATCATCTTCAATCGACCCGTCGATCCAGAGCGAGATGGTTGTCCAACGTGAGTTGCACAGTTTGTCTTTAACACTTCTTCACTCACAATATATTGACAGGTATTACGACGAAATAAAGCATCCGATGGATTTTGAGACCCTGAGCAATAATTTGGACAGCGGTCGCTACTCGACGATGGAAGCATTCGCACATGACGTGGAGTTAATATTTTCGAATTGTCGATTGTTTAATCCGCCAACAACGCCGCCTACGGAATGGGCGAGCGCTGTCGAGAGGGTTTGGAAAAAGGAATGGAACAAAGCTTTGGAGAAACGTCTTGGGGGACACGAAAAGCGAGCATTGCAAGGACTTCTGACTCGCCTCATGAAAATGGATACCCTGTGAGTGTCCAAGAATTCCGAGGTGAACAGAATATTCACCTCTATTGTTCAGTGTGTTTTTCTTCAAGGACCCGGTAGATCCTATTGCTCTGAACATTCCAGACTATCACAAAGTCATCCCGAAGAAGGATGCGCGTGATCTGCGCACGATTCGGACCAAGTTGGACAACGACAAGTACGACTCGATTCAAGCTTTCGAGAGTGATGTCCAATTGATGGTGCGAAACGCTGTCACGTTCAACGGTGCCGAGTCACTTGTGGGGCAAACCGCGACCCAACTTCAGAAGAAGGTGAAGGAAATGCTGGAGGAAGTCAAGGTGACTCAGGGCAAGAAACGGAAAGATGAGGAGAAGGTATCCGGATCGAACAAGAAAATGAAGATTTAATCATTGGTGGTAAACACTTGGAGACAGACGCATTACATAGTGTAAGTTAAATTCGAGAGAGATAATTGTAACAGTATTAAGGGATGTAAGATATGAAGGAGGGGCAACCGACTTGTTCGGTCTACCACTTCTTTTGCGCTGTAACTTGCTGTACGCGCGTATACAGGTGAACGGAGGGGTCGAAAAGAGATTCCCGAGAGTTTTCTTCTAATTCGTCGACAAGGTCTTCGGAAAATCCGTGACCTAGTAATAGAGGCCTGCCTGCCTTCAAAAACGCGATGGTGTCTTCTCGCATGGCGAGTCCCCATTCGCGATACTTGTCCCCTTCGGGCCCTGGATTGGTGTGCCAGGGGCTTAGAGGAACCCAATGATCTTTGTGGACGACGGACTCTGTACGAAATGCTCGATTATCAGAGCACCAGAGTTTCAAGAGGTTGGCGGCGTCGAGATGACCGCCCCTTGCACGAGCGGCCTGGGCGACGGCAGAACACCAACGGGCGATCCATGGCTTGGACTCGTCATGGAGTTCGCAGATGATGGGTTTTCTCTGTTCGTCGTAGGCCCGGAAGTCCCATTCTGCGACAAGGAGAAGGCCGCAAGGCCGGAGGACGCGGGAGATGTGCTCGATGAGGCCCGCGTAGTCCTTGATGCCTGATGCGATGAGCCGCGCATGGACGAGATCGAATTCGCCATAAAAGTGCTCTAAGCCGAGGTTGATATCATCGACCTCTGAGCGACAGTTTGGGGGCATGTCGATGCACTGCATAGGGACGAGGTCGACGGCGACGGTGTATGCGTTGGGATACTTTCGGGCGAGGTCCATGATCCAGCTGCCGCATCCACAGCCCAGATCCAGGGCAGCCTTTTTGATGCCAGGCTCGTCCTGCATGACCTGATGAACAAGTGGGTGGAACTCGCCCATGACGGAGCATAGCAACTGATGCTGCTTTTCTGGACCTGTATTGAGCACAAGACGATGGAATGAAAAGATATAGCTCACTGAGTCGGTCGAGCTCCTCGTCATCTGCAGGCAGTCGATAGACCTCTGAGTAATTGTTGAGCTCTCGACCATATTCTCTCCGAAACGACTGCTCTCTGAGCGAGGAGGTGAGGGAATATACAGAGGGAGCAGGAGAGGGGGACTGCATAGCACGTTCCCAGTCTTCAGATGTGACCGAAGATGCGTCGTCCGAGTTCGAGAAGGGCGGCGGTGAGAACGAGTCTGACGGGCTCCAGACGCTGGAGTCAGGGGAAAGGGATGGGTCGGGGTGGGGGAGTTCGTTGGTCATGGCATGGACGAGGAGGACGAGGCAAAGGTTATATAGGACGCGTCGGCGGAGGACGAAGAGGCATCGGGCAAAGATCTGATGCCGGGAAGCCGATAGCCGACTCCGCCGATAAAGTCGCCAAATGTGGGAATTCCGAGATCGGTAGGTACAGCTAGCGTTGCTTTTTGAGTGCCTCAAACCTCCGCGTGAGCTCATCGACTTCGTCTTTGGGCGGCTCCGTCTCCCCTGACTCCTCGCCCGGCTCAGCCGCCGCACCCGCACCCGACGCCGCCCCCTCTTCCTCGCCGCCGCCCAGCTCGCCCAGCCCTATCTTGTATGCCGCCGCTATCTCCTTCAGATACCCGTCCACCAGCTCCTGTCCCGGCGTCGACACCGCCACCCGCCGCACGACCTGCATACACCCCGTGTCAGAACAACGTCAACACCGTTTCTCTGTCCGACACTTACCCGTTCGGGCACACACCCCTCGCGATTCTCAACTGCGCACACCGAAAACTCTCGCCCATATTTCTGCATCAGCATCTCGCGCAGAACGTGCAGCTCTAACGGCCTGGTCAGTCCAGTCCATCTCCTCTTTTCGTCTAGAACTCACCCTTCAGCTCCGTTCGCTGCGCTGCAAAGATCACCGCGCAAACACCTTCCTTGACGCCTGGATCTGGCTCTCGCGTGCTGCAATCGACGTCAACGCCTTGTGGCTGCCAACGTGCTCTTTTTCACCCACTTCATGTCCAAGAGCCCGAAGCGTGCGAGCAGCAGTTCACAGTACAATTCGAGCAGCTCCAGCAATTCCACATAGATGTCCTGTAGAGTATCTCCGTGTCAGCGCGATCGCATAGGGGTGGCTATTCCAGACCTCATTAATGATATTCTCAGTCTTCACCCGCGCCGTTTCGAGCTTGTGTCGTTCCAAAAGGGTAGCAATGTCTCTCCTAGCACTCTTCGCAAGAGACGTCTTCTTCTCCTGCAGCATCCGAAGTCGCTGGACGGCCAGTCTGTACGGCCCTATTAGCCACGTCCTCCCGTGTCATGATGGCGTGAATCAATGGCACCTCAATTGCACCTGCAGACACGCTACCACCTCAGTTCTACACCGCCAGACATCCGGAACCTGAGACCTGCCTTTGTCCTTGCAGCATTCCACATCGTGGTCGCTCACTGCGGTCGTCGGAGATAAACGCCATGAGGCTGCGAGGGTACTAAGATCTCCCAGTGTCCTCCGCCGAGCGCTGTACGCATACATTCTCTTGCTAATCCTCAAGATCGGTCTCACCACGACCAAAACACGCACATATTTTCCTAATCAAGGCGCCTTGTTTCCAATCCTGTGCGAGACAAAATCGACCTCTTTGGAATCACGCCGGATACCAAACGCTCGCAGATCTGCTATAGCAGCTGGTCTGTGAATGTTGTAGCGCTACCCGAACGCTGTTTAGCTTTGGAGTTGGATCAGCCAATGATACTGCACTTTAACCCAAACGATTAGTTTCCCATGTTTGTCTTATGCCATGTTGCTTTCATGCGATCGCCGTCAAAGATCCTCGGATTATCCATCCAAAATATCAACAAGGCGTGTAATACTGATTATCCTTGGTTTCTAATGCTTCTATTTCACGACCGGCCGACAAGTATATATACAATCCGCCTCGAAAACCCGTGGAACGACGGCCGTCGGACAGACGAACTGCTATAAGGCGTATGAGACATGATGGTAGCGCTGTGCTATGCATGTAGCGTATTTAGCTCAAGCGTCAGCCATTGCGTTGTCCGATGGAATCTGGGTGCCTCCCAGTTGCTGCCGGCATGCGTGGTTCCTGTTCCTGACCCAATCTAGGCGATCGATCTGACGACGTTCACCTTGAAAATCACAGTCTAATTCAGTCTTCGGAAATTGAACTTATCAAAAGCGTCAATAAGTTAGAACATATTCTCTTCGAATACTCTCACGACAAGGACTGAAAAAAGTTTTCCGGGGAATTTAAGAGTGGAGAAGAAAATTTCACATCACGTGATGTTATCTTATCTCTCCAAGAAAGCTGCCATCGTCAAAGGGACAAGCGAGGCTTCTACGACTCGGCCGATTCGATTGAAAATTTGATAGCGATTGCGTATAAATCTGATGGAGTCAGACTCAGCGAGCAGCCCCAACCACTTATTCCCCATCATCGTCAATGGTCCTTCCCTCTGAGCCAGAATTCGAACAGGTAGCGTCGTTATCTAATGTTTATTTGCCCTACTGCAACTCTTGCCCAGGCACTTAATGAGCTCACTGTCTCATTGAGCTCGTTCTTGGCAGCCAACCCCCAATACAAGAAAGCTCTGGAGATCGTCCAGATCCCCGAGCGCATTCTCCAATTCCGTGTTGTCTGGGAAGACGACCAGGGCCAACCGCACGTCAACAGAGGCTATCGAGTGCAGGTCAGAACTTCGATTCTCGTATGCCCTCGTCTAGATTCATTAGTCCTCAGTACAATTCCGCTCTCGGTCCCTACAAAGGAGGTCTCCGCTTACACCCTTCCGTCAACCTTTCCATTCTCAAATTCCTGGGCTTCGAGCAAATATTCAAGAATGCGCTGACAGGACTCAACATGGGCGGAGGCAAGGGTGGATCCGACTTCGACCCCAAAGGAAAATCAGATAGCGAGATTCGCAGATTCTGCTATGCCTTTATGGCGGAATTGCAGAGACACATCGGAAAAGACACTGATGTGCCTGCCGGAGATATCGGAACTGGTGCACGAGAGGTCGCATTTTTGTTTGGTGCTTACAAGAAGCTGCGGAATGAATTCGTGGGCGTGTTGACTGGAAAGGGGGCCACCTGGGGTGAGTCTAGACTCTGAGATGGATTCTCGATTGCGCTGACGCGTTCCTCCCTCTTCAAGGTGGTAGTCATATCAGACCTGAAGCAACTGGATATGGATTGATTTACTATGTCGAGCTCGTCAGTGTTCTTCTACCTCCCGCACAGGCGACATCGAATAACCGGTGGCTTCATGTAGATGGTCGCTGCTTCCGTACCGCATCTCGCGCTGACCAGCAGTTCGACGAAAGTCGCTATCTCGGGTTCAGGAAACGTCGCTCAGTTTGCCGCATTGAAGTTGATTGAGCTCGGAGCCACTGTCCTCTCGTTATCAGATTCCAAGGGTGCACTCATTGCCCCTGGTGGATTCAAAAAGGCCGACGTCGAAGCTATCGGAGCTCTGAAACTGAAGGGCGGAAGTTTGGGCATTTACAGCGGCAAGGAGGGCTTCACCTATCACGCAGGTACGTCCCTGAGGCCTAGACACCATTCATAAACTGACGATATTCCAGGCAAGCGTCCTTGGGAGTTACTCGAGAAAGTAGATATCGCACTTCCTTGTGCAACCCAGAATGAAGTCTCTGAAGCCGAAGCACAACACCTTGTGAAAGCAGGAGCTAGAATCGTCGCGGAGGGATCGAACATGGTATGTGTTGCGCGATGCATAGACAAGAAATTTCTTGATTTTTTTCTGCAGGGTTGCACGCAGGAAGCCATCGCTGTATTTGAGAAGTCTCGCAGCCAGGGTGGTGAATCAGTGTGGTATGCTCCTGGCAGTAAGTATATTCTTGACGCCTTGGACTTCGCTAATAGCAATTTTTCTGCAGAGGCTTCCAATGCCGGTGGTGTCGCCGTTTCAGGGCTGGAAATGGCACAAAATTCACAGCGATTGACCTGGGCTCCTCAGGAGGTCGATGCTAAACTGAAGAATATCATGAAGGATTGTTATGAAGTGAGATTTTCCAGGCCTATGACGTAGCTCACATTCTCATCTTAATCATCAACCTAGATCTGCCTGGAAGCAGGCACGAAATGGTCTGAGGATGGTGCAAGTGCTGCCGGAAACAAGGTTCTCCCTAGTCTTGTGGTTGGTGCGAACGTGGCGGGATTTATCAAGGTATGACATATTATCCATTGGCACACTTTCGCACTAACGTTCTGTGCAGGTCGCGGATGCTATGAAAGCCCAGGGAGACTGGTGGTAGAATAAATCAAATCTCATTAATTATGTGCAATAAATGAACGACTGTGACTCGGCTGACATGGAAATACTGTGAAGAGCTGAGTAACATTAGACCCTGTGGTAACCCGTCAGTGACCACGGGAAGGAGCGGGCTCGCAGTTTGTCACTGAAGCCAATTGGACTGCGCCAGAGAGAAGACCATGAAAGGAGTGCACCCCCAGATCCAGAGATAGGGGGTGCAAAGATGGCCACCGAGGCCTGTGGACGCTCAAGGGAGATTTATCGGGGGGCCACTAGTAGATCATCGTTGGTTGATCTTCTGGGTTTGTTCATGAAACGATCTGAATGCCTCCTTATTTTTGAAAATAATGCTGTGCCACACGAAAAGGCTGTAGACCATTGGGGCGCATCGGATTGGTCGACAAGTGGAATAATTAAAAGCGGACACGGATGTTTCTTATGGCAAGCAAGGCCGACAGGAGAGTCGGCGGAAACAAGCTAGGGGTTGGCGGGCGAAATAATTAATTGGGATAGGACTTTTAGACTTAGAGAGCGCCGCCGTCGTCGCCCACGTCGAGGAAATCGTTGGCCGTTGCGAGGTTGCCGTTTCGAGTTGTTTGTTGTTGCCTCGTGGCACTAAGAATCCTTAGCCTCACCTCCCAAAAACTGGACATACTCTTTCGCCTCACGCAGTCCACGCGCACTGGACGTGGTATATCTCTCGTTTTGAGCAGAGCGTCGCCTCCCGCTAGGCGTCTTTGCTCTGTTCCACTTCATGCCTAGCGTCCTCGCCCGTAATCATTCCCACCAGACAGCCCCCGCCTCCCCATCAGACTCCAAGTCATCTCGTCTCCTGAGGGCGGCATCCCGAGCCTCATTCGACACCATCTTGGACTTTGAACAGGCTGTCCAAGTGGGCTCCTCTGCCCACACGCGAAACAGATCTCCTGTTCGCGCCCTCTTGGACGACTTCAAAGACATGAACAGGTCCACCTTGGCTCAGTCAGCCATGCTCGCCCCCCGTAGAACACCTCTTCGTATGGATGCCCAGGATGGTCCATGGAGTGTCAGTGTGGCAGCATCTCCTCATGACTCGAAATCATTTTCTATCTACATCACCAGTCCGTTGCCATCGTTCTCTCTTTTTCTTATTGTCATTAAATTTATTTTAGCTCCCACCCACAACGTGACCCTTACTCGCACCATTACGGAGCTCAAGAGTCTTCACGTCAAGCTGCACGACGCTCATCCGGAGACAACTTTCCCTGAGCTGCCCCTGGATTTGTCCGATGTATCAGCAACCGCAGGCGGAAAACGACGTTCATCCTTTTTACACACCCTTTCGCGACTTGCTTCACCTGGTCCGAAAAATCGGCCGCCCCATGGTCTTCCGTCCCCGGCAAAGGAGTCTAATGAAGATCCGTTCGCGGCTGCGCCTCAGAGCACCCTTACGGCTCTTGCGTCTTACCTCACCATCATATCGAACGACCAGCTCCTGCGTGTCTCAAAACCTTGGCGTCGCTTTGTCCATGTTCGTGTTGATGACCTCGAGAGCGTCCGCGTTGAGCGAGCCATCAAACGTGTTCGCTCCGACGTGGCGATACATCTCAATCCCAAGGGCATGGCGAGCACCGCCAGCGTGCCCAGTTCGACGAACGTCAGCGTCCACGCCATCGATGATCTCACCGATACCGAAACTAGTACCGCTGGATTGCGAGAGTCGGATATCCAAGAAGAAGTGGAAGCCGAAGCTGAGCAGGATGTGACCAAGGGAAAAACTTCATTACCGCCAGCGTCGGATTCTACAGACATGGATGCCACTACTATCGCCGAGACTGACTCCGCCATGAAAGACGAGCCCAGTCTTCTCGACGATGAGAATACGGCGGCGGCGGCATCCATGGTTACCACCGGAAATCTGCCCACCCCGACGCCGTCTCCCGCCGCACGCACCGTCGAACTACCCCCCGCCGAAGAACAAAACGTTGAAGGACCCAAAGAACCTACTCCTTCGGTCTCCCATCCTCCTAGTGCATCAGCACATGTTCATCGCATCCCCCGATCTGCAAGCGCTGATCCGGATAAAGCCACGCGTTTGTCTCGTGTTTTCCAGAGCGGGTCCGTCAATGGAGAGTCCGATGAGCCGCCGTTCAAGCGTCGCAAGAAGGATGGCAAGGTTGAGAAAAAGCCTTCGAAGAAGGTGCAGATTGACGACTTTGAGATGATGCGGGTGTTAGGCAAGGGATGCGCCGGCAAGGTACTCCTGGTTAGGTACAAGGCCTCCAACGAACTCTATGCTCTCAAGGCCATCACTAAGCGACATGTGTTGGCTCATCAAGAATTGCAGCATACTCTTACCGAGCAAGCCGTCCTGAAACGTATGGCACACGAAGGCAAGGATCCATTCGTCGTCAAGCTTTGGTGGAGTTTCCACGATAAAGAAAATTTATTCCTTGTCATGGACTTCCATCCCGGCGGTGACCTTGCCACTCAGCTAGCTCGCTGGGGTCGCCTGGGAAGAGATCGTGCACGGTTCTACGCTGCAGAAATTGTGGAGGGCCTTGAGGGCCTTCACGCGGCAGGCGTCGTTTACCGTGATCTCAAGCCTGAAAACATCCTCATCGGCGCAGACGGACACATAGTCCTCACAGACTTTGGCTTGTCAAAAGAATTCCCTCGACCGAAACATTCGAATGAACTTCCTACCGCACCTGCAACGCCTTCGGCCATGAAAGACGAATTCTATTCGAGCTCAGATGTTCAGGCACCTGTTCTCCCTCACTGGATGAATAATGACGGCGGAACGTCTTCATGGCGTGGTCCTCCCAGTACAGACACCACCAGCACTTTCTGCGGTACTGCCGAATACCTGGCGCCTGAGGTTATTCAAGGTCTCCCTTACAGTTACGAGGTTGATTGGTGGAGCTTCGGAACCATGCTGTACGAGATGCTGACCGGCATTGTGAGTGTTATATAGCCCGGTTTATTCAATCCTGATGCTTATCCCTTGTTAGACTCCTTTCTGGGCAAATAATCACTCCGACATGTATGTTCGGGTTTTGCAAGATGAGCTTCAATTCCCTGAAGATAAGTCCATGGATCAAGATACTAAGAGTCTCATCCGTGGTGTACGTCCCATTGCCTTCGATCGACAGTCGTGATATTGACAGAAATCAAATAGCTGCTTCAACGAAACCCAGCTCTGCGCATGAGCGAACCCCGTGTGAAACGACACCCGTATTTCTCTATGATGTACGTGCTTCTTATATCGTGATTTCTCCAACCCATTAAACCGCAATATAGTGATTGGGCTCATGTGTATCACAAACGATATATCCGTGAGTGCCTTTGCGACCACCTAATTTACATCGCTCACGTTGTGTTAGCCCCCTACGTGCCACCAATCGATTCCGACAATCCGAGCGACACGCAGAATTTTGACGACGCTTTCCTCGATATGGATCCTACTCTTGACGGAGAACCGGATCCAGAATTCCAAACCGATTCCGAACGCGAACGCACGGATGATGACAGAACCGATGGCGAGGACTCGGTTCAGACCCCCGCTCAATCTCGAAGCCCGTCCGCTCATCCTATCGACGACGACCTCTTCGACGGATATTCTTTCAAAGGGCGACAGTCCATACTCATCGACGATGACGACGACTATGAAATGCAAGACGATCAAGATAACGACGATCGCAGCTCGGTGGCTCCGATCATGGAAGCAGACGAGGGTGCGTTCGAGGATGAGTCTTCGGAAATCAAGACCCCAGAGCCAACGCATGCTGCCTTGCCGGAAGTCGATGAAAGTACCCATGCCGTGGAATCGGAGGACTTATTGGATGCGCCTTCTCCAATTGCCAATGAAACCGACCTCTCCCTTCCCACTCCTCGTACTAGTTATGAGAAGCCCGAGGCGGTCGATGTTTCCGAATTCTCTCTCGCATTGGCTGCGCCTTTACCTCCCTCGCGCTCGCCCAGCCCTTCTCCTTCGCCGTCTCCCTTGTTATCGCCTTCACCATCACCACCAGAGCCGGCAGCCTCTACCGCTGTGGATATCGTATCAGCATCTCCTGTCCTTACCAGTGAGAATCTCGAACCAGTGACCAAAAATCCAGTCGAGGCTACCCCTGTTGCTGCAAAGACTGCTCGTACCCGCCCGGAGAGATCGGGCATCCCTGCCCTGGATCGTCATCTGGCTAGAGAACCAGACGCCGAAATTGCGCCCACGGAAGCAGAGGATGATGATTGGGATCTCGTAGAACCCGATGGCGGAGAAGAGTTCAATGGCTCCAAGGGTGCTAGTCTGTTCGCTCGCGGAGTTGTGGACAGATACCGTCTTGCAGTGTTCAGGAAGACATCGGGAAATCATCGTAGACCCCAGAGAACCACCTCTGGAATGTCTGCTGACTCCGAGGGCGATTTGCCCGACAGCAATGCCTCTCCTTTGCGTGAAAAGATTAGACGAGGAAGAACACCAGGGCTTCCTTTCCGCAAAGCCCCGAAGCAGTTCCTTAGGGCCAAATCACCTCCTACAACGTTCGTCTCCTCCAGTGCTACCAGCCGTGCTAGTTTGGCGAAATCATCGGTCACCTTCACTGACAGCACCCCTAGCAGTGGCTTGCCCTCCTCGCGATCCTTGAAATCAAAAGAATCTGCCACTTCGGTGACTGGTCCCGCTGGTTCATCGTCAGACCAGTCCTTGAACGGCGACGCTCAGAGGAGTCTCTCGCACTCCGCCGCAGAGTTTGCGAACTCCGGCTTCTCGACTCCTAAAGATTCTCCAAAACGTACCCTTCGCGTGTCTTCAGCTGCCGAAGACCGCCAGGGCACAAAAATGAAGAAGATCAAAAAATACAAGGAAGGGGCCGAGAAAGTCCTCTCGCTATTTGGCTCTCCACGTTCGCAATCATAACGAACTTTCTTTTTATTCTTCTCGGATTTACAAGGCAAATAATTATTCTGACTTTTATAGATCAACGCTCATTGCATCATTTTATTGCTCTGGATACTATCCACTCGAATACCACTTTCCTTATCTTCTTGCGTTCCTTTACCAGCGTAGTTCCTGGCGTCACAAAGATATCCACTCGTTTATCATGTTTTGATCAAGCTTTCTGCGTAGTGCTTTGCCCCTCGTTGTCAGTCCTTTTCCTATAGAAGTTTAAATCACTAATACGTTGTCCACTGTATAAATGCAATTCTGTCGGTCGACTCTACTTTGTTGACTTATATATACATACGCCTATACCATGAACAATCGATTCGTCATATTTTGAGTCAATTGATCAAGACTGTGCGCAGAATAAATTACATGGATGAGCTATGACTCTGTTGCCAGGAAAGTGTGCCTATTAAATATCAAACCAGTTGGGATGCTGCCAATTACGCGAGAAACAACCAAAAAAATGAAGAGACGAGGTACCCGTATGCATATGCGATCAGTCTAGCGAATCCAGTGTTCCTTTGAGCCGGGCAACTCGAGTCTCGATAGCATCAAGACTTTGGAGTAGTTCGGCGATCTCTGCCTTGCGGCTTGAAGCAGAGTCTGTGGGACTGCTTGCCACGTGAGGTAAACTTCCCGGGGTCTCCCTGAGCTCCTGGAGTAAAATGCGGACAGTATCGCCAATCCACTGTTCTCTTTCAGCCAGCTTTCTGGTTTCCGCTTTCCGCCTTCCTACTTCTTCTCTTTTTCCCATTTTCAAGAAAGTCCAGACGTTGCTCAGCAACAATGCAAACACCAATATCCACAGAATGTGAGTGCCGGACGAATTATCCCAGAAGTCCATCAAAAGTTCAATAGCACCCGAGGCAGATTGTTTCCCCACTTTATATGCGCCCATGAAAGTATCGAGGGCCCATTGGAGACCGCGTTGCGAGCGTTCCTGTTCGCGTTTTCGACGCACATCTTCTGGCGACAAAGCTTCCCCGGCCGAGGGAGTCCCTGGAGCCGCAGTCTCCGCGACAGCAGCAGGTTCAAGGACACTTTCATCTGCTCCTTCAGGTATGAACTCTGAACGGTGAGCTGCGATGTACTGTTTCAGATGCTTCTCCAGGTCAGCATGATAAGTCTTTTGCCCTTCAATGGCGCTTCTTTCGATGATGGCTGAGGACTAATCAGCAAAAGGACTGACAGTGTAATGAAGAAGCGCTTACATTTGATGAAGCTGCGTCCTGTCCATTCAACCGTAGTTGTCACCACAACTCGAGTGGCAAAGTTACCTGCCCACGTAAGACATGTTCGCGTCTTCACTGCGAAGACACCGCCACTCGGAACGTCTGGGGTCCGTGTCGTGGTCACGGTGGAGACATAGTCATCAAAGTCGAAATGCACAGTCTCATCTCGCAGTTCACATTTGGTCTGTTTCGGACCCAAGCTGCCTGACAGAGGTTTGATGTAGGACATATTGCGACTGAGGAATTTAGGATCCGAGCTGGCCGGTTCCCAATCAGAAATTTGAAGATCTTGAATAGCACCAGTTAGGATAGATTATAGAAGAAAGCTATGGTTTGTGAATTACCAATGAGTTTCTGATCTTCGCGCATGAATTCTTTCATGAATGCACTTGCGAACATTAGTGTGTACACTTTCTCAGGTGTCCCAGGCAAAATGGTGTCCGAGGCAACCTCTGAATAATGTTCTCCGTTTTTTCCGCATGCACAGTGTGTGACTTTCTGGGAGCCAGGCGCAGCAACATTGGATGACGCAGAGCGTACTCTTTCAGATGCAGGTCGACCTCCAACGTCTTCTAGACTTGCACGCGTACTTCCGCCGCCAGCACTCGAAACATCAGGGCGGGCCAGTCTCCAGATGTTGTGTATGACATCATAAGTTGTGTCCCTAGCAAGGAATGAAGTAAAGGAATATTTGTTTTGACGGGTGGTGAGCTGGAGTGCATTAGGAATGACAAACGCTGTCATCTTCTTCTCGACTGCAATAATATCGTAGATAGGAATAATAAGCTAGGAGCGTTCATCAGAGGAGCAGCAATTTGGAGCGGGAAGAGACGTTACATCTGTAATCCATCCAAATATATTTGCATGGAAGCATATATGGTTCTCTGATATATAGAGTCGGCCTTGAATGAGTATCTCACGCTGCAAAGCGCATCCGTAATCTGACGTAGAGTGAGAATAGTTGAAGGACGGAGAGATTTGGATGACTGACCTTCGATTAGGTAATCACCTTCAGGGACACTACGAAAGAGATCGTGAAAGTCTGCATTGCGCTTGTTACTTGCGACCGCAAATCCAGAAACAGGAATCTCGTCATCGTTGAGATCTAAATCGGGAGAATCGTAATCACTGTCGTCAGGATCCGCATTACCGAGACCAGTTTGTACGGAAGAAGCATTCGAGGCTTGTCGCCTTCGCATGTTTTGGAATGAAGGCGTTCTGGGAATCGAAGGACTGGATACGGATGCGTTTAGAGTGTTTTCACGAGCATTCTGAACGAAGGTCTGAGAAGTGGACACAGGAAGATGTCCCGAGGTGCTAGCCATGGCCAAGCCTGACGCAGCAAGCGCGCCTGCAATGCCTGTTGAGTTGGTACTGCGCTTTTTTTGGGATTTATTAAGTGAGCCGCGTCCCCATCCTTTGCCGCGTTTGCCGGAAGCCGAATTAAGAGAGAGCTCGTCGGCGTCACGATCAGGTGTAGCAAGTAGTTGAGGGGATATAGGGTCGTTATTAGGGGGAAAAGAAGGTTTAATGGCGTCAGGAGACTCGACGATGCGCCGCATTGGCGAGGGGTCCTGAGCGGAACCAGACACGACCGATGACGTTGAGGAATCACGTCTAGGTCGTGTGCGTTCAGAGAATTCGTCCTCGTGAACGTCTGAATGATACTCTTCGGTATGTATTTGAATGGAAGAAGGTCTTGATCGATTTCTTGAAGGAGTGGAATAAGATGATGAACCTAACATGAAACCCTGCTCGTGACCGCGGGGGGTATCAATGACCGTCTCAGGGCCATAGGAAGAATGAGTCGATTCGCTATCTCCCAGCCTCGAATCACTCTCGCTAGCACGGCTAGCGACACTTTCTGCCCGACTGACATTGGCTGAGTTTGGACGATGCACGCTATCTGGAGAAAGGCCAGATGCATCGCTCTCGTCTCTGTCGTCTGCGGTGAGAACGAGACTTGGAGGGTTCGGTGAACGAGCGGGAGGCTTGACGAATTTCGACATGAATGAGGGCGCCATGGTCGTTGGCGGATGGTGGGCGTTGAGGAGATAGCTGTTAGCGTATCAGCTGGGCATGATCCAGTCGCTGGATTCGAGTGATGCTGACGTAAGCATCACTGACGCCGTTGTTGGCTGAAAATGCTGAAACTCGAAATACAAAGACGGCAAGATTGGCAGTTCATGAACTGGAATGTGCGAGATCTCGTAGTCATCGCGTCCTTTTCTGATTTCTAATTGCAAGCCACAGTCCGAACGGACTCGCTGATGTAAGCGCTGATTATCGGAGTGCGATCACTCATCCGCACACTATTTAGGCTGCATCTCTCCCGCTTCATCGTCCCATCGCACTCCCATCCATCGCTCTAAACATGTCCGTCAAAGCCATCAACTCCCTCTCTGAGTTCCAGGAGCTCGTACGTCTCGTCTGCTCGCCATCATCGTATAGCCCACTCATTTTGGCTCTCGCTTAGGTCGCCTCCGACTCATATGTCTTCTTCGACTTCTGGGCCACCTGGTGTGGTCCTTGCAGAGTGATCTCGCCTTTCTTCGAGCAGCTCAGCAAAGATCCCGCCTACTCGCACATCAAGTTCTTCAAAGTAGACGTTGATGAACAACCCGTAAGCTCCTTTCCATGACGTTCATCAACTTTGTACTGATGAGTCTCCCAACTTCAGGACGTCGCTCAAGAAGTCGGTATCACTGCCATGCCCACCTTCATCCTCTTCAAGAAGGGTGCCAAGGTTGGCCAATTGGTGGGAGCCAGAAAAGATCAATTGACCGTATGTCCTTTACTTGCTCGGCCCCTGTCCTCCCTAATCGGTTTCTGTCCTAGGCTCTCGTCAAGCAAGCTTCAGCATAAAGCCTTATATCGTTTTGTACCTATATATGCAGCCCCATGTATGCATCTTTGTGTAAATACTAATCTTGAAATGCAATGCGCTGTATCACTGTAAATTTCTGTCGGACTGCGCTATCGATCACCCATCTTGGACCGGATGGCGTCACTCTTCCGCAAGATCTGCGAAATCAAACCCATCTCATATGCTAACTCGCTCGATTTTTAAAACGTGCGACACAGCAATCAATTCTACAAACTGGTCTTGTTGATCGGATTCTTTCGTAATTCTGGTTCAGAACTTCCCTGAAAAGCTCAATTCGAACAGACTCAAACTTCTTCGGATATACAGTGCCAAACGCCGCTCGGCGAAAGGCGGCCTGACTTCCGCGTCGTTGCCAAGTGCAAGTCATGGCCGAAAGTGCTATAGATCCAAAGCTTCAGCCAGAGGAGGAGGACGAGGAGGACGATGATTATGAGCTTCCGGTCAGTTCTTTGTCGCGTTCTTGAAGCAAACATACAAATGACGCGTTTGTAAAAGGCTGAAGAAGAAGGAGAAGAAGAGAGTGATGAGGATGAGGAAGACGAGGACCAGGTATTTATTCTTCTGGTTGTCTTTGACATATCAATAACCAGATATAGGGCGAAAGTTTGACTGCGCTGTTGCTTGGAGATACGGTATCGTCGTCCGATAATTTCTACTCTATTCATCGCTTACCGTTCATTATTAGAGCCGTGTAACAGACAACGATGATGACAACGACAGATCCTGGACTCCGGACGGCGGGGTCGATCCGGCCGAAGTGGAGGACGATGAGGAGCATGACGACGCAAAGGCTACGGAGGAAAAAGCGAAATCCACGGATGCTACTGCTGTTGCCAACGGGGCGAGTGTGGGAACCAAGCGAGCGAGGGACGATGTGGACGAAGGCACCGAATCCAAGAAAACGAAAGTGTAACTCTTGATACGATATTTTTTAACCAGGACATTGCTTATCCTACGGTACAACAATGACTTCCTTCCAGGTTTCTCCTGCTTGCGTAAACTTGGTTCTTTGGTTCGGCACCACTCCCAGCTCAACGTAATCCACAGCAAATGGCTGCAGCACCACGAGAGCAAAGTTCTCAAACGCCTTCCTGATGACCTGCTCCTCTTCTTCATTTTTTCCCTCACCCAACCCCCCAAGTTTCTCCGGCCATTTCTTTCCTTCGTCATAACTTGGGATGGGAGAACCTGGAGCAGGACGTGCCCATGACGCGCGCATGTGTCCCGAAAGGCTATTGAAGATTCGTTCGCGCTCTTTCTCCCAGAAGTGACCGTCAGCGATGTCAAAGAGTGCCTGTGGTATTTTAACCTGCTCCGCGTGTTCAGGATGAGGAACGATATATGCGCGCGATGCGAGACGCCATTGTTCCTGGGTCCCTTCGATCCACCACGCTAGTTCGGCATTGGCATCGCCATTGAGTTCGTGGACTTTTGCAGCGCGAATATCGGTGGTCGTGAGCAAGAGGGGATGCGATGCGCCTTTTGGTTCTACAAAGCCACGGTGAACCACGGTTCTCGTTCTAGGCTGAGGGGGCTGGACAGAGAGGTCGACCGTTGCGAAAGAATAGACTGGCATCGCACGGTAAGGTCTATCTCGGGGAAGAGAGATATAATTTGAGCGCACCGACCGACTTCTTGTTCGCATCCAGAGCACGCTCCAGTGCTTTCTTCCAACGAGGCGCAGACATGAAAGATTGGGAAGAGGTCTGTTGACGTAAGATTAGATAAATATTACGCGCCGGATCGCTCGGAAGCATATTCGGGATTACTATATCGGGTAATTGCATCTTTAAAAAATTGCAGAGGAGAGATCTCGATGCAAGGGCTCGTGGTATCGCTGGCCTATTGGATGCGGGTGGTTGGCAAATATTTAATCGGCCGAGCGAGGGGAAGCGGATCTGTGGCTCATCGGCTCCGATTATCGATGGCTTTGGGCGTGGGAATGTTGGGATTTGATATTTAGCAGCCCCAAATTCTTCTTCGACTCTTCCTCTGGCTCTCATTTCTCCTCTCCACGCACTCATCACTTACAGCCATGTCCATCACTAAAATCCACGCCCGCCAGGTACGACGTTCCCTAAGCTCCTCTATGCGCATCCTCACCATCTTCGTTATCAGATCTTTGACTCGCGCGGCAATCCTACTGTCGAAGTCGACCTTTACACTGAAAAAGGTACATATAGAACCTCTGATATTCTCTAGCTTCATCTAACGATCGTCTCAAAGGTCGCTACAGAGCTGCTGTTCCCTCAGGTGCCTCCACTGGTATTCATGAGGCCGTCGAGCTTCGTGATGGTGTCAAGACCGAATATGTCGGCAAAGGTGCGTCCAAATCCATGAATCAAACGTAGCAGCAATCAAACAAACAAACTAGGTGTCTCAAAGGCCGTGGCCAACGTCAACGACGTTATCGCACCCGCCCTCATCAAATCCGGACTTAAGGTCACCCAGCAGAAGGAAGTCGATGACTTCTTGATCAAGCTTGACGGTACTCCCAATAAGGGAAAGCTTGGTGCTAACGCGATTCTTGGTGTCTCTATCGCCGTCACTGAGGCTGGCGCTGCCCAAAAGGTACAATTTACCCGCATATACGCCCGCTCGGTTCTAACGATTCACGCAGGGCGTCCCCGTCTATCAGCACCTTGCAGAACTCGCCGGAGTCAAGCCCCCTTACGTCCTCCCCGTCCCCGCCTTCAACGTTATCAACGGTGGTTCTCATGCCGGAAACAAGCTCGCCTTCCAAGAATTCATGCTTCTCCCCACTGGCGCTACATCTTTCACTGAAGCGATGAAGATCGGCACCGAAACCTATCACACCTTGAAGAAGGTCATCAACGCCAAGTACGGCATTGATGGTATGTCTAGAATTTTTGAGACACAAAGAATGAGCCAATAACAAGTTGCCAGCTACCAACGTGGGTGACGAAGGAGGCTTTGCCCCCAACGTTGCTGGCGCCGAAGAGTCCCTGGAATTGTTGACCGAAGCCATCAAGAAGGCCGGATACGAAGGAAAGATCTCTATCGCTCTGGATGTCGCGTCGTCCGAGTTCTACAAGGATGGCAAATACGACCTCGACTTCAAGAACCCCAACAGCGACCCCACCAAGTGGATCACCGGCAAAGAATTGGCCGATCTTTACCTTGGCTATGTCAAGAAATACCCCATCATTTCCATTGAAGACCCCTTCGACCAAGATGACTGGGATGCCTGGTCGCACTTCACCAAGGAGTGCCCCATCCAGATTGTCGGTGACGATCTGACGGTCACAAATCCCCTGAGAATCAAGACCGCCATCGAGAAGAAGGCTTGCAACGGTCTGCTTCTCAAGGTACGTAGTCTAATTGTAAGCAAGGCGAAATCTGATAAGCTATTACCGCATAGGTCAACCAAATCGGCACAATCTCTGAATCAATCCAAGCGTAAGCGAGCTTAATCTTTGTCATCTTGCATCATCTTAGCTTTTGCTAGCGCCCAACTCTCTCAATCTGACGGTTGGGGCGTCATGGTTTCTCACCGTAGCGGTGAAACCGAGAACACCATCATCGCCGACCTGGTCGTGGCCCTTGGCACCGGTCAGATCAAGACTGGTGCCCCTTCGCGCAGCGAACGTGTTGCAAAATACAATGCTCTGCTCCGTATTGAGTAAGTCAAAATTGGCTTACTATCCCAAAATGCAAGGTGTCTAATGCATGCTATAGGGAGGAAGTTCAAGGCAATTCTACATATGCCGGAACGCGTGGATTTTCGGCTGGCCTGACTGCTCCTGCTCTCCTCAAAAAGTAAACGATGATATGAATGAATTTAAGGGTACTTGTTGGCAGCGAATGTTACGATGTAGCGTATGGAATAGAATGTACGAACATGTGTCTGAAGTTGAAACCGAAACTGCGGACCAACCCGCCTCGGGCTGACTGAGACCACGAACCTTGCCACCAAACGCTAAGCGCCCAATGTCGCGGATATAGTCTTGCAAGTTATAAAAGACTGACTCACTTCCGTCGTCCTCGCAAGTCAATCTCCCTGCCATGTCCTTCACTATGACCAGCGTTCACGCTGCTCCCCCGCACACGTTGCGTCCCCAGAAAGCGAACATGTTTCTTCCTCGTGACTCCATGGTGGCAGGCGGCAGTTACACGCAACGAGGGCGTGTTGGCAGAACAGATGAAGGCGTCAAAAGATTGTTACTTCGACATCTTGACCCTGTTCCTTCACCGCCACGGTCACCCCGCGAAAAAAGGGGCGAGATCCCTGCTGCTTCTCCAATGCTGGACGTTGTCGAGGAGGCGAGCGAAGACGTAGAGCTCGAGGCAGAACAATCTCCTAGTTCCGGCCCTCCAGCCTACATGCTTCACCGGGATCAAACTCTGGCTTCGAGAGACTCTTTGCATGCACGGAGACGTAGTACGTTCATTGTTCTCAGGCTTCCTTAGTGAACCCCGTTCTCATTTTCCCTCGTCAAACAGCCAAACCAGAGCTTGATTCACCATCACGAATACGGCACATTGCAGTGCTGGAAGTTGTCAAGGAAGATGAACCTGCCTCATTCGAACCAACATCTTCATTCACCTTCAGACAACCATCCATCCACACCCCTCTCACTATCAACCGACCTTCATCATCCTGACATATGCAACGAGTCCCGGAGAAGTCTTCCCGTGTATTATTCCTATAGGCTGTATTATTTCTTTCATCATTCGCATTGTATCTATCGTCCTAGCATTATCAGTCGTCTAAAAGCATTATTGTTTCGTTCCCTCATAATAGCACTTGCATCCGATCTCCGACAGTTTGCCTTTTTTTCCTTACCGTGAACTGAAACCATGCATCTCATGTACACTCTGGATGCTGAGGGGAACAGAGTATACACTCTGAAGGTACGTTAAATATGGGCATGTCGCTCGAGCAAACCATTGAATAAGCTCTCGCAGAAAATCACGGAGACAGGAAAGGTCACTAAGTCTGCTCATCCCGGTACGTCGAGCAGCACCTCCTCAGCAATCAGTCGAGCCTGACTTTGCCCTTCTCCCAAGCACGATTTTCTCCCGACGACAAGTTCTCGAAACACCGAGTCACTGTCAAGAAGCGGTTTGGAGTGCTATTGACCCAACTTCCTGCAAAACCCCTCTAAGCTTCATCAGCGGGGCGTCCACACCCCAATATCTTGTTGATACCAGATTACCTGGCTACACATATAATGCACAGACGTCAATTATAATGTTGTTCATGAAACTACGGGAAAAATGTCACAGACTACGTATCGAGAATGTTCGTGAAAGGAATGCGTAATGTCCATGCTCAGACATAAAGGTGGTCCATCAGTGTACGAGTAATCTAAATAAACAACAATTGGCCTCGGCTGCGCTCAACATTACTGGTATCCGTAGGGATAAGGGCTTGGGCGAGCAGCACCGGGAGGAAGGTATGCAACATTGCTTGAAGAAGAGGGAGATGCAATCGGAGAAGTGGGTTGAGAGGAGCCGGGTGTCCTCGAATAGCGGTTCTGAGGTGCTTGAGAGGTAGACCTGCGAGGGGCCCCTTGTCTGGATACTCGACGTACGGCGTCCCCTGAAGGTACGGGACCTTGATCGACAAGACTTACGCCGCGAGAGGCCGATCTGCTGGGCGTCCTAGAGGACGATTGCGGCAGTTCTTCCGGCTCTGTGGTATAAGCGTCATCGTAGCCGGCGGCCTGAGACGTCGAACGTCTGTATGGGTTCTGTACTTCAACGGCATGCGCGTTGTCTAATGTCCCGTGGCGATATGCGCCCGCTGGGGCATTTCGGGACAGCTGAGACTCTAACGACATTGATGTGCGACCATAGTTCTCTCTAGGAGACTGTTGAGGAAGAATTGGCTCCTGGTCGCTGTGCGCGAAAGATTCATGCGAGTATGATCTTGTATCGCTACCTGGGCTTGTTCCCGAACGATGGTTGCCAATGTAATCGTAGGTGCCCAGTGGCGGAGTGTCTTCGCTGGTACGTGCGGACGCCGCTGGTGAGCTCCCCGATGGTCGTGAACTCACGGCCAGTGGTGTAGGGAGCGTCAACAGAGGAGTGGGATCATGGCGTTTACTAGGTGGCATGGATTCACCAGAATCGAAAGGTGATTGATGGCTGTGATGCGAACTTGGACCAAGGGCAGTGGTCTCTGAGGAAACCAGAGAGTACCGTTTGTTGTTATCAGCACGACTGTAGACGGATTAGCACTGGGTTATCAATTAGCATCGGGCAGGTTCACATACCTTCCATCATAGTACATAGAATCCCGAGACTGGGTTCCGCTCTTCCATCTCCGATCTCTTTCGAATTCAGCCCATCGCTTCATGACAATGTGAGAAGAGTCGAATTCTCCATCTTTGTCTCCATGGTCGCCTCCTTTATCTCCTTGGACCTTACGAGTCTGACCCCATGAGAAGTCATCGAAATGCCAGAAAGCGTAAGCCGGGAGGACGAAATTCCAAATCGGGAGGGAAAGCAAGTATACCAACATCCAACCAATGTATGCGATTTTCCGCGAGGTAACAACAATTAGAAGACCTGGCAGGCCAAGAATGATGCCGAGGAGGATCAACGGGATGGTTGTGTTGGTATGATGGGGTATGATGGAGATAATGATGAGATAGATAGTGAACGAGATGGCGGCGGGGAGAACGAGGGTACCGGCGAGTTCCATGAACACGACAAACTGCATGGAGAAGCAGAATGTTCCACAAAGGTCGCGCACGAACAAAAGCTCTGTCAGGTTATGCACGGTTGAGTTGATCCATCGCCGGCGCTGTGACAACAGCACTCTGAAAGTATCAGGAACGACAGTCTTACAGACGGCCTGTGGACAGAACAACATCTTACGCTTGGGGAAGGTCTTCAACATGAGAGTGGTGAGGTATCGATCTTCTCCGAGCAGCAAAAGATTTTTCTTGTGTAGTGTGTCCACGACGTTCTCAGAATAATGTTCCACGATGTCCGGATTGGCCAAGATGGGCACCCAGTATCCAGAGTCACCTTTGGGGGCCTTTATGCGATACATGCTGAAACAACCTGGCAAACAAGTGACGCCTCCAAACATCGATTCGAATGCTTTCGTAAGATGGTGAGAGATATAATACTCAAACACTGTGCCATGGTAGATCAGATCTCGACTTAAAGGAGGAGGACGAAAATGGTCTTACCTTGAATCATCGTGACCCATGTCTCTGCTTTGTTGGCGATCTTCGTTTCACCGCACAAGCCCATGATTTCTTCGTCGTGAGCCATACAAGCCACCATGCGCGTTAAGGAATCGGGGAAGACTTTGGTGTCCGCGTCGACCATCAGCACGATTTCATATCTATCCGGACTGATGCCCGATACCCTCCATATCGAGTTGAAGAACTCATACTCGAAAGTGGTCATTCGCTCATCGAACATGACTTTCTGGAGGAATGCCATGAGCACAATTTGACTGTCACGCTTGCCTCTGTTTCCCGGTTTCGCGTCTGAGGCCTCGAGAGGATTACCGCACTTCGCGACCAGGACAATGGGCACGCGCTGCTGTTTGGACTTCTCCACGGTGTTATCATCGTAGTCATAAAAGCCAGCGTAAACTCGAGCCATGTTGTGACGCTTATGACCGTCGGCGATGGCAACATAAGAATGAGGCTCGACCTCGCTGACAGGCACGACAAGCTCTTTCATCATGCTAAGAACGATTTCCGGCGTTGTAAGCGAATTGCCCGCTCCGCGAACCATGCCATCCGCTATAACCATGATAAGTTTGTGGCTATTGGGATAGTCGGTTGTGGCGAGGGAATCCAGAGTAGTCCTAAGTCCCTCAATCGACTCCGAATAAGCGGTCACGAGGCAGATGGCATGTTCAAGTGGGAAATTGAAGGGCTCGTAATCTGGGGGAGGCTGCGGGACAACGTTATTGAGGGGGAACGGACAGTTTGCCAGTGATGGATCAGAGTTCGACTTGCGAGACCCGTCGCCCAAAGACGTTGAGCTACGGGATCCGCGGAAATTGGGGGTTTCAGGAGGGCTGAGATGACTGCCCTTGAGATTTCCGTAGGTGCTCATGGTGGTATTCCGCTTGTTCATGTACGACAGGGGGTCTACATTTCCATACGTGGTGCCAGGACGAGGGTTGGCATAGTCAACGGCTTTACTGAACCTAGATGTGACGGGAAGGAACGTTGTTGCTCTTTTGCCTGCTTTTCCTCCGGCGCTCAACCCGTTTTTCTGCACGGTAGGGCGATATCTGCCAGGGGCAGGCCTGTAGATGTCATCTGTCCACTGCTCGATTTCGGCAGCGCGACGCATCCGTTGCTCGTAGCTCTCTCCCTTGAAGGCACCTAACTGCCATGAGAGGAACCATCCGAAGATAACAGCCATGGCAAACTTGATAGCGACGACGCCGATGATGAAAACGAGAGATACCCAAAGGACCACCTGCGAAGCCACACATCCGATAGTGTTTGTGTCGATGAATCCTACAGTGACGAGGTCCTGCAGACAGGATGCCATATCCCGTTGTCCGGTACGCAGAATGTACATGGAAATGTCGCGAGCTGCGAAGGTCGCGTTCTGCTTCTTGAAAGTATCCCACTCTGCAGGGTAACTGACTTGTGATCGATCCAGCCATTGGAGAAGATTGAGATCCAGAACGTTACTACGAGCCGTACAGTTAGGAACTGGCTGTTATGGACGAGAAAATTACGTACGATTCGTAGACAGCCAAGTTTTTACTCGGATCTTTCACTTGATCCCAAGTGTAATAGACCTGTCCCTGAGGAACCATTTTGGCTAGCTGTTGTCTGGATGCGGAATGGTCATGGCACAGGAACTCGCTTCCGTATCCTGTAAGATTGACGCCGCTTGTGCCGTATTGATTGTACAGGTTGCAAGGGAATATCCAATCCGGCTGAGTGCCTGTTTGCCTGATGGTAGAGTTGGAGGCGACTGAGAGCATGCCTGCACATTTGCCGTGGGTATTTTGGAAGAGGAAAGAGGCATCCATTCCCGCCGCGTTGAAGCCCCCCTCGAAAAGCGGGTTGGTGTTGCCATTGAACGTAGGGTTCACAGCGGGATGCTTGAACGTTGACATGTCGTAATCATAGCCATGGATGATGACAGAACCAGAACCAATGGAGCCGGACTGAAAGCGAGTTGGGGGTTTGCCACACACAGTTTGTGTAAACCCAAAGGTCAAGAAACCGACACCAGCCATCAAAAGTAGAATGATCGCAAGCAAACCCATTTTCTCTCGCCACGCTCTTTGTGCCTCGGGAGTTCGGATACCTGAATGGCTTTAGCACATCGGAAGTACAATGGAAATTTGAAATACGCACCACATCCGCTGAGCAGGGGAGAAGGTACGAAAATGGTGATGATGTAACAATATATCATCCAGGCGTCTTTCGGACCAGGGGCAATGTTATCGAAACACCCACGTTTGGTGCCTTCTTCCGCACCGGGAGAGGCGGCATTAGAGGGAGTTGGGCCTCCTTGCGTGGCAGGACGTTTGCGGCGGAGTGTGGCGCCTCTTGTGAAGAGGGAGAGCCCGGATTCTTGAACGTCCTCATCTCGAGCTAAGAAGGATTTGCCTCGTCGGAGGCCGTCTTGGCCGTTCTGAGGAATATTTCCGGTAGCTGCAAGAAGTTGTAAGAGTGATTCGCGCAATCTTTAATAGACTGACTAGATGGAAACAAGCCCAGCCGACCGGTTCCCTCGTTCTCCAGCTGTGCAGCATGGCTGCGATAGTGCCACTGCCTGTGGCCTGGCTCTATTTTTTCACGATCTGGTCTGACAAGACTCTTCTTGCGCCCGACACGTTCGCCAAAGTCCTGCGTGCCGTCATCGCGAGGCGTTGGTGGTAATGGTTGCTGGAGGTATGCATTCGAATAACGGCCATCACGAGGCTCTGGGCTCAGAGGCGCATCACGGTCTCCTCGCTCATTCTCCTGGAAGCTGATGCCAGTTGTGGATTTGACAGGTCGGGGTCGAGGCGAGTAGAGAGATGGGGACGAGTCTGACTGGTATGATGGGGGTGGTTGGTCGACATTAATGTTTTGTGTTTGAGAACGGGGCGGGACAGCTCGAGGGGGACGCTGGTCCCGAATAGGCATGGAGACAAATGGAACAGAGAGCGGAAGTAAGTGAGAGGAGTCTGCTGGATGATGAGAACGAGGTCGATCTGTTTGGGAACTGGGTCCCTATCGGACTTTGAAAAACGGGGCTGGCGTTTCGCGTTACGTAATCAAAAATCAAATTTCGGCTATAGTCTTGCGTCACTCGGCTTGGAAACATGACCTCATGCAAAATATCCAGAAACTCTGACGAGCACATGAACTCGCCGCCAGCTTTATTTCAGGGAGTGAGCGCATTCATACAAGTGCAGCAAGCGATGGGGGAGTCATTAGTGCGAAGAAACCGCGAAACGAAGCAGCAGAGCTGCGTGCAACGTGTGATGAGCCACCACGATGTAATAGCGCTCAGGCTTATCCAGTCATGCTTCCAACGACCAGGAATTTCTGGAGATATCAGTGCATGCTATATATGGACTGGCCTAAGGGCGAGCCGAATATAATATGGTCACTTACACAATGTTGCACGGCAGATGGCGGAGCCCGAATTCCGCGCGAAATCGCAAAATCGTTAGGCTTGTATCTCGTGAACCCGTAGACATATCGACTTGATTTTTGTACCATTGTAATCGCATTAGTGTCTAGTTTCTGCAAATGCAATTGGTTTGTCGTAATTCGAAGTTTTAAAAATCGACTTTTTCCCCCTACCAGGACACAGTATATCGCCTCTGGAGCTCGAACGGCGGCAGCTAGAGCCATGATTTCAATCGCAGAGTGACCAGGAGACTTTAGCACATCTGCAAGTACCCCTCCGAGCCGTATAGAGCACTTCCAGCACTCTCCGCCTGTCATTTTCCGCCAATGACGTGTTTAAATAGGCCTTTGAGGGCCAATATTCGACTTCGGAGGCTTGCAGGCACACGGAATGACGGTGATTGGAAGCTAGCAGTATCTATTAGGGATACAGAGACTATTTAACATTGTTCTTCGTCTTGTTTCCGGGCTCTGACCCCCTGTGAATGCTCCTTGGCAACCTGATCCACCAGGTCCATTCTTTGTGGTTCAAAACAGATGCATATTGCATTTATCTTGAGGCAATCTGATTGTAGGTTCGTTGGGAGAGGCTCAGGCACTTTGTACGATCATAGATGAGCGCAGCGGACGCGTGTTATATTTTTGTAGAAGAAAAGAAAACATGTAAAGCAAGATAATTGGAAGAGCGGTAGACTTCACGCTGAGCGGGGAGCGCAATGCGGGGAGTGAAGCAGCGAGGAATATGGAATGAATGGCACCAGAGTCTGAATTGGATGTAGGAGATCAGTAATCGTTCAGGAACGAAGAAGGCAATGATACGCACTAATCTTCATCCATTCTAGCCTCCCTGTCCTCCACATCAACATCAACATCCATGGCCCATCCCTGTCCATCGAGATCCTCGTCAACGGATGCCCCTTCAGCGGAATCCACGTCCATCGCGTCGACGTCGACGTCCATCATGTCATCGACGTCCGTCACCACGTCCATCTCCATCTCCATCTCCATCTCTATCCTTACTTCGCCATCCACCGCCGCTCCTCCTTCAATCTCGGTGTCCATTTCCACAACGAAACCACCTTCGTATCCACCAGGGGCGTTGCCGTGCTCAATCGCATCTGAAGTAGGGTGAGCACACGAATACGGCATGGAGTTGATCTACTTACTACCACGAGCTGCCGGTGTAGGCCTTCCGAATATCATCTGGTAGATATCCCACAAAATTACGCTACATCTCGATTAGCACGGCAGATCTCGACGATAGACGAAGGTACGTACGTGGGGAACACGATACAAGTGAGCATCGCAATTGCAATTTGGCGTTAGTATAGAGTTTGGGATTTGAGAATGAGGTTGTAAGGCGAGTTGTGCGTTCAAAACGATTGACAGAGGGTGTCGGGGTGCGTGCAGTCTGGACGACGAGGCGGCGCTTGCTGACGGACTCGACGTGCGGCGCCTTCCGATACGACTCCCGCACCCACGTACCGAATGTCGAGGAGAATCTGGCATTGTAATGGGGATCAGAGGATGCGAAGACATCAAAGCTTTCAGGACTCACTCATTCACCTTCGGCCAAGTATGTCCTGTCGTTGTTGAGTTGCTTTGATTGCACTCAGGACCCTGTTTCAAGACGAGCTGTTGTGAGATGCTCAGCAATCGACACTCGAGAATGGGGGTAGAACGTCGCTTGGGTGCTTACCTTGTTTTGCATGTTGACATCTTGGACAAAGCTAGCTTTTGTGGCGAGAAAGGGGTTGATAGTGGCCATATCATTGCTTCAGTGGGAACCAGGAAGCCATAATGAAACTAGAAACACTGGTAGGAACCACTGAGGATGAATTTGTTCAACAGGGGTGGGTTCCGGAAGAGAAATGTGTCTTGTGTGGGCGAAGTAATGGGAGCCAATAGCCTTGGTACTGGTCTTGCTCCTTTATTGAAGGGAGGTTGTATTCCATCACGATCCCACTGAGTTGCTTATGATTTCATGGTCTTATCAATCGTACAGCCTGAGACTCTCAAAGGTGCGTGTGCAAGGAGTCGCAGAATCTTGTGTCTCAGGGCAGTGGATACTGCCATTGCGCGAGCTCCGAACTTGAGAGTGTTCTTTTGAAGGACGTGGACTTCAATATCAACAATTTGAGAGATATGCCATTGTCGAGGTGGTTGGGTGGTGGGTGGTGAGAGAACGTCGGTTAGGCGCCCAAACACGCAATCCCAAACTACAATCATACACCACCCCAAAATGGGAAAAAGCAGCTCACTTCTGCAGCAGATTTGGGCGCGTCGTTTCAAAAAAGAAAAGGAGATTTCCAAGTATCCTACAGAGTCGGTCTAATTCACTTTTTTGGACAAACAGTTCTCAATATTTTTGCACGTCTAGACGCGTCCAACAATATTCGCCTGCTTTCGGCGGCTCAACCTGGAGCACGTTAGCAGGGGCCTTAGGGCACGAAACAGAACCTTTCAGAGCCAGCACTCAGCTCGGATCTCCTCTGATGTACACTCCTCTCGAACGGCATCTCCCTGCTTCCCACCACCAAGAAAATGCTGCCTCGGCTGGCGAGGTTGATCACACGGAGGGCGATGAAGACAAGGAGAAGGGTAGCGGAAAGGCAAAAGGGAACCACGGAGGCAGCGCGGAAGGAGGAGAAGCTGGAGTCGAAGACGAGGAAGACAATGGGAGCGAAGGATCCATCGATACGGTATTAGACGAAGAGCGTGAGGCCAGCGAGGAGGAGGAAAATGTGAACGCCGTGCCACGTACCTCAGCTATCCGGACGCAGATTCCTCATCCAGCGTACGATGTGTCTTCGCCATATGGAAATCCCTGGGTCCTGCCTGAAGACAATATCGGAAAAGTTCTCGACGGCGGAGCTTTCTACTATTGGGACGATCCAGCGCGCACTTGCAACACGGGGGGTCATGGAAATGGTGCTCCTTGAGAGGTTCTATGGGTGTTTCATGTTGTTGTTTTGATCCGAGGGTGGGACTGGCTGAGCGGACTGTAAGAGAAGGAAAGGTGTTGGCTTTTGTTTCACTCTTTCAGCAGCCTGAATATTTTCTTTTAACATATGTGCCCAATCTACGCGTTCCGTACGATGAGTATTTGTATAATGAAGAATAAACGGTCAAGACGGCACCTCTGAGCGATCTCGTAGAACCAGATCTGTACGTCAACGCATTCAGGGCCGTCAAAGCTCTAGCCTCAGGCGAAATTGTATAAATATTGGGGCATCACCGAGCATTTTGGCTTCACAACCACGTCCTGGTAGTCTTCCTCGTGCATCCAATGGGCAAAGCTTTGACTGAACGTCTGAGGCAGCGTGCTGCTCAACGAGGAAAGAGGCGGAGCCGGTCTAGCGCGTCCGTTGTCGACCTCCAGGATGACGATTCCGACTATAGTCCTAAGACTCCTTTGGTAGAGAAGACCGGCGTCAGCACCATGATAGTCGAAGACGCCAGGGAGAACCTCACTGAAGAATTGCCTGCACCTCAAGCCGATATCCCCCCTGTCCGACGATCAGGCCGAGCGAGGATTGCAACTTCCAAGGCCGTTGCGAATACAGCTGCTGGAGAACCGAGCCCTCAGGCTCTCCCAAGGCCCAAGCCTCGCGGTAAGAAGGTGGCCGAAGTCGATGGTCAGCGAGACGATCAGGCCGATGAGGTATCAGACCGCTTCATCTTGAACAGTGCGTTATTGTCTGCTTTTGCAATATTCTTCTGACTGAACCGTATCTGTAGGAAACATCAGTCCAGCCTTGCCCGCAACACGCGATGTCGGCCGTGGTTTGGTTGACAGTGTTCAAGAACGCGGCTCGTTGTGTCCCAGCCATGCCGCCCATGATTGTTCCTCCCATTCGTCCACCTCTCCGGCAGCTATCCCAGAAAACCCGGCTGACTCTTCTGTCATCGAAGACGATGATACGGCGCCAGGAGCTTTCGATTGGGTGATGACGAGCAGCCAGCTTCAGAGGGAGCAAGAGCGCATTGCTCAGGATCCCGCTTACAGGGCCGCCCTTGTAGCTCGCTTCGAGCGAACTAAAGCAGCTGAAGCCGCCGCCGCCGCTCAACCTGCTCCCGCTGCTCAACCTCCTTCCTCTGCTCGATCCTCTCCCTCTGCTCAGCCTCAACCTGCTACTCGCCCAGCGCGGGCAAGAGCTCAACCTCAACGAAGGACCAGGGAGCCAGTTGATGACGAAGATGGGGAGGACTGGACCGAGGAGCTAAATGCTGTACCGGAGCAGGAAGATGATTGTAAAGGGTATGATAATTAGATGCCACACTTAAGGACTCGAATAGCAGTAGATTACGTAATCAACTCTATTCGAGTAGACGCGTAGATTACGTAAGGATATCTTACTCCTGTCACCCGCTGCACTCTAGAGAATATACACTCGGTCGAGTTCAGCCCTTGCGTGACATCAACTAATCCAATCTATTACAGTTTTTTGAACTTCCTTCTAGCTATTCTCTGAATACCCAGGATCCCATATTGGTCCCTCCAATATGTCGCATCCAACTCGTGGAACCGGTGCCGGACGTGGCGCAGGAAAAGGCAACACCACCGGTCGCGGTGGTTCCAAGGCCTCCACACCTATACCAGGGGCACGCGCTGCTAGTGCCCCCGCAATACCCCCCCAACAAATTGCGAGCAGCAGCAATTTGGAATCCGTCGACACCTCCCACGACGATCTATACGCCGATCCTAGCGGATCGGCTCAACCTTCAAATACTCCCTTACCTCAAGACTCCCCGACAACGGAAGAGATAATAAGAGATAAGGGAAAGGGTAGAGGGATCGAGACCCCTACCCGCCATTCTGCTGGTCTTAGCGCGAATACGATCAATTCCGCGACCCTACCCGCCATCCTCAAAGGAAGAGAGGATTCTCAAGCCGGTGTACTTCAATTGGAGGTCCAATTGAAGCAGATCGAACTGGAACTCAAGAAAAAACGAGATCTCAAGAGACACTTCGATAATCAGATATACGATTATCAGGCTCTTCGTCCCGGAGAATACGAACAACATATGGCTAGCCTACTTGGGGACAATTGGAGACAATTGATCCCTTCGATCCCTCCTCCCCGGGACGATAGTCGTACCATTATCCATGATCTCAGCATGCGCGCTCAACCGGGTAACGAATCCCCTGGATCTTCCTCCTCTCGGACCAGCAAGAATTCACGGAAATCCAGAGGACGATCTTTACCCAGATCCGCCGAGTGGAGATCCCCTTCCCCTGCAAAGAAGCCCACATCTCAACATGATATCACTTTCGACGATCTTGATGTACTTCAGGCCACCACCGATAATACCGATTATCGGAACGAAGTCGACCATCCAGACGAGAATCTTACAATGGCGATACTTCGTATGAACAAACCGGACTGGGTCAATAGTAAATCCTATCAAGAATTAGCAAGACTATCATTCAAAGTAGATAGCGATGTCGCTGATACTCCCGATCTCCGTCAGAAATTGTTCGATATCAGTTGCATTGTAATTCATCCTAATGCGAAAACAATGTCATACGATAATAGACGCGAACTACTTAAGGATGCCTATCTGACCGGTACTGCCTACGCAAAGATCGCTAGTGAACAACTAAAGACTAAGGCCCAGAACGACCGATTAAGGGTTCCTCATTCCAGGAATGATTCGCCCCAATCGCAAAGCAGTCAACCGCGCCGCAACATGAGGGGAGTTAAAACCTCATCTCCCAATCGTGCCATTGGGAATAATCGACCGACCGAAGAACCTGCCGTCTCATTCGCCCGTGCACGCGAATCTACAGCCGTAACAAGGGAAGAACCTGGCAGTTCGCTACGATACTTCCCTAGATTCGCATCGGTGAACCCTCAGTTGCCTAGCATCAAGATTGAGGAAGACCAATACCTACCCGACCCTCATGCAGGTATTGCTGCCTACCCTCAATCAAGGCCATCCATGGATCGCCGAGGAGTGCTCCCTTCATCAATGGGACCCAATATCCCCGGAGTCCGGGCACCATCCTCTGGGCCTCAGAGCGGCATAATCAACGCTCCTCAAGCAATCTCCCAAATTCCTTACGTTCCTCCAACGAACGACGATAGATTTTCTATCACTCCTATAATCCGAGCGGCCCCTGCCGGTCAAGGTGGATACACGCATCCTGGTCAACGAGGTTATATTAAGGATGACATTCAATATAACCACCCATCAGATAGTACGAATGCATTAGTCGATGGCATGGATCCCCCTCAAGGCGATAAGCCATCCCCCATGCTAGATGCGCCATTCTGGGATGCGACGGACTCATCTTTGCCGAAGATCGTCCAGATCATCCGTCGAGCTTGGAATACCAATCGCCTACAGTTTCCCACGAAATCTGCCCTGGCTACCGTTGGTATCAAACTCGAAGCCGGTAAACAATATTCCGGAGAAGATGATCCAGAGAAATTCGAAGCCATGCTCGTTAATATGATAGCGCTACTAGAATCATATAACCTCATGGGACCCCGTTCAATGGACGAACAAATCAGAATTTACGCCACCAAACTTACTGGTGATGCCGAAGAATTCTATAGGAAGGAACTAATGCCTCAAAAGGGATATGGTACCATATTCACTTTGGAGAGCGTAGCATTATCCCTATATAATCGCTTTATCACCCCCACCGGATTAATGAAGGCAAGCGTGGAATTCAACACACTACGACAAGGCACAGATTCTGTTCTCAAATTCTATGGCAAATTGACTCAAGCCGCTAAATCTATGTCAGAGCCCCCGGCTGAGATAACTATCCGCCATCGATTCATGTTAGGAATCGACCCAGCCATCAGGAATGCCATGGCCTTATTAGGAATGAACGAATATCATAGCGATTCCAAACAATTGTTGGAAGCGGCCACGAGAATCGATGAGAGTCGTCGAATGATTCCCCTAAGTCGACCTTCTACTAGCCAAACAACTCGCCAAGTAATCCCTAAGAGAAATAATAGACCCTCGAGGCCTAGAATAATGCGACCCATGGTTATGCAGAGCACTACCGTAGTCCCGAAGGCCACTAACGTCCCTCTCGCCAAAACTCCGAATAAATCGAACGCAAAGAATCCAGCTACATCATCCGCACCCGGCGCATGTTACTCATGCGGACAACCAGGACATATCGCTCGAGATTGTCCTACCAAGAGTGCCCCTTCTTCTTCCATCAAATCCCTTGGAGTCAGGATAGCAGAGCCTGACGAAGAAGACGAAGAAGACGAACTTACCCTTCACATTGGGACACCCGATCCGGATCCGGAAGATGAGCCAGCAAACTTCGCTGAACAGGAAGGCCAAGATCTATATGAAGAAGGCGGAGATGACGAAGACCTTCCCCCGTTAGCTCAGGACTACGAGAATGCTGTCTATGAGGATGATCCAGATGAATTCTCATCTGACATAGATCCTCAATACTCATTCCGCGCCATCCGATTAGACCGACGAGTCTCAATCGGAGCCACTAGGATGATTCCCCAGATGATCCCGACGGAGAACCTGACCACGGACAAGGCCATCGTAGATAAGACAAAAAGACCGGTCAGGGATCATCGAGTCGTACGCCCAGACCGATCCCTAGAAGAGTCATGCGCTTTGGCGGCATTCATATCAGTAAACGGTATCAAGGCTCACGCTCTATTTGACACTGGTTGCGAATCGACCATGATGTCACAACAATTCGCTGATGTCAATAAGATCGAATTACAAGAATTCTCCAATCCCATGCCACTCCAACTGGCAGTTAAGGGTAGTCGATCTGTCGTGTACTACGGATCACAGGCCCAAGTGACGCATGGTCCGATAGATCGTAAAGTACAATTCGACATCATCAACCTTGATACGTACGATGTCGTATTCGGAGTACCTTCCCTATTAGATATCAAAGCTAATCTAAACTTCGAACACGAAACTCCTATCATCACCATAGGAGGAACAAACGTCGACCGTGCACTTCCACCCCCGATCAAGGTCCTACGAAAGATCAGAGCACTTAGTCGGAACAAGATCAATCCCTTCAGTACTGGGAAGCTACCCCCTGGCTAGGACGGAAGTGGTGACTCTACCCAAGGATACAATCGTCGGGAACGACGAACATATCTCCCCGAGAAACGGAAGGGTAAAGAGAGAGAGGTAGAGCCACCACCACCCCCATTAGCCGGTCCTAACAGACGAGCCAGGCGAACGATAGCCCGAATAGTCAATAATCTTGAGAAGGATTCTCTATTCATGGCGTCGAGAGTGTATAAAGTAAATAACAATAAAAAGGGACATAATATGACCCCTGAGGAAGTGCGCCAGAAAACCACTGAATGGATAAACGAATACCCCGATGTATTCGGACCCATTCCGCTCAAGCTGCCGCCCCTGCGAGAAATCAATCACCAAATTCCCTTAATCGATGAGAATAAGAAATATCATTACCATCTTCCCCGATGTCCCGACGCACTGAAGGTAGAACTTTATGAAAAAATAAAGAAGTATACTAGCGCGAAATGGTGGATTCCAAAGCAGGTCGGTCAAGCCGCTCCTATGCTTTGCGTATTCAAAAAGAGCGGGAAATTACGTACAGTAATTGATTGCAGACAACGGAACGAGAATACAGTGAAAGATGTCACTCCCTTCCCGGATCAGGAAACAATTCGGAACGACGTGGCCCGATGTCCATACCGTTCAAAACTCGACATGGTAGACGCATTCGAACAGATCCGCATTGTGCCCGAGCACGTTCATCGAAGTGCTTTTGCTACGGTAGAAGGCACATACCTCAGCAACGTGATACAACAGGGAGACTGCAATGCTCCATCCACGTTCCAACGACTGATGACACATACATTTCGCGATTATATCGGACGGTTTATGCACGTATACTTAGACGATATATACATATTCTCCAATACTCGAGAAGAACATGACAGTCATATTCGACTAGTAATGGAGAAATTAAGAGAAATCAATATGCATCTCACCCGGGATAAGGTCGATCTATACTCAAAATCGATGGATTGCCTAGGACATCCCATCACCGATGATGGTATAGCCGCAGATACGGATAAAATGCGACGTATCCGCGAATGGCCCACTCCCGAGTCATACCATGACGTTCAAAAATTCCTGGGCCTAGTACAATACCTCGCCCCCTTCCTACCAAACGTGGCTACGTTCATGCAACCTTTGTCCGGGTGCACCGCCAATAATAGACCCTTCGAATGGACACCACTGTTGGACAAATGTTTCGAAAACATTAAAGTCTTAGCATGTAGATCGCCCATTCTAAAGCCTATTAATCCCGATAGTGAAGAACCGATATGGGTCATCTGCGACGCATCGACGTCAGGTATTGGAGCAATGTACGGCCAAGGCCCCGACTGGAAAACTTGCAGGCCCGCCGGATTCATATCCCGAAAGTTCACCAATGCCCAACGTCACTACAGGACATATGAGCAAGAAACTCTGGCTATTCTCGAAGCTCTCATGAGGTGGGAGGACAAACTGCTCGGTAGACGCATCAACATCATTACCGATCACAAGGCACTTGAATTCTCCAAGACACAAGCGAGATTTGCCTCCCCTCGTCTGGCGAGGTGGCACGATTATTTATCTCGATTCAATCATCAGATCACATACGTCCAAGGCTCAACTAATCTCGTCGCTGATGCTCTTTCACGATACTGGGAGAACAATCCAGATATCACAGTACACGAATATGACTTAGTCAATTCGGATACTCGATTGGATCCCGAAGGGGATGATTTGCCAATCGACCGACTCACCGAGATCAGCATCAATGCGATCCGACAATCCAACCGACTACGTGAACGCGAAGAATCCCGTATCACGGAGAGCGCCGCTCTGAATGATCCCCCAGCCTCAGTGCCTAGACACGTGCTTGAACAATCCAATACTCCACCTCCACGTTCTGTGCCCGATGAAGGTTTAGAAGACGTCCTAGCGATCAACGCCGAAGACAATGATCCAGACCTAATACTTGAAATGTCTGATTCCAGTGAAATCGCACAAGTATGCAAGTCATCACTATTGGACGATCCCATATACCAAAAGGCCATTGAAAATATCGAAGGACAGCGATATTTTAGATTACAAGACGGTCTGCTTTGGAAAACTGACGAGACTGGTAAAATGATGATTTGCATTCCCCGGAAAGCAATGATTGGGCGGCGCAAAATCATCGAGATCATAATGACAGACGCTCATCGCATCCTGGGACACCTAGGGAAGGAACGGACTGGCAAATATATCCGCACCCAATACTGGTGGCCCCATATGAATAACGATATCGTTAAATTCTGTGCGAGCTGTCCAAAATGCCAGATGGCTAAGACCTCTCGCCAACCTCCGGTAGGCGAAAATCACCCGTTACCCATACCTTATAGGCCATGGGAATCTATCGGCATGGATTTTGTTGGACCACTTCCCAAATCAAATAATTTCGATTATTTGTTAGTGATCATTGACCGACTTACGTCAATGGTGCATCTCATCCCGACCACGACCACTATCACGGCCAAAGAAGTAGCCTGGTTATACATTAAGGACATCGTTCGCTTACACGGCATCCCCGAATCGATCGTCTCCGATCGCGATTCCAAATTCACTTCGAAATTTTGGAATGAATTGCATCGCTTATTAGGAACGAAGCTCCTACGCTCTACGGCTTTCCACCCGAGGACTGATGGGGCGACGGAACGAGCCAACCAGAGTATTGGTCAAATACTTCGTACCCTAATAGACGACGATCAGAAGAATTGGGCCGAAAAGCTCCCTATGGTCGAGCTCGCAATTAATAGCTCTATTAATGCCAGCACAAATCACACCCCATTCGAACTCAATTACGGATATACACCTCAAATTATGAACATTCCGAAAGCGGGACGCTCCGAATTCAAAGGAATAAACGAATTCGTACAACAAGCCCAATGGAATCTATTATCCGCCCACGACTCAATCATTGCAAGTCGTATCCTCCAATCCCACCAAGTGAATAAGAAAAGGACTGCCGCTCCCCCATATCAAATCGGACAGCTCGTTTACTTATCCACGAAGAATCTGTCATTGCCCAAAGGAAGGGCTCGCAAACTGCTCCCTAAGTACATCGGCCCCTATCCCATCACCGAGATTCGTAGCGAATCATCAAATATCAAACTCGAGCTTCCCGAGGATCTCAAGCGCCGCAACGTCCACCCCACTTTTCACATGGACATGATCAGACCGCACCTCGCGAGCGATCAGGATTATTTCCCACATAGAGATGCATCCTCATTCTATGATTTCGGCAACGACACAGAAGTGGAATTTTTCGTAGAAGAAATATTAGACCACCGATGGAAGAAGAATAAACTTGAATTCCATATTAAGTGGTCTTTAGGAGACGACACATGGGAACCACTTGAGAATTGTAAAGAGCTACAGGCCTTGACAGAATACCTTAATCTACGAGGAGTCTCTAAGCCTTCGCTCCTTTCCAAATCCCCAACCCGAAAGCGACACGCGGCTTCGGCAACCATTCAACCCACCGGGATGACTCAAATGCCCGGGCTCGCCACGCCTTGAGCGAGTTCTGCCGATAGACGCCTCTGATCCCATGACCTCAAGGGAAATCAGTTAGAGCGCCTATCGGCTTATGGAGATTCACCAAAAGGAATCTTCAAACTCCGACATCACGCCCCGCGATGTCGAATCACCAACCACCTCCTACTCACTCAAGCGAGGCGTCAAACACCAATATTGAACACAATATTGGTATGACGCCTCAAGGACATCCGCCGACCATTCAAAGCCCGAATGGTCAACCACAAATCCAATACGGATTTGTACAAAACCCTGGAGCTACGCCCGAATTCGGGCGTAATCCAACATCATACGTCCCATACCCAACGACGTACCCGCCGAGCCATTTGAATTATCAAATGGCAAATCAAGGCCCCCATCCTCAGTATTATGGTCCACCCGCCTACGCCCAGCAACAGCCAAGCCAGTCACTACCCCCGGCTCAAGTCCAACATCCGATCGTTAATGCATTATCCGCATTCGATCAAATGTTCGGTGCGACTCCGTCATCCACGATCGATATACGATCTACTAGAGGCACATTCGTACTACTTCATGCTAACTGTGACATCTGCACACGGTATGCTCAACACCTCACTGGCCTCCAATTGTCAACAGACAATTACACTACGGATAACTGGCGATACCTAATGGACCATCTCCAACGTGCCTTCCCCGGTCTAGAACAGTACGCTATTCGAACGGCTTCACAAAACTACGAGGAACGAATAAGAGCCGCCGTAGAGTCACGACAACGAGCAATAACGGATCTGAACAGACGCCACGACGACGAAGTCGATGCCCTTCGTCGCACCATCGATCGGCTACGAGATGATCTGCGACTAACTGATCGTAGGCTGATCAATGCGGAAGATCACATTAAACGGCTCGAACGACGCCGACATTCTCCTCCACCATCATCTCAGAAACGACGCCGTTCTCGATCCCCGACCCCGTTGCCACGCGCCCCGCTAGTCGATCGCATTCAGTCCACTCCGCGATCGGCACGACTAGAGGATCGTATCACAAGCAGATCCCCCATCGCTAGATCTCCATCCCCGAACATGAACGTCGACGAACCCGCCACACTGCCAGCCATGCAATTGGATAGCCCAATTGACAGTGCTACGAATGATGGGCTACCCTCTAATCGGCTTCCAATCGTGCCTCCTCATCCTCACCTACACGCCGACCTTCAATGGACGATTAATAACTGGCGTCATCAGCCTTCAGCCATATATCGCGGCGTCCGAGATGCAGAAGACGGTATCCATCTGAACTCTGATGATATCGCTATCGTCAGGTGGCTACAACGAGTCTGCACCCGCGATCCCAAGAAACACCCCGTCCGCAACAACATCCTTCGCGCACTAGCCAACCCCGACTTCATAGCGCGCAGCGACCTCGCGCTAGCAGCACGACATCTGGAAGCGCCGAGCCCTCTCACGCCGGAGCAAATTGAACGTCCAGAAGGGGCAGTAAAGCAGGGGTTGGATGGAAATGAGACCCCGGCTCTCACCTACAAACTCGGCGAGGCATCCTTACAATGGGATCTTGTTTACGCCACATTGCGACGCAACGGTGTCACTGAAGCAACTCACGCCAGAATCCGCGAATTTGCACTCCGCGAACTGACTGGTGACTGCTACAACAGATTCTCTCGAGCCTTCTACGCTAGAGGCGAAGAGGGTAAACGGCGGAAGAAAACAGCGGAAGAAACCAATCCCCCAACACTCGGGGAAGTCAAGCCATCATCGATCAAGGGCTGCTATTTCGACCACGACATTAAATCATGGTACATTCCGAAGAGCAGCGGTATAACGCAACCACAGCCCTGCTCTATTGCTCCCCTTGGTTGGAAACAGCACGTCACTGGCGGATGGCAGGCCATAGAATCAATTCCGTGGAACCTAGCCACCCAACGTGCCGATCCCGATCAATTTTTTCCACCGCCCCCCGCCCTCATCCTATCTCGAGCCCCGGGAAATGCAGTCGCCGGATCATCCACCCGAACTACCGTTGCACGGCCGGTCGCTACAGAACGGGATCGGGAAGTCGCAGAGAGCCTACAGGACGCCCTGCAGAATATCTATCGCGGAGAGTTGGAAAACTCTGCACGAGACGCGCCAGACTTGGACAGTGAACCAGGCGAAGCCGATCTGACTGGCAAGGGCAAAGGCAAAGCCACATAATACTGCCTCATTTTCTCTATTTCTTCTATGCCTTTGATTTATGCTAAATCTGACACTAATAACTCCATCCCATTCACTTCATTAATTCTCCTTCTCACTGACCACATTTTCCACTCTTTTGATGATTTTTCTCTTCTCCCGACCCTAAAATTTCTCTCCTCCCGAATTCTCCTTTAAAGAACGTGAACTACGTTCCAAAGGGGGGGGGTGTAAAGGGTATGATAATTAGATGCCACACTTAAGGACTCGAATAGCAGTAGATTACGTAATCAACTCTATTCGAGTAGACGCGTAGATTACGTAAGGATATCTTACTCCTGTCACCCGCTGCACTCTAGAGAATATACACTCGGTCGAGTTCAGCCCTTGCGTGACATCAACTAATCCAATCTATTACAATGATGGAGACAGTGACGCAGAAGATAGAGGCCGTATTCGCCGTGACGATGATGATATGCCCGACTTGGAGGATGACGACGACGACGAAATGACTGTCGTTGACGTCGATTCGGAGGAAGAAGACGATGACCTAGATCGTGAGTTTGGAAATCGTAATCCTACCGATATCGAATGCTCACTACATACTTTCTCACTAGCTGAAGCTCTTGTCGGCAAGTACATCACCGTATCGTACCTCTCCAGCAAAGAGAAAGGATCCAAGCCTCTCAAGTTTAGGGTGCCGGCGGCTCTCCCTTTCCGTAGCTTCAAAAGGGTATCTGCAAGCAAGTTAGACGTTGGGGAGGAGAAGATTGATCTGTGGGGTCATCTGACGAATGAGCCGAAGAAGCAGAGCCTCAGGGCTAGAGTTCCAAAGTCCAGTCACGACTGGACTTTTTCCAAAATTCCCCGTGACTGGCAACTGCGACCGGTTGCCAAATCCCAAATTTGCCATGACTGGCGACTGCAACTGCAGTTGCGGTCCGGCAACCAGTCATCAAATGACCAGTCACGACCAGTTGCCTGCCCAATATATTGAATAGTTTAATCATTAATATAGTGTTTTACCTTATTATATGTGGTCTATTGGTGTCTATTGATCACCTATATGCTGTATATATATCATATACCATGAATACATGCTCATACATGGGGAAAATACCACTACATGACCCTCTGAACACCCTGGTTGGGGACCCTTAAGGGTCTTCCCTGAGCATCGGTCGCGACCGTGGTCACGACTGGTCATGACTGCGGTTGCCAGTTGCCTGATTTTCAGAAAACCAGGCAACCGGCAACTGCAGTCCAGTCACGACTTTGGTCCGGTTGCCCAATACAACCAGTCACGTGGACTGGACTTTGGAACTCTACTCAGGGCGATTACACCCGGTCGATACAGGACGCTGGTACACCGACTCGTCGTCGTCAACGCGCCCAAGTATACCAAGAAGGGAGCTCTGCAGGCCCGTCAACCTAAACCCGTATTTCTTTCGATCTGTGATCATCGCGACGCTAGCAGCACGGTATGTAAGATCCTTCTGCCGTAAACTTTAACTGACTTACCTTCTATTGGCAGACGAAAAGCAAAGGTCCTACGAGACTTCGCAGTGCCGTTGGAGAAGCGGGAGATGCTGGCTTCGAAGATGGGACGAGAGTGTGGGATCCTGCACGGAGGAAGTGCTGCGAAGAGTACCTTCGCCGTCTCTTGGCTTATTGGCTGTGTCCACACCATGAAGGCTGTCACTGTTGGCCGAAGACGGACCAGCTTGAGTGTATCGATCTCGGAATCGAAAATCTTTGATTCTGGGCGACCCTCATTGTTTGTCATCATGTTTCTATCTTCAAAGATCTGTGACTGATCAACGGTGCATAGATGAACGGCGAGGCTACGATCGAATGCTTACCATCTGTCTTGGAGTCAGATCTACGCCTCCGACCTCGTCGCAAGAGAGTTCAAGCAGCCCCGCCCACCGGTATTGCTGAGTTAGGGGGCACGACCCAACCCAACAACCCCCCAGCAAGTCAAAATGCTGGTGTGGTCAATGGAATCGATGCCAATCAGCTGGCCACACTCCTCGCCGCCCTTCAGATCGCTGGAAATGCTGGGGTCGCTCCTGCTGCTGCACCTGCTGCTGCTGCCGCACCCGTCATTGCTACCCCTGCTCCCAACACCGCTCGCGTCCACAATCTTGAGATAGGGGTATTCCTCAACCTGGTCGAACAGAAGCCCGAGAACGAGAAATTCAATGTCAAGTTTTCTCAGTATGCGGATGCGTTGCGTGAGAATGGCATATACTCTTCGTCGGCCCTCGTTCTTGCTCGTTTCGAAGATCTGATCAAGTACGTGAAGATCCCGTACGGTGCTGCGATCGAGATGATCGAATCAGCAAGGGTCATGTAGCGCGATTGTTGTTTCGTTTTTTTAATTCTTTTTGATTCTCTTCCGTATTTGAACTCTTGTCAGGGTTTCCCCCACTTGCAGTTCCTTCTATCATTTGCGTAGAGTAGACTAGAGTAGAGTAGAGTAGAGTAGATCACAATTGATAATTTGATTTGACCTCAAACAGAAATCACTCGTGAGACCTTTGAATAAATATCCCATACAACATGAAGAGGGTTTGAAGTACACATAGGTCTACTCTACATTGTATCCACAGTATTTGTACCACCCTTTACAATCTTCCGGGGTAATCGCAAAAAGAGCCTCAAATATACGCTGACCGACTGCATCAGGATGCGCATCTCTCCTCATCGCTGCTCGGACACCTTCGCCTCGTCGACGGAGGCGAGCTTTCATGGCGGAAAATGCACATTCGATCGGATTGAAGTCGGGAGAATACGGCGGGAGGAAGACATATTTCTTGCCGCTATCATATTAATTATCAGTTGTGAACCGAAGGAACTTCAACATGTACTATACCTGCTTTCAATCAGCTCAAGGATGTCCGGGTGTTTGTGAATGCGACAGTTGTCCATAACGATGACTGAGTTGTTGGCCGGGAAATCGTTCATTTCTTGCAGCAGGCCTTTGATGAACGTATAGAATTTCTCAGAATCAAAGGAGCCCTCCACGATTTCGCAGTGAATCATTGCGTCATCGAGTGTGATAGCGGGTAAGACGGAGTACCTTTATTTCACGTGAGATGAAAAGTAAGCACAACAATGAATACGTACCTTTTCCCGCGACTGAAATGGGCCCGAACGAAAGCCTTTTGTCCACATTGAGACCAGGCGCGCCCACGGTAGGAAGTTCTATGATCCACGGCACTCTCGTCGACGAAGACGAGCTGATTTGCGCGGAATGCGGAGATGGTGGAGACATAACTCATGCGGGCGCTGTAGGATCGTTCTGCTGCTTTCTTGGTAAGCTGGTAATTGTCTCAATCAGGGGGGAAAAGACATCACAGGAGCAGTGTCACGCACCTTCTTGTTGGTATAACCCGCAGCCGCCAGTACTCGGGAGATAGTCGACCTGTGAACAGAAATGCTATAGCCACGCCATAGAGAGTCCTGGATCTCATCCAAGAAGATATCCGGATGCTTCGTTACGAGCTGATATATGTGCTACATCATGATGAGCTGTTGGTATCTGTGAGGTCGAACACCACATACTCGCTCATGCTCAGGCGTGATCTTTCTTCGCACCGTGGTCTTCTCTCTCTCTTTCAGGTTTCCGTGTTCATCGATGGGGTCATTTTTCACAGCGCGATGTTTGAGCCAGTATCCCCAAATACGTTGGATAGAACGAACGGAGGTGTTGGTGAAAGCTGAGATAAAGAATTCGTCCATCTTGGCGCCTTTCATCCTGATGATGATCCAAGCCGTTTCGGACGCGATTTCTTTCCCATGCGTCATGCCAGGAGAACTGAGTTGCTCGAAGATGGGAAATCGACGAATTTAGACAGAGAGCCAGCTGGAGAAGCAGACTTGGTGCCCACGTTGACGGCGGCGTTGATGAACAGTCGGAGTTTCAGATATTCAACCTCTCCTGGACTGCTGACGCGTCAACGCTCGACCTTGCGCTCGACTGATGATCCAGAACTGTCCCCATCCTCTCAATCAGTGCCATCATTTCACTAGACCACACGATGCTATGCTGAGCGAAGAGAATCATCTGTCTACAAGACATTTTTCCGAAGAATTCTCTGCTGGTCTCGCGGCCGGATTCTGTGGTCACTTCGATCTAGACTGCCAATGCTCTTCACTATATCATCATCATCTCTAGGTACGTCAACCATCGCTAAATCTGCGTCATCAACAGGCTTCTTGCTTCCACCGAGCTGCTGGTAAGCTCGTCTACTCTCGGTCCCCATCCTCTTCTCGATTTCCAACCAATCACTGCACTCGCGCAAAAACCGACCTCCAAAGATCTCAATCCCATCATCATGAATTCTTGTTCCAAGCTCATCTTTGTCCAGATAACTGGTCGACCGCCTCAACCTAGATCCAAAGTCACCGGATGCTCTATCGTATGCAACGTCGAAAAGGACCGCGTAGGTGTTGCGAGAGACCAGAGACTCGGTGATTCAGCTCTCAGCATCACCTCAATTTCTCTTGAAGGTGGTTGTCATATGCCCCTCCTCCTCACCAAGTTGCTAATATGAGTTGCATCATAGATTCGCCTCAAGACGAAGATCATCTACGCTGGGTTTCTGACATCCGCGATAGAAATAACGACATCAGAGAAGAAGCTTTGAATGTTAGTGAACATGCTCAGTGTCATGGAGGGGGGAGGAACTCGAGGAGAAAGCAATGGTTACGTCAACCGTGCACGAGCACTGGTACGTCTTCTTCTTTTCTGTCCCGCTCAAATCGACTCATATTTTCTTTGCAAGCGGATTCGGTCCCTGCTTCGTTCAACATGCGATAGTAGGCTAACTCAAGCCTCCATCTCAGCACCCGAATCACCAAAATTCAAGGTCTTCAAGTCTTGGTGTACAATTGGAGTGTGCAATCTGTTGTATCAAGAAAGAACCATGTAAATTATTATCTGCATCCTTAATAGATGGTGTTGTTATCCAATTGCCGCCATTCCGTGTGCCTGCAAGCCTCCGCAGTCGAATAGTTGGCCTCAAAGGCCTGTTTAAACATGTTATCCGCAGGAAATGACAGGTAGAGAGTGCTGAAAGTGCTCTCTAAGGTGCGGAGGGGTACTTGCAAGTGCGCTAGGGTCTCCTGGTCAGTCTGCGATTGAAATCGTGGCTCTAGCTGCCGCCGTTCGAGCTCCAGGGGCGATATACTCTGTCAGGGTAGGGGGAAAAAGTCGATTTTTAAAACTTCGAATTGCGACAAACCGATTGCATTTGCAGAAACTAGACATCAATGCGATTACAATGGTACAAAAATCAGGTCGATATGTCTACGGGTTCACGAGATACAGGTCTAATAACTTTTGCGATTTCGCGCGGAATTCGGGCTCCGCCATCTGCCGTGCAACATTGTGTATGTCGCTCAATAATAATCAACGTCGCTCGTCAAAAAGGTGCAGTCCTTACCCATTTATATGCATTGCAAGCAGCTTTCTAGTGGAAGAAAGCTTGCAAATTCGCAGCATTGCATATTAAGAACTCAGAGTGCAGGCAAATTATTTGATAACCCAGTGTTGGGTGCTCAAGCGTCGAGAAGTTGCCGCATGTGAAATTTATTTGACTTCTGTGACATGAGCGTGACAGCACAACTGCCCTCGACGCCGACAGAGAAAAAAATCTTCCAAGGACCTGAGCACCCCGCAATTTCAGCGCGACTTAGTCTTCAAGTCGTCAGCTATCGACGAAAGAAGTGGCCCTTTTCCAAGCTCATTTCGCCAAACACGCTATTTATTTTACTCTTCGCACTTAAAGCCTCGATAATATGGTATCTCAGCCTCTTGACCTGTTGAGCGACAATCTCTTGTCCCCTTCCACAAGCTACACAGGATCAGAGACGACGTTGACTACTCCGAGTTACTCGAACTCGTCTTCTCCGCTGATGACCTCTACGTCCGAGGTCGGCGCGGACCAGGATGGTGAACAGCCATCTCCTACCACACCTGACGCGACTGTACCAGAGCCCGAGACTCTAAAGAAGAAAAAGAAAAAGAAGTCGAAGAAGAATGGAGCTAACAAGGCTCTCGCGAACGCGAATGGCGCGAATGGTGCGAAACCGGCGCAGGCGGAGGAACCCAAACCAACTGTTCTGTGCATCAGCAGGAACAAGCATTGGAAGTATATCAGCTCCTATCATGTGCGTGTTCTTCACTTCGCATGTTTGCTGTTTATCGACGAATACTAGGGCCCTTGGCTGCAACTCCCTGTCGAGCTTCTGGAGTCTCTGTTGCTCATCAACATGGATCCTGCTTCAATAACAATCACTGAGTCCAAATTGTCCCCTCCGTTGGGCTCACCCACAACACAGGCCCCTTCCTCTCCTTTGAGCTCTCTGTTGCGCTTGAAAGGAAGTGGCTCGAACAACCCGGACTACTCTCAAACGACTGATCCCCCGCCTTCTCCTTTCCCTCTTTTCAAGAGTGGCCAACCTATCCCTCCTCCCATCGATCCCGGAGTATTTGCATCGGTGACGACTGTGAGAAGGCTCATCGACGAGGCCTCCGATTTGGCAGTACGAGCAGCTTCTGGCCTGTCTGCTGCTGCTCTTGGGTCACTTCGCAACAACAACGCATACGGATTTGGAAACGGTGGGAACCCTTGGGGTGCATCGTCGGCATATGGATATGGTGCATCTGGGGATATGGGAGGAGGTAGAAATGTTGCGATGTCTGCAATGCGGGTGCATAGACTTCGGGCTCTTGCAATCCAGAGGCTTGCCGCTGCATACAAGGCCGATGAAATTGCAGCCAGCGTTATGGTCATGCAAGGTGCAAGTGCCTTGGATGATATTGCTGAACGAGTCCTCAAAGTTGGTGAGTGCGACGTTGTCTTTCTTTCAACACTACCTAAATGCTGTCGCTTCAGATCCAAACGATCCAGACGCACGATATGTGCATTTTTTCCATGAGAAAATTCCATCTCGGTTTGTCTTTTCTGATCCCTCTCACTTGGTAGCTCATTTTGAATGAACTTCACCTAGACAACTAGCTGAATGCACAACCACCAAAGTGCTAGACGATCTGATAGCCGCTTACCCACAACGACTCGAGTATTACCGCACCCGCGGAGTTGTCCATTCTTTCCGGGATGAGTATCCCGCTGCTATTCGCGATTTTGGATACGCTCTCAAGGAAGCCAGAGCTATTCGAAAGAGCAAACAAGCTCATCTGCACACTGTTTCCAATGGACAGCAGGTCGAACACAGGCCTCACAAGAACAAGAAAGGCAAAAAGGGTGCTCGGGGCAAGGGTCATTCTTCCAATAAGCACGAAGACAGCGCTCCGCATAATGGCGAAGACCAAGACGCCGAGCCATCCTCGCCGACCGGTACGAGCATCCCAAGCACTCCGACCGATCCCATCGAGCCTCAGGTCCTTTTCCTTCGCGGTGCTGCCTACTTGCAGAACGTGTTCTACATCGTCGAAAACCGCATTCTTCAGCTAGAGGGCGTCACCAAAGGCATGTCTGCTGATGGTCCCGATATGAAGTTGTGTTGCATCGAGACTGGTCACTACGGAGGTGTGGAACTCGGGAATCCTGAAGGACCCCTGGGCCACTCCCATGGATCCAAGGCATTGGCGTACCAGTCTTCTTTGGACGAGCCTCGTTTCAAGGAGCAAATTTTCACGTATTTGAGGAAGAGCGTGCGAGATCATGAGAGGTTTCTGTCGCATTTTAAAACTCTCGAATCTTCCCCACAGCCGTTCCCGGGTGATATAGCTACTCAAGTGGAACATGCGTTCCTGCTCTCCGATGCTATGCGCAGCGGCAATCCGTTGTCATCTCCTCCACCGACCAGCTCGTCCCCCTCATTCACTACCTATCATCCCTTGCTCGTCGAATCCCACTTCAGCATCCTCATTTGCATCTTGCTACTGGGAAACTTTACCGATAGTCTTCCCGCCTTCGTCAATGCTGTCGCCCTAGTCGAGCGTTTGGAGGGTTATCCCATCTTCCTTCCCGCCAGATCTATGTCCCAGGCCGAGTTTTTGGAGGTCTTGGAACGACTGGCAAAGGGATGGAAAACGGGAATTATGCCACATCCTAAATCCACAAAACGACTCGCTTTGGAGCCGGCTCCTGTGCCTTCGGAAGTAGCCAGTGGGTCGGGGCAGCAAGAAGAAGCTAGAGAAAATATGGCGTCCACTTCTTCTCTTGCGGACGCGCCCTCTTCTAGCGAAAGCGAGATGCCTGACGCTGAGCAAACCCGTCGACGCGATCTGTCCCAGTCGCTCGATTCCCTTCGCATCCTCCTTGCGCCAGTGCATAGACGCCAGCGGGAAAGGGCCGAAAAGATCGCTTCAGAGAAGGCGAACGGGAACGATGGACAAAAGCAACCGCAGATCAATATTCCTCTGCATGGACCAAGAGTAGAAATCATTCTGGCATGGCTGGCTGCTGTTCATCTTCCAGGACTAGAGAGCGTTGCTTAGCCTTAGCTATTCCAAATTCTAATCAATACCTATCTTACATCGATTTAGTGACCGAACTTTCATTCCTTTCGTTTTCGTTTTTGTGCGAGCTCGGCGTTAGCTTTGTTACCTAGAGCTTGAAATTCTTTTAATATGGGTGGCGTGATGTGGTAGATGGCGATGTAGATCACTGGGATCATAAAAAGAATTGTGGGGATCAATGTGTGTGGTAAGACCCCGAAATATAGCGGCTCGAGCACAAGGTGACAGGGTACATGAAGTGCGATATTCTCCTTGGCTTTCTTTGGGACGGGAATGCCAAACTGCCTGGCTTTGATACGAAGATATTTTCGCAGAGTCGGCGTTGAGACCTGATGGTTGTTTCCCTTCGACGACAGCGTTGTGATCCGCTGGTGGACCTCGCTTGGCTCATAAAGGTCCATCTGGAACTCAACTGGAAACTAAACTCAACCATGAGTACCTCCTGAAACCAACAACAAGAGAATAGTATTCACAGAAGCAGCCCACGAAAGTCGAGCTGTGAAAGCCGATCGTCCAAAGCCCCGAGGCCACCGTTCCAGATCGAGAACGAGCCAGATCTCATGAGGACAATGCATTCGCGAATCTTCATCTTCGCATAACGATCCCAGGTCGATCTGTCTAGGCCCCGCTGTTATGTTGAATGCAAAATGTGCATTTTCGGGGACCAGGATGGGCCTGCGGGATGGATTGACGTCAGTCAGATGCATTGTCTTTGCGAAGTGGATACGTTCCAGTCTTTGGGAATGTCAGCGAGTGCTGACAGAGACGGCGAAGGTGTGAAGTTGATGATTTCAGTGTTTGCTCGAGAGGACTGAACGCAAAGGAATACAAGGATGAGAGCAGAAAGCAACATGCTATTGAGACCGAACAAAGCGGTCCGAAAAGGGAAAGTAAATTCTCGCGATCAAGCGAACACACAATGGTCTAGCAATGGATTTCAACTACAGTTGTATTTGAATCAAGATGACGAGGGAGACGGTAAATATACAGGTTATTATATAGTGGCTATGCCGAATAATACAAGGTACGAAAAAAGCAACTCAGCAAGACGATTTCAAGTTTGGCCATATTCGAATATTTAAGCAGGAGGAGTGGCACGAAGTGGATGGGGCGATCAGGGTGAATTCATAGCGATCTTTTCAGTGACGTCTGTGTTGAATGCAGGCGATTTGTGGACTTTTTGGTGTTGCGTCAGATTGTCGAATCTGCTAAAGTACTGTTATAGCAGATGCGTGAGACAACTATATGCCGCTGGAAGAGAACGATTCAGACCTTGTCACAAGAGTGGAAAGGACATTTGAATGCTATTGAATATTTTTTTCGTGAGATAGAGACAGGGGCGATTGAAGAATACTGACGCTTTTCATTGGTATGGATAGAACGGATATGCCGCTTCAAATGCTCCCCGCGACTGAAGCGCTTGCCACACTGCTTGACTTCACAGACGTAGTTTCGAGAAGTGGGTCGAGTCTCTTCAGAATCGGAGACGGTGCGGGTAGGTACTCGACGACCACGGCTTTTTTTAATGAGGTTAGGGACGGGGACTGGCGGTGCCATTTTTGGTCGCGGATAGCGAATGGGAAAGTCTTCGTTGGCAGAAGAGCTGGAATGGTAATGAGAGTGGGAGTGTTGTGTTGGTGAATGAGGGTCGTGGCTGGAGAGGGCGTCTGTCTGATCATTGGCTTGATCAGGGTCGGACTGGGGTGAGACGGGCTCGTCGAACGAGTAGGGATGCATGTCACGAAACTCGTGGACTTTGGGCTCGACGATGGGCTGTCGAGCGTGTCGTCTGGGCGCATTCATGGAGAGCAAGATGGAGGCTTGGTTTCTGAGATCGCCAGGAGCCGAGACATCGTCGCGAGCGGGTCTGAACGAGCTCTGGGTGCGGTCAGCGACGAGCATGTTCGAAACAAAGAACAGACCTGGGGCGTGCGGATGTCAGAGACCTCGATCTGCATAGCAGGCGTGCGGGAGGCGGGCCCCTGAGTGGACGGCGTTCGAGTAGATAACTTTGGGCGCCTGTTAGCCGGCCCCTGTGCTTACGTGAGCAGTGCGGCTGTGCGCGGTGTCCGGGGTCTCGTCCGAAAGTGCGCGGCTCTGGGGAAGCGCTTTTGGGCCAGACTGTGCGATCGCAGGCTATGTGGCCAGATTCGGGCGTAGATAGATGAAAGCGCGCTATGCCCATATATGGAAGGAGTGAATCACCGCTTGGTGACCCGCTGAGCTCGTCACCTGCTTCGCCCACCAACGCCCTCTCGTCGTCGCCAACGACGATCGCCACCCCGTCCTCATCCTCGACAACGGCGACCAGAGCGCTCTCCCCGCCCACCTAACGACTCACCCACGACGTGCCCCGCCAGCCCCCGCCGTCAGCCCCAGCGCTAGTCTGCACGCTCCCATTGTTCTGCCCACTTGTCTCCATTTTCTTTCGTTTTTGCCCAGAATTTGTCTCTGACTGTCTTCTGTCTCGCCCTCTGTTACGACCCCCGGCTCTGTCCCTTTTGTCCCAGACCGCCACGACCCGCCACGACCGACTCGCCCGCCAAACACCCGCCCCCGACGCCCGCCTCCCGCTCCCGCTCCATCCGCTCCTCCAGTCCGAGACCGAGGCCCTCAGCTCGTCTATCGCCAACCCGATCTCTGGTCAGCCCGCCCTCTCCTCTTCTGCCAAGTGCTCATTTGTCCGCTACAGCCGTTGCCACAAGTCTCGCTTCCACAGCGATCACTCCATCTCCTCTTTCAGCATTATCCGGTCCAAAGCCCTCCACTACAAATCACAGGCATGGACGCCCCAACTCTCTTCCAAGCATCCACTCGTCCGATCACAAGATTCACTCAATCTTACTCCCATATGGCTTCTTCTCATCCCAATTATGACTCTCCCCTGACTTACCTCCCAAACCCTTCTTATTCGCCTCGTCTTTCCGACTCAAATTCATCGTCTTCACTATCCCCAATCGACGCAGGCAGCCCCCTCCATCTCACCTCTCACCCAGACACAGACCCCATGTTCGACTCGTCTCACTACTATCAGCCAGACGCTATGGATCCCTGGGCTTCCCATAAGCTTCAGTACATCCAGGACCAAGACAGGTTGAAGAACCTCAGCTCCCAGATGGCTGCGTCTCAGTACCAGAACCAGCACGTCATCCCCATACACCAGGTCAAACACGAGATCCCGACTTATCACTTCAGCAGCTCGTACGACAACGTCCCAATGCCTGCTTCTCCTTCGCAGTCCGCATTGTCGAGCTCTCCGGGTCTCATGTATTATTCGCCTCCCATGACGGATATCGACCTTCACAACTCTTACGGAGCCCACCACGAGTACAACAACATGGATATCCAGGCACCCATCCCCGCATATTCGCCAGTCACCTCTCCTCAGCAGGTCGGTTGCGATCCTCGTGCCATCTACACTCAGCCAGAGCAGCCTCCCGCCGCCAACGAGTACAACTTCTCCAGCGTCTTCACCCCCAGTTCGGATGTCGATCAATCTCAGTCACCCGAATTCGAGGACGGCAGCGGCGAAAGCGAGAAGACGGACAGCGACGACGGCGAGTTCCCAGCCCCTCGTGGACGCTCTCGCCCAGTCGTCGTCCCTTCTCAAGTCACTTCGACTGAGGAGCCCTCTGGAGACTTCCGTCCTCCTCGTACCAGCCGTCTCTCGGCTCCCATTCCTGTCCCGAACTTGACGAAGAAGAGCCGAGGACGCAGAGTGCCTACCACGTCAGTCGTCTTGCAGAACGGTGTTACCAAGAACGCGCGTATGTACATGTGCAGCGTTGCTGGTTGCGGCAAGGTATGTTCTTACTCTCTACTAATTCGGCCATATTGCTGACATATACTCTCCTTAGTGTTTCGCTCGCGGTGAACATCTCAAGCGACATGTTAGGTCGATACACACGCACGAGAAACGTATGTTTTTTTCACTTCTCCGTTCGAAAAAAAGGCATTAAGGCGGTCTTTAGCGCACAAATGTCCCCATAGCAGTTGCGGCAAAGAGTTCAGTCGTCACGACAACCTTTGCCAGCACATGCGTGTTCACCGTAGCTACTCCGCGCCCAGAGATGGCGGTTATGCGTAAATTCAACTTGGTTTTAGTCTTCATCATGAATGAACACAGTAACGACCTTCTCCTCCTTTTCACCCATGAGGTTATTTATCCTCTTCCTCTTGCTTGGTCTTGCTCTCCAGGACTCGCAGCGTAGCTGTAGTGTCCACTTACGATCGTCGCTCTAGTCTCTCGACATGGATATTCCAGTGTACGTGTATGGTGTTTTGTAATTGTAGTCAGTGCTCCTTTCTTGCTCTCATCTTCCCCCCTCGTCTTGTGTACTTCTTGCCTCAATTGTACAGAATTGTTCATGCTGTATCGTACAATTACATATGTTTTCACTTCTCATAGAAAACCTGAACGGTCGTTATATTGAGGATGAAACCGACACTTGTGAATATATTGATGATGACTCGATGAAAGTGATGATGATGATGCGAAACTTGTGAATGTGTAAAAGTACAATGATCCCTCCGCCCCTACGCGTCGTCTGTCATGATAGCAAAGAATTCCTGCTCGTTGATCTCTCCGTCCTGATCCAGGTCGAACTCGTCGATCATAGCTTGCCTGTTATGGTATTAGTGCAGTTCAGTGTTCTAAGATTCCGGACCCACAATTCTTCATCGTCCAGCCTCTCCCCTAAATCTTTAGCCACCCTCTTTAATTTCCGGAGGGTGATCTTCCCGGTATTGTCGTCATCAAAAAGCTGGAAGGCTCGGCGAATTTCGTCCATAGGATCGCGGGCGAGAATTCGTTCGGTCACTGCCACCCAAAGATCAGGACAATGAAGCCAAATGGAATAACAGATATCGCGCACTGATTTTTGAAAAATCATCATAGTCCATCAAGCCATGCCCTGTTTTATCGTGATCGCGAAGAATCTTCAACACTTCGGCCTTCTTGAGATCGAAGCCCAAAGCCCTCATTGCCACTTTGAGTTCGTGATAGTCGACGCAGGCATCCTTGTCTGTGTCGAATAACTCGAATGCCTCTTTGATTTCCTGCCTCTGCTCTTCGGTGAGCTCTGGTCTGGCGTGTGCTCGTCGCTGTTTGGCCTTTTGGACTGATGTCGCGTACATGTTCGCGTTATTGTGGTTTGTTTGGCCAAGTGAACTCTATAAACTCCTATTGTTGACGGCCCTCAAAACATCCCATGAACTTTTTTCCGTGCGCTTTCCGATTATTACGAGCAAATTCTTCAGCATACGAAGGGTGGAATATCTCGGGGCTCTCACATTGACACGGAGGCCGCACAAAATATTCAATTTGACCAAAACAGAGCATTGTCCGATGTTGCGCTTCTACGGTTCTCTTCAACACCGTTCCTTGGACTTCTTCTCAAGGCCCAGGCTGCCACGTTTTTCCTCCGGTGCATTAAGGTGACGGTGCCCGAAGGCATCGGTGCTCCACCCAACTTTAGGAGTCATTACCCCTCAAATCACTGAATCGCGCCCCTGTTGTCAGAAGCATGTCGAAGATCGTCGTGAGTTGTGCCTTGCCCCTGACGGCTCCAACTTTCGACCACGGAACTCTATTCCCCTTTCGCAAAGTAAGATCTTCGATCATGACGATGTTCAGATTTATGAGTGCTTGGCCCATAACTTCGGCTACTACGGATGTAGAAACATATGCTATTCTGACGCAATTACAATTATATAGATACACGGTAGATATACAACCCGCCAGAATCTTTAAGCCCATTTTTTAACATCTTCGACAGACGGGCCCTCCGGGTCTGAAGACGCCGCAAGGTTACATTGGTGGAAAACTCGGACCTGGTCAGGCTTGAACGCGCCGACGACGGAGTGGAGCAGGCCGCGGTTATGGAATAGCACAAGATCACCTTCCTTCCAGTCATGAGGGTATACCAGCTGAACATAGTTGTCAGTCAATATGCTGGTAGAACATGTGCACGAAATGCTAACCTGAGGGGCGATTCCAGGCCTCATCATTTTGTAGATCAAGTCACGAGCTTCCTTGAGGTCGGTGATGTCGGCTCCGTCCGGGAATAGTGCTCCTTCGCGGGATGCACCGGCGGGCAAAGGGTCGATGTGAATGGACGAGATACCGCAAGGGTGGACTTGCAAGTGCAAGGCACCTGTCACAGGGTTCTTCCAGAGCTGAAGGTTTTACGTCAGTTTGTTACGACACTGTAAACACCAATTCCACTCACCATAGGGAAGGTCTTGACTTTTGATTCTTCCCAAGCGGGAAGTTCGTTCAGAGGCACCTCGAGGCCTTCGGACTCTATGCCGAGGCCGGTGGAAAGAGCGTGTGCCGGAGCCATCCAGACATATGGGTGGGGAGCATAGCGCACTTTGGCACGTACGGCAAGAGACTTGTATTCAGGAGGCAAAATATCGAACGTAGTTGCGCCCGAGGTAACTAGAAACATGTTAATCTCGAGAAAGGGAAACAGAGGCGAATAACTCACAGGCAGTAGTACCGAGGGGCACCTTCAGTTCGTCGCCTGTCCCATCATCATAACGGCAAACTTGTGGCTGTCCCGCAGGAACTTTGACGGCGTACAGAGTGGTGACTTTAGGACTGGATTGGGAGGTTAGATTGATGACAACAAGCGATGCGAAAGAACATACGGAGAGAGGTCATAAAGAGCCGCATCTATGTGCCTATCCAAATAAATTAGAGCTGAAGCCATGGCTGCGAGAACAGTTCAAAGACATACCATCTGTAGAAGCGTGTCGCGCCATTCAACTCGTCCTCTTGCGATATTTTGGTCTTGTGGAAGGTCGCGTGATGAGGATGCTTGAGCTTTGCCTGGTCGTGTGTGTCAGTGTTCCGTTATCTGATAAGGGTAACGAGCTATAGACGCACTTCAGCTAGACCTTCGTAATTGTACACGGTTCCGTTGCCGATAACCTGCACCTGAGGCGTCCTTGGGACAGTCTTGAGATCAGGATGGAGGATGGACTTCTTGGTCGCCTGCGTCTTGTTGTTGCCATGGCCGTAAGACTCCGAAGTCGGGTCAAACGCCTTGGTGAGCGCATACTGAGCTTCGGGCGTAACGACTGTATCCCTAAACAACAAAGCGCCGTGCTATTGGATAGCAGATTTGAGTAACTACCCCTTTATCAGAAGCATGTCATCATTCGCACCTTGTACAGGAGTTGTTCGATTTCCTTGTACTGGGGGTCGTTGAAGTCTTCAGACGGCTTGAAGCCTTTGATTTCGCGACCGAATTCGGCGAACTTGGCGGGGTCTGCGCTGGGCGGGAGTGGGAGAGGAAGGACTTGGAGAGACATGATTGCGGCTGGTGAGTATGATGCAGTCGATAGGCGCCTTTATAGTCCCTGAGGAGCCGAGGCCAATCGGATACGTTCTATCTTCCGTCAATAACCGGATCCGGTGACTGCCGGATTGGGAACGGGCGCAAATTTTCATGGGAGTGGCTCACAACCGGACGTCGAGATAAGATTGCAGCCTGAGCGCCACCAGCGATAAGACAAGATCTCGACAGGTTCTTACGAAAACAGTCACGTACAGTTCTTTCCAGGCTTGGATGTATTACAGCATCGCCGACAATTCTACCTTGTCAGAATATTAATGTGTATTCAGTTTAAAGCAACGGAGTAGCAAACCTAGTTCATGTACTATGACAGGAAGCTTTAATATGTTTCCAAAGAAGGCATACAGAGCGCCACCAGCTAGCTTCAAGTCGGCTTGGAGCCGGCTACGGATGCCACGCGAACTGATCCACGGTTGAACGCTTTGCAGCCCTCATCTGAGATCTTGCGGCCCTGAATATTCCAGAAAGCGTGTGCCAACGGCTGCGATCACGGCTTCAAATTTTTCTTTAATTCCTTGTCCGGTCGGAAACAATGGTTGGAAATGCAACAGTGGTCGTGCTGCATCAAGCAAACCGACGCGCCCACGTTGACGCGTTGACGGGCGCTTACTGCTTTCCCGGACCCGCGAGTTGCTATAGCTGCTTCTCCGCACCTCCATGGAAGGGATTAGGGAACGCAAGGCCAGGCCAGTCTCGGAACACGAACAGCCCCCAGAGGACAATGTACCTTCACAACACGTATGTCGTGTCAGTCGTCTCAAAGGCCCTCTAAAATTGTCGTGTGCAGGCTCGAGCTCAAACTGGCTGGCCGGTTTCAAGACTTCTCTACACACTGGTGCTGCTGCTAAGCACAGTTCTCTATCTGTTTTGGAAAACAGTAAGATCCCGTTGCCGTTCGATATCGCAAAGGCCCTTACCTCTATCCCAGAACCCCGGGGCTCTAATTCGTCTGATTGAACCATGGTATGACCTATCTGAACAATTACCAGGGGTTTCTTCCCCGGAATACGCGTTTCTTGGAGCGGATGAAGTCCGAAGAGATGCTGTGGTCGATGCTTTCAAAGTTCGTCATGCCTAGCTCTATCGTTCGTCTTCACCGGGACTAACGAGCTGCCACGTCTGTAGCATGCGTGGTTTGCCTACGGTGCGTTTGATTCCAGACTGCTAGGATGAAAGAATCCTAACCTTGGGGATAGAGCGAGATGCTATGGGAGATGACGAATATCATCCTTTGAGTCACAAGGGCTCAAATCTCACGGACGCCGGCGGAATAGGATATACGGTGGTGGATTCGTTGGATACCATGATAATAATGGGTTTGGATGAGGAATATCGCAGGGCTCGTTCTTGGGTGGACACGAAGCTGACATTCGAAGTTGATGGGATCTTCAATGTTTTCGAGGTGAGATACCTTCACGTCCTCATCCTTTACATCTCCTGATCATTCTTCAGACAACAATCCGAGTTCTGGGTGGACTACTATCTGCTTATCACTTGACACACGATTCGTTATATATTGATCGTGCTAAGGACTTGGCAGACCGACTGATGGTGGCGTTCTCAACGCCCTCTGGGTTACCCGTCGCAATGGTCAACCTTGGTACCAGAACACCCATCCCTGACACTGGCAATCAGAACCTTGTTAGCACGGCGGAAGTTGCAACTCTGCAACTCGAGCTTCGATACCTGACCGAGCTGACGGACGACGATTCCTACTGGAGGGCCGCTGAAAAGGTGCCGAAAGCAACGTTTCTCATTACTTAGTCTGACAACGCGATCCATCCAGGTCATGCAAGTGATACGAAAAGCAGTCCCTGTTCCACCCCTTGCCGCTATTTACATGGAGTGAGGAAGCATTCATCAGTCTGTCGGTCTTTTGGCTGACATGAACAGTCCCCAACAAGGCACATTTGTCACATCTCCTATCCGACTAGGTTCCAGAGGAGACTCGTATTACGAGTATCTGCTGTATGTCGCCGAGCTATGTCAAGTCGCAATACTTACCGTCGGCCAGGAAGCAATATTTGCAAACTGTGAGGCAGCCAGTATACACTTCAACATCTTCCCTCTAACCAGTCATCGATAGGGGCGTGTGGAAACCGGATATCGAGAAGTAATGTTATAGTGTATTATTTGAGGCTGGGTTCTCACTGTCAACCAGATGTACGATGGTGCCATGGACGCCATTCATGAACACCTGGTCCAACGAACCCCACATACCAATTTCTTATATACTGCAGAGCTGATGCCCGAACGCACACAAACCCACCAAATGTAAGCAACGGTTTCTCAAAGTGTTAGGCTATTTCAAATGGCAGGTTCTCACAGGCAATGGCGACTTGTACCCAAGCAAGATCACCTCGTGTGTTTCCTGGGAGGATCGCTCATGCTGGGCGCTACGGATGGAGGACATTTCTCTGTGCCGCCGCGAGCTGAAGAGTTTGTTGGCACCGCTCGACGCGACTGGACGACAGGCTATGAACTCATCAAGACCTGTATGGAAACGCATCGTACTCATACGTGCGTGGCTCATATTTCTCACTGCTCATGTCTGAGTGTACGCTGGCTTCAGAGGACTTTCACCGGAAATCGCGCATTTTAGGACCAAAAATGATCCACAAGCTATAGCTGATCTCGCTCCCAATGACTGGTACATCAAAGGATCGCGGTATGCTGCTTACTCCTCGTCGATTCGACTCCAATAACGGCGCAACAGGCAACCGACGGCTGCTCTTGATGCTCGATATATTCTTCGGTGTGTCGCTTCGGACCTGCTTTACTGTTGGTTCATGTGCTCTACAGGCCGGAAACCGTGGAATCCTTATTCATTGCGTTCCGACTAACGGGGGACTCGAGATACAGGGATTGGGGATGGCAGATCTTCCAATCCATTGAGAAGCACTGCAAGGTTCCTACCGGAGGTTATGCAGGCGTGACCAATGTTGATATTGTTCCTCCGGAACTGGAAGATAAGATGGAGACGTTTATGATGGTCCGTGATGTTCGTCCCATTTGTGGATTTTGTTTACGATATCTTCACAGAGTGAGACCCTCAAGTACCTTTACTTGTTGTTTTCTGACAGTTCGATCTTACCTCTGACGGGTATGCGCTCCTGACTCCACACTTGTGACATATACTGAATTTGATTGATGCAGAAAACGTATTTAACACTGAGGTGCCTATCATTCCGCTCATTCTGCCACGGCTGCTAATGACTTTTCAGGCACATCCTTTCCCGATAATTCGACCAACTGGCAGGACTGCGTTCACATAGACACGGATTTAGTTGCCGGAGCACCGGAGAAACTTTCGTATTGGGAAATGACTCAGCGGGGAAAACCGGGCAGGAGAGAGGAGGAGCCACTGCCGAGCGATGCCGTTGGCTCAGCATCATGTCTGATCCATATGCTTGTAATTTCACGGATATAGAAAGGGAAAGACTCTCTCTCCTCTTTCTCTAATGGAAAAGACAACCAAAGTCCTCACTTCGCCCAGCCCCAGTGCCAAAGTCACGCCTCGCACGTACACTGACGAGCAACAGCAGCAGATTGAGGAGTTGCGGCAGGTCCGTCATCGATAACGACGTGATCATTGCCAAGAGCTCATCGCTGGCCCACAGTATGCAGAATCTCTACTCTTACCCGAATCGGACCCATATAGCATTTGGGAGCGTAGATGGCTAGCATCGCAGGGAACAGTGGCACGATACATGCGAGCCGGGAAGTGGCGTATGGACGAGTGTAAGAAGCGAATCAAAGGCACACTGGAGTGGAGGCGAAGCTACAAGCCTGACCTGATACCCCCTGAGGAGGTTCGAATAGAGAGCGAAACGGGGAAGATGTAAGTCTCGATAACGTCATGTTTATTGTTGAACGCCTCTAATGCCAGAGAAACAGTATACTGAACGGCTTTGATTGCGACGGCCGACCTATTCTCTACATGCGCCCAGGCCGAGAAAATACAGAAACGAGTCCTCGTCAGCTGCGACATCTAGTATTCTGCCTGTAAGTGTCTACAGAGCCAGACATTTATACACGATGATCCACTGACTCCACAACGAAGTGAACGGGCACGAGACTTTCTGCCAGACGGCCAGGACAGCATCGTCATCATTGTTGATTATCGCAGCACGACTTTACGTACCAACCCATCGGTAGGGACAGCCCGAAAGGTGGGTTCCCGGCAGCCCTTGAGACCCTGATGGCTAAACGAAGATAACAGGTACTCACGATCCTGCAGCAACATTATGTTGAAACCCTGGGGAGAGCGATCGTGACCAACCTGCCATTGCTGTTGAACTTCTTTTATAAAGGGATTTCGCCTTTCCTTGATCCTGTGACGAGAGACAAGGTGGGAAGACGTCAGGCCTCCTGCAGGCATCACGCTGATATGTTGTGCCCGAAACCCAGATGCGCTTCAATCCAGACCTATCGGTCCTGGTTCCTGCCGATCATCTCGATGCCTCTTTTGGTGGAGAGTTCAATTACGAATTTGAGCCTGTGAGCTACTGGAACCAGATCATCGAGTACGCCATCAATTTTCATCCGGCTTCATCGTTTCTTTACGATTGTCGATTCAGGCACTGCAAGATCGCGGAAGACGGGACTAGAACAGACTGGCCCACGGACTCGCCCGCGGAACGCCCAGGGGAGGGTAGCGAACAGCGAGAGTCTGAAACGGCAGAGCAAACAGAGGTTGCTTCCGAGTCGCCAAAGTAAGCGTCTCTTAGGCTAGTCAATAAAGGCAAGCGGGGATATTAATGAGCGAACAGCTCAGGCCGCGACTCCGGAGAAGCGTCGCCCACCCAAACTCTGCTACAAGAGATTTCTGAGGGCAGCACACGAAATGGATCTGTTGAAGACGTTTCCAAACTCGGCGACGACATGTCCCGGATAGCATTGACAGCCCACGAGGAGGGACCCCGAGCAACAGTGTCGTGATTGATCGTTGCATTTTGTGCGCATTGTACACGGGCCAGGAACACGTTGCGCCGTTGCAGTGGGAGTGTTTTGTCGGTGTAGAATATTTTGTAGTGGCATTTAACGTAGTGCTTGTACGTGGTAGTAATGGAGGAGACAGCGAATTGAATATCTTGTGACGGAGTTGGACGAAGACTGGCTAAAGCGGCCGAGCAGAATTGCCGCCTGCCCCTGCACGTTCCAATCTGTCGTCGTTCATCATCTTTGTTCCACACCACGCTCCTTATCCCTCCTCCGCCCTTCGCACTGGATGCCCTTCTTCGGTCTCTTCAAGAAAAACAGGCAGCCAAAATCTTCGCAGCCATCGACGCCATCGACGCCAGTGAGCCCGTCAAAGTCACTCCGAACTGCCTCTGCTTCCTCAACAACGAGCACGACCTTCCGCGAATCGCTTGCCACCTCACACGACGTTGACGAAACAGACAACGATGTACCCACTGTGAGAGCCGTCCCATCCAGACCGTACTCCCCGGCCCCGTCAGCCACCTCATCCAGTCGAGCTCGACCACTCCTTGCTGCCCATCCACGCCCTTCCATCGACACCATCGACTCGCACCCACCACGGACATCTCTGTCATCCACGCTCAATCTCAACTTCACCTCCTCGACCCAGGATCATACGAGCAATGCGAAACGACCGACTCGACCAGCACCCTTGATTGATCTATCGACCGACACCCTGCTCCAACTTCCCCCCACCCGGGCCTCCATTTTCTCTGTTCACGATGAACGACGAGCCACCCAATCCACTGAATCGCTAAGGAGCGAGACGTCCATTCTGTCCTCTCGTCGTCGGCCGCCCACCCAACCTTTTCCTGGCACAGACACTGCCAAATCCACGACTACCGAAACAAAACCTCACAAAGAACCCAAGCCCAAACGGTCTTCGGTCTTCCATTGGGCTCGTGATCGTTCCAAATCCGTTGGAGATGCAAAATCTCCCCGAAGCGAAACAGACGATGACAATCACTCTTTCCAGCTCAAATCTTTCCGTCATATCCTCTCAGAGTCGCCCACCTCCCTCGTCCCGCCCATGCCTTCCCTCTTGACAGAATCGACCTCCTCCCCCGTTGTCCCTACTCGAACTGGCGCTATCACGCCTCCGCCCTCATTCCAAGTGACATCACGGACGAGGGTGCGAGGTGATTCAGGCGTTTCAGACATCTCTACGGCGTCGCAGAAAGTCACAGTCGGCGCATTTCGTCAAGCTGCTCGTCGAAGTGCGACTAATCTCCCACTTGCGAGTCCTACGACTTCTTTGCCTTCTGACGATCGTACAACACCACCTCTCCGTCGCTCAGGTGCATCAGCTTCCCCGTTACCTGAACCCCCACGTCCTCTTCCACGTTCCGCGTCCTCCGAAAGAAGTGCTACCCCTCCACTTCGTCCTCCTCGCGCACCTGCACCTTTAACAACCAGAGCTTCTTCTCCCTTCCGAGTGGACCTTCCAATGTCTGCTTCACCCACAGAGACTGCATCCTCTCCGAGCCGAGCTCGACTTGGCCTAGGCCAACCGATTGGAAACGCGGCTCAAAGGAGAACTATTGTTTCGACATCCTCATACTCGACATCCTCTGAAGAAGAGGACGAGGACGAGGAAGATGATGAAGACTTTGATCCTCGAGCGCCTGGCCGAATAGAGCGCAAGACAACCATTACCCAGAAATCTGCCATCAGTCGTGGATCCTTCCAAGGCTCACGGTCTGAAATCGGTCACGGTGGCAAAACTTCTCCCAGGGTTTCGGCAGGTTTGCCTCCTAGTGCTCGTTCTGAGGCCGGACATGGTGGTCCAATGTCCTCCTCGTTCGTTCGTTCATCAGTGCAGCCGTTGAACACCGGAAACACATCATCGGTCTACTTGCGATCACGAAATTCCCAGTCAACGTCAGCTTTGACCCCGACTGCATCTAATTTCCGCCAATCTTCCGTCAATTTGACTGGTACGAAATTCCAGGGTATGTTCTACCTTCAAGTCAGTCGATCCTTCGTATTGATTTCGCCTAGGTACAATAATCAAACCCCCTGCAAGTCAACGGGATAGCGATACCTCGGAGGATGAAGACGACGAGGGCAGTTCTGAGGAAGATGTTCCTCTCTCTGCTGTAGGCGCCAAGCGGCCGCCGAGCGTGTTTTCCATGGCAAGCTCGAACAAGGGATCACCCCGAGGTATACTTACGACAAGTCGTTCCCATACTGTACCCGTGGCACCCTTGGTAGACCTGAAAGGCGTACGAACACCCCCTGTGAAGTCAACGGCAGTTGGAGCAAAGTTAACACGCAATACTTCCGTTCGATCGACACGGTCAGAAGAGGATCTGCCCAAATTGAAAAATAGCATAAGCCAGGATCCGCGGTCTACGATCAGACCTGTGCAGCTTCGTGACGATGAATCCTTCAAAGTTACGTCACGGCCACCCAGACTGTCTTCATCGGGCCAGCGTCCTTCCTCGACCGCAGATATGCTATCGGAAAGGGGCCCGAGGCAGACGTCCATGTCTTTCAGTGCTGCTCCTCGACCATCATCAATTCCTATGGCGTCCGGGGGTGGAAATTCAGGATCACCTTCACGTTCGAAAGCCTCTCTTCAACCAGTTCCTCCCATGCGACCATTCGCCCGACGAGAGAGCCCTGCAAGTTCAACTGGAGATTCCAGCAGCGGTAAACTGCCCCTTACCCCCCAAGACGGCAGCGAACTGGGAATCGCAACAAGCTCTACAGCTCCTTCGAAGCGATCGGGCCCGGGCCATGCGAAGCGTTCTAGTGTTTCCTTTGTTGACGACAGTCGGCCACAAGGAGACGAACGCACTCGTGGTGGTCAGAAAGTGTCGGATGAAACACGACGGAGGGATAGACGGCGATCTGAAGCTAAAGCGGCGATTGAGGTAAGTCACCTTTGGAAGTTGATTCAGAACACTAATGTGCCACTTCAGCTCGGAAACGTTATCAATGGACCCGGTCCTATTGATGATGGTGAAGATGCAGACCCGTCTATGGGATTGAATCGGATGAGTGCTATCCCACCATTTCAGCATCCCAACGCGATGTGGAATGCATGGTCGCAAAATGCTGCTCTCCTTTCACCTCAGGCTTATCAACTACCCTCTCCTGCTCCTGGAGCAGATGCTCATTTCCTAGCGGCACATCAGCAGGCTATGATGATTGCCAAACAAACGTATCAGTATGCTGTAGCCCAGCAAGCCATGGCGGCGGCCGGTGACGAGTGGGAACGCAGTAGTAATGTAGGCTTCGCTGCTAGCCCTAATCCCTTCCTCAGCCCTGCGGCTCCTTGGGGCGCTCCCGCTATGTTCCCTCAGGCTCCACGATCTGTCTATGCTGGCAGCGTCATTGGGGGACCCGGGATGGGATGGGGTTCTAGTAGCGTCTATGGCGAGAATTTCGGCCCATCTGTTTCTCGTACATCCCTACTTGGCGGACAGACTCCGTTTCCTCGCAGTTCTTCGTATGCAGCTTCGGAACATCCAGGCCCTTCGTCTTCGTCACGGGGCCAGAGACAGCGTACGAAGACCGGACCGTCTGGATCCCCTGGAGATGGCTTGCATGGCGCGGTTCGCAGTGCACTTCCGCCTTCCAGCTGGAAAAAAGGACATTAGTTACTGTCCAGCGCAAGTTCGTGGACTGGATTTTTTAAACCAGACTGACATCTCATGGAGTATCGTTCTCTTTTCAAAATCTTTTCTTTTTCTTGTCTTACCGGACATCTTATCTTTCATCTCATTGCTATCCCAGTTACCCGTATTTCACCTAATAGACCGTCCTTCCCTTGTCCGACACCCACTCTTTTGGGACACTCTGTGTATTTCAAGCGACATCTCATCATTTCAATGTAGTCTCTTCTTCGGAAAGGAGTTGAATTTCATTTAGCGAGAACTTTGCGCACTACTCTTTCTACCACACTTTCGAGGCTGCTTGACTTTCCGCTGTCAAGATCTCCTAATGCAGCCAACACTGATCTTTCTACGTATTTGCCCACCATGTCTACTTCCACATTGACGAGTGCTCCGATCGGCTTTGAAGGCAGGGTAATTTTGGCTTGGGTGTGTGCGATGAGCATCACGCCGAAAGTCGAATCCTTGTCCGAAACGGAAGTGATAGTAAGAGAAGTACCATCTAGTGTGACATAGCCTTTAGGGATGAGGTAGGGAAGTAGGGACGGGCGATCCGGTGTTGCAGGAGGGACTTGGAACAAAAGTCGCAAGGAGTTTCCGTCTGGCGTGCGGGAGATAATCGTCACTGTAGAGTCGACGTGTCCCTGTGATAGCTTAGGCAGCGAAGATCACAATCGAAGATTACATACTTGTACAAAGTGACCACCGAATCTGACGTGTGCAGCCATGGCTCGTTCCAGGTTGACATGGTTCCCTACTACAAGGGAACCCAGCGCCGTCCGCGAAAGGGTTTCTGGGGCAATGCCAACCTTGAAGGACTCGCTATCGAATTCAGTGACAGTCAAGCAGACGCCATCAACACATATGGAGTCCCCAATGTGGCAATCAGTGAGGATAGGTGCCGCGTCCGAAATGGTCATGCTCCATCCTTTGCCTCCGCTTTCAGTATCGTCGTAGGGGACGACAGCAGAAACAAGTCCCAAATGCTCAATCTAGGTAATGTAAAGAGAAGGTTGGGATGAAAGAACGACTGTCGCGCTCACCAGACCGGTGAACATGACTTGATGGGGGCGGATATCGGAGTTGCTGCTTGCCCTCCCTGATGAGCTCGAGTCAAGGAAAAGGCAGGGCACCTGGACGAACGGAGAGCTCACCAATCAATGGATTGACTCAGAACCGCACCCTCATTCAGTCGTGGAAAGGCATGTACACATTTTATGGAAATAGATTGCCAGACTGACCGAGTGTTGGCGTGTCACGAGCAGCCCTTTCCCCCAGGACTCGACTTATGTTCGGACTAGCATCTACATTTATCGGAATGGGAGGCCTCATCTTCGCGGACCACTTGGAGACAGTGCTACCGGTGGACGAGCAGTCATCACCCAAAAACGCAAGTCATTGAGACGTTCGGACGACGGAGAGCTCTCGGTAACGCCATCCGCTCCGTACTCGACCAAATTTCATCGGCAGAATTCACGAAGATGCCGTGTGGCAGTCTGGACGGTTATCTTGTCCGTCACTCGCGCACGTACAGGACGAGCCGTTTGCGTCGAGAGCCTACCGGGCTTTTTGCGAGGGCCATATGCGTCGAGGCTTAGTAAAGGCTTGAGCATCCAGATTTATGCAGGAGTTTACATGGCCTGTATATTATTCTCATTTGCGTCCCATCACATGGCATATAGATGTGCCATGATCTTCCGCTGCTGTATTTTCAAGAGTCGTGAGTTGCCTTTTCGGGAAGGTTTGGACTCCTTCAATGAACCGAACGCCGTCCAATATGTCGCCGTCCACTCTCCTTCTTGTGGACAACTGAACGTATCTGCAAGCCAGCTATTACGAACGAGCACTTGTACTCCATATTCTTTGCTTGTCTGGCTCTATGAGGCGAATGGCAGAAGCACTGCACCCTGCCTGATGCACCGACATTCTCCTCTTCAACGGGAGAACACCAGCCCTTCCTCGCCTTACCGACCGATTTTCTTGGTGGTGCACAGAAATGCGGCTGCTCTTCACTGACAGCTCTTCTTTCGATTTTGCTATAAATGGCACACTTAGCGGTGAACGTGCTGGTTGCATTGCCCTCACCTTCTCCTCCCCACCCCACCCATGCATCTCCCTACTCTCTTTTCCACTGCCTTTGCCGTTGTCACTTGCGTCATTGCTGACAATCCAATTTCCCCGGGTTTTCCGTACGGCTCGACGAAAGTCAGAGGCGTAAACCTTGGCGGCTGGCTCGTCCTCGAGGTCTGTTCATCTGAAACCCAAACATTTCGCATTCTGAAAAGCTTCCATAGCCCTGGATTACTCCAAGCATTTTTGATAACACGGGCGACTCGCGCGTGGTCGACGAATGGACATATGGACAATATGTAGCGAGTGCAACAGCTACGAGCGTCCTCACTAACCACTGGAATACGTGGATCACGCAGTCTGATTTTGCTGCAATTGCGGCGGCAGGGTATTTATTAATATCCTATGCCGCATGTCATGACGCTTATTCGGCCGTCATCCAGTTTGAATCATGTTCGGATCCCGATAGGGTATTGGGCTTTCCAAGTTGGACCTGGTGAACCTTATCACACTGGTCAGCTTCCTTACCTGCAAAAGGCCGTTTCGTGGGCAGGTACCTACGGCCTGAAGGTCATTGTTGATCTGTAAGACCAAATTCTGTTAGTCTATGTCGATATCTCATACAGACAACTTCAGTCATGGGGCGCCAGGGAGTCAGAATGGGTATGTTTTCGTGGTGCTTCTATGTTCCGATGTACTCATTCACTCTAGATTCGATAATTCGGGCCAGAGGCTATCGTATCCCGGGTGGCACAGCAACAATACCAACATTCAACGCACGGACACCATCATTAAACAGATCGCGAGTCTCTTCACGGGTAACCCAAATGTGGTAGCCATGATATCTCCTCTCAACGAGTGCGTTACTTGCAAATCTTCATGGGATCGGATTTAACTCTGAGCGTCAGGCCCGCAGGCTTTGACGGATCTGCGGTTCTCACTCCACTAAAGCAATTTTATTATGACTCGTATGGCAATGTTCGATACGTGAGTTTTCTCATCTTTTCAAGATCTTTTTGATAGACTCTGACTGTGCCTCAGCCGAACGGGCCTACTGAAAGCAACACAGTACTTCTATTGCACGATGCTTTCCAGCCACTTAGTTACTGGTCTGGATATCAGATTCCTCCTAACTGGCAGGGTATGTAAATGTGACCTGATTTTCAATCATGTATCTGATAATATCACAGGCGTGGCTATGGACACTCACATCTACCAAGTTTTCTCCAACTCCGTGAGTAGGCTGCATTCGGTATTGCGATATGTCTTAAGAGGTATCTAGGACGTTGCCATGAGTCAGGCTCAACATATCAGCGTATGTATTGAACAGACAAAAATATCATCTGTTCTAATCGTACTTTTGCAGACCGCTTGCAGTTACGGTTCGTCGTTGAGCGGATTTGATCTTTGGCTTGTGGTTGGGGAATGGTCTCCTGCCGCGACAGATTGTGCCAAGTATCTCAACGGGCGCGGCATCGGTGCTCGATACGATGGCAGTTACTCCGGCTCACCCAAAGTTGGCAGCTGCACTGGATTAACGGGAGCAGCCTCGAGTTTCAGTTCGTCCTACAAGACCTTCCTTCGTCAATACTGGGAAGCACAAGTAATTGCTTTCGAAAGAGGCGCTCAGGGATGGATACAGTGGGATTGGAAGAATGAGAATGCCGATGAATGGTCGTACCAGGTAAATATCCCGAACTCGTCTTGGAAAGTATTGCTTTAATAGTGCTCTCTCATAGGCGGGTCTCGCCAACGGATGGATCCCTTCACCGCCCACCGCCCTGAAATATCCAACCATCTGTGGCTGAGTTGCTACCAGCTTTCGTTTCACCGGTTTCGCATTAGACGTGTTCAGCGTTGTATGACGTATGAAGCCCGGGTCGAGCGTCTACTACACACATTTGCCCTCTCGACCATTGTATATTATAATGACTTTCTCTGCTTTATCAATATTGATATTACCCTGGAGGTGCATCATGTCCTGAGAATCAAAAAAATGCTAAGATATTCGTGTACTGCCACATTACACGTTCGAAACGCAAAAATCCGCGGTTGATGAAATGCTGTGTGCCGCTAAAGCCGGCAGCAACCCTCAGGCGCGAAGATCAGATGTGACGACTATAAATGCACTTGTCCTTGTGCTGAACCAAGCATCTACCCCACTACCATGTCAGAGACTCTCAGACAGAAATACGAGGCTGCAGGCCAGGGCCACGTCTTCAACTTTTGGTCTCAGCTCTCAGAAGACGATCAGAAATCTCTGGTTTCACAACTCGGCTCCATCGACATTGAGCGCGTCAATCGCGTTTATTCCAACGCCATCCAGTCCGAAAAGCATGCTGCAGAGAGCAATCAGTCCATCCACCAGGGCATCGAACCTCTCCCAGAAGAGTCTTTCGAAACAATTCTGGGCGCGCCGCAGAAGGAAGCACAGTGGCGAGAGATTGGTCTGGAGGCTATAGCGGATGGAAAGGTCGGAGTGTTGCTCATGGCTGGTGGCCAGGGTACAAGATTAGGCAGCTCTGCACCGAAGGGGTGCTACGACATTGGTCTCCCATCCCACAAACCGCTGTTTCAGATCCAAGCCGAGCGCATCGCCAGAATCCAACAGGTTGCTGCACAGGCAAAGGGCAAAAGCCCCGCCTCTGTTGTGGTTCCTTGGTACATAATGACTAGCGGGCCAACACGAGCGAATACGGAGGCTTTCTTTGAGGAGCACGCATATTTTGGACTGGAACGCAATAATGTTGTATTCTTTGAACAAGGTGACCACTTCTTTGATGAGCTACACCGAGACATCTCATCTTTATGAACCAGGAACACTGCCTTGTCTGTCGATGGACGGAAAAGTGCTCTTGGAAGCACCTTCAAGAGTGGCAGTTGCCCCCGACGGAAATGGAGGATTGTACAACGCTCTTCGAACTCCCTTCCATCTTCCCTCATCCAACTCGTCGACTACTGTGCTCTCGGACATGGAAAGCCGCGGAATCCAATATGTACACGCTTACGGAGTGGACAACTGCTTGGTCAAAGTTGCAGATCCCGTATTCGTGGGATGCTGTCTCCAAAAACAAGCAGAATGCGGCTCCAAGGTGGTTCGAAAGACAATACCCTCCGAATCTGTTGGGGTCGTCGCAGTCCGAGATGGTCGATATAGCGTTGTCGAGTACAGCGAAATCTCAAAAGAGCAGGCCGAGCTCCGCGACCCCAAAACGGGAGAATTGGCTTTCCGGGCGGCCAACATTGTCAACCACTTCTACACTACCAAGTTTCTGAAAGCCATCGAGTCTTTCGAGGACAAGATGGCATTCCACATAGCGCGTAAGAAGATTCCATTCGTCGACTTGAAAACTGGAGAATATTCCAAGCCGTCGAAACCCAACGGCATGAAACTGGAGTTATTCGTATTTGACGTTTTCCCATTCACACACGACTTCACAGTAATGGAGGTCGAACGCACGGAGGAGTTTAGTCCGTTGAAGAATGCCCCTGGTACTGGGTCTGATGATCCCCAAACTAGCCGGAGAGATATTTTAGCTCAACAAAGGCGATATCTTGAGCAAGCTGGGGCAACTGTGGCTGACGGTGTCGAAGTGGAGATATCTCCGCTTGTTTCTTATGCTGGGGAAGGGCTGGAAAGCTTGCGGGGCAAGCACTTTGACAAGCCAACAGTTTTGGATAAACTGTCCAGCGCGAACGCTTAAATTTGGACTGTAGATAAACGCGTTCGGCTCGTGTAGGATTGTAGTTGTGGCTGGCATTGGACGAATATCATTTCATTATCCTCCTATAGATTCTGTTGACTCGTCCAACCGTCTTTCTTTCTCTGCACGAAGAAAGGTCCGCAATCGAGAAGTAACATCACCTGGCGGCAGATCTCTGCAGTATTCCAACAGTTCGTCCACCAATTTCTCACTCTGTTCAATTAAATCATCTCTCGTGACTTTCAACTGCGAGTTCTGAATACAACAATTGTCAATACGGCAGTACATATTGCCTCGAGGAGGACTGATGCATTACCTCGCTTTCGATGTCCTGCAGCAGAGTTCGAGTTTGTTCAACAACCTGTTTCTGCTCCTCTGCCCGCGCCCTTGATAGCAACACCTCCAGCTCCTTCGATCGTATTACGCATTCGAAATGCTTCTCGCGCAGCTCGTATTGGCGGAGGACTTCTTTCAATCGTTCTCGGACACTGTATCAGAAGTGAGCAAGATGCGCCAATGGCTGCAAAGTTTCTCATACACTCCATCAAATATGTCCTCGATAGCTTGCTTCGCACTAATGCTGGTTTAACAAGAGAGTGCAAACACAGCTTGGGCGACTCACTCCTGCGGATCATCGATCCAGTGTTTCAATAACCTCATTCTTTGAGAAGTTGGGACGAGATCCTGACCATGAGCTTAATCAAGTGAAAAAATACGAGTCAAATCATTTACGTACCACTTCGGGACTGGTTAAATCAAGCATCTCTAGGGCTAGTATTTCGTCATTTTCCTCCATTCCTGCATCCTCGGGCGTTTGGTCGGGCTCGATCGTTCGTCCCTTATGAGAAAAGATGAAAGTCATAGGTGCCAAATTTCCCTCCGATTTCTGGCTCGACATAGAGGCCCCACTGATCGAACCATTTTCGAGCCGTTTCTCGCTGCCTCCTTCGATTTCCATCCTCTCGGTCCAAGCATTGAATAAACGAGCGAACTTGGTCTTGCGAGTTATCTTGAACAGCAGTTCAGCGCGATATTTGCAAACCACTTTCACTACGATGTCTGGCGTGTCTTGGAACTTCTTCTGCTGTCGTTTGACCTTTTCCACCCTTTTTTCCATGTCAGTTTTCAAAGCCAGGATCTGTGGGTGGTTAATGGAGACACATGGCAGAGATCCTGATCAAACCTCGGTACGAGCTTCCTCCACGCTAACCCGTAAAACCCTTGTATCTTCCTGCAATCTGAGTGAGAGGACTGTCCAGTTGGTAGGGAAATGTTTATTACTCTCAGCCTTCTGTTTTCCTAATCTGAAGTTAGATAGAATACAGCCAGCATGGAGAGCAATACACACCTTGGATAATTCTCGACCCAGGTTTTCCAGTTTAGTCTTGTCCTTTGTCAATTTTGAAGATTGAGCCTTGGCTACATAGGGAAATAGCGGGTTAAGCCGACATAGAAAAACAGGAGGTCATGGACGATACCTGAATCTTTGTCCTTATTTAATTTCTGTTTCTCCCTAGCATGTTCTCGTTCCAGCCTCTTCATTTCCTGAAACTGTGATACAAGAAGGTGAACGCAAATCAATCGTACGAAGCAGACGTCGTCAAAGTTATATTACCAATTCAAGATAGCGAGTCTGAATGACTGATTCTGAAGCTCCTTTTATACTCTTTCGTGCTTCTTCCGCTGTTGAATTAAGCAATGCTTCGCGCCCACCGGAGAGATCGAGAGAGCGGACGAACCTATCTTTCGCTGCTCTTCTTCTCCGTGGACTTCCTCTTCTTCTAGAGCAGCAATACGGTTCCTGACGTTCTCGTACATCACGGCGGGATCAACGGGTTCAGCCTTCCTCTTTGCTTTGTGAGAGTGAGTGCCATTGATGGCAGGTGGGGGAACAGGATCTGGGTTCGAAGACGATGCTGCAGGAGAATCAACTGGTGTCGATAATGGGACGTGCGGTACAGGTCCCGTTGGTGGAGGCTTCGGGGCGACAGTTGTTCTCGAGGCAGTTTGCGAGTGTGAATTGGAGGTACCATTCATGGCGTTTCAGACAAGGGCGCGCCTCTAGATATCGATCTTATCGTTGCAAAGATACAGAAAATTATCCGTCGAATTCTGACACCTCCTCAGGGCAGCGTGCACGTCGCCAGCAGTGTGCGGTTGAGCACAAATGAATGAGCGGAAGTCACCGGCGCCTTTGGTGCATCGAACTTGTTGCGGAGCGGTCATATTTTATTCAAACCCTGAGCGCATATCGGATCGATGGCGCAGTGGTAGCGCATGCGATTGCAGATCGTGCGGTCCCGTGTTCGAATCACGGTCGGTCCTCGTTTTGCTTCCCTTCAAGATGTTTTTCGCTTTTTGTGACGCAGCCTGGGCCTGTCATCACTATCAGAGATGACCAGGTGTTATTTTTTGTGATAGGTCAACCTGAACCACTAGTATCGTAATTTCTAAGTGCCTTGTTACTAAATTCAGGAACTGCCATTGACACTGTTCACTTGGAGGCTCCCAAGGTCGGACTGGAATGCCAGTACCCATGTTGATGAAAACCCCATTCAACACCCCAGATACATAGACAGATTGATATTGATAGTATACAAACTTCAAGACCCAACACAATCGTATGGAAGGACCCAGCACGCACGAAACACAAAGCATACTACTACTAGACGCTCATGCATATGTAATGTAATATGCCCAACATAAGCTTCTTCGATTTAACAATTCATGAACAAGATATACAGTCCTTCGGAGTGGCAATTGAGCAGACGTGTATCGGCACGGAGGGATTCTGTGAGTATTTTGTGATCCTGCGAAGCAACAAGCAACCGAAGTCGACAACCAAGTAATGCGGTTCCTGTTTAACTGCAAAGGTCACGACAAGGCACCAAGATAAGTGTTGTTGAAATACCTTATATAGGTTGATGACAATTAGGGCAATCGTACCAGGATTCTCTAACCAGCAAATCGAAGTCGAAGTAATTAACTTCCAAAAGGGCGGACCAATCCTCCGGGAAAATATATTCCGGGTCTGATTTCACCCGTTGCACCATGGTACGAGCAGCAGATATGCCGCTGAAAGTGCCAACAACTCCATACTCCATACCTCGAGTGACTGGACATTTGGCCAAGGCGAGAGCTACTGTTTTCGGATCTGTGTCCCCAATATCCGCGAACGCGGGCAGTGTTTGCTCGTTCCTTGTCGAAGTTTCGCCACTTGAGCGTTCATCATGCATTGAACCGGAGTTATCTGCCCAGTCGATGTCCTCGGGAGGAGCATGTGCCTCAAATATGCATGAAATATGATACCAACGCTCACAGCCTGAGCAGCGATGCATGATGTGTCGATCCGGGTTGTATGGTTGCAAACATATGCATGAGCTTGAGAGAGGCTACTGTAATTCTTAGTTAGAGACCAAACGCTCACTTCAGTGAACTCTCACCTTGACCAATTGGCGTCCACTATGTCTTGACTTCGAGCTCGATAAATTGGTGGTTGTGCGATAATAGTTGGATTTCGCAGAAATCGGACTCTGCAGAGGGTCAGAATCATCGAACTTTAATACTTTGGTACGCCCTAGATGTTATATCAGTCGCCATGACAGAGACCTTGTCAAACTTCACATACCGTCGCACGAGAGGGCATGGACGATATCTTCTTGATTTGAGAATATCCTTTCGTTGGTTCCACAAAAGGATGGATCACTGTCAAAAAGACCTCAGAGCAAACTCATGACGGCCCAAAATAAATAAGTTTACAACGCAGACACTCGTTGGCTCAATTCCGTCGGAGAGTAATACCAGATCACCTGGAGCCAAACCTGAACCGTTTCAGCACGAAATTCTGATTGCAGATTCTGTCTCACATCATCTGAGTCGAAACCCTTGGCCCTAATTTCCTTGATCTTTGCGTTCCAGAGGCGCTCTGGTGGCGTGTTGTGAGCTTCTTGACCCTCTGGAAGTATATAGACACTACGAGGTAATGACATAGCTGTAGCGTAATGAAAGACATTCAGAACCACTACTCACTCGTCTCCGAGAAAAAAGGTGAATCGTTCTTCATCGAGAGCCACGACTGTACATTCGGTCCAAGTCGATCAAGGAGGTTCAAAACGCAATGAAACTACTTGCGAACCAGTGTACGATTTGAACCTTTTCATTTTGGTCCATTCTTTCAAGGATGGGGGGTGGTCTATGCCAGAGTCCCGAGCTGTACGATGAGGTCCCATATGGTTAGGGTTTGAGGTCTTGAGAGCTATCTCGAGCCCGAAGCTCGTGCCGGCTGCCGCCGAGTTCACCTCACTACTCTTCATAATGCATCGCGCTCGCTCCTTGGCACGCAACACCCGACGCTTTGCCTCGATAACAAAAACACCCAGCACCACGCAGATAACTACTCTGCCGAATAAAGTACGAGTCGCCACCGAAAACACACCTGGTCATTTCTCTTCGGTTGGGGTGTATGTCGATGCGGGTTCACGATATGAAGACACCAGTAATTCTGGTGTAAGCCATATATTAGATCGAATGGCATTTAAGGTCAATGACTTGTCCCTGCTTCAGAGAATAACCCTGACTCTTACAGTAGGGGACTGCAAATTTCAGCACGGAGGAAATGTCCAAGGCTGTTGACGCTCTGGGCGGCCAATTTTTGTCCTCTTCTTCAAGAGAGTCAATCATGTATCAGTCATCACAGTTTACCTCTGGGACGTTACAAGCTTTGTCCTTGCTTGCCGAGGTCGTCAACAACCCCGTCTTCAGTGAAGATGAGCTGGATCTGGTGCGAGACGCAGCTCGCTACGAGGTCCGCGAAATCAACGCCAAACCTGAGATGATTCTACCTGAGATCTTACATCAAGTTGCTTATGGCGGCCAAGGATTAGGCAATCCATTACTCTGCCCCCTTGAACAGATTGATGTCATAAATTCCGACACCTTGCACACATTCGTCAAAAATTGGTATCAACCAGAACGAATTGTGGTTGCGGGAGCCGGGATTCCTCACGAGCAACTACTAGAACTGACTGACAAGCACTTCTCTCATCTTACATCGACGGCATCTTCTTCCCGAATTTCCAGCCCAACATCTTCGTCTGTTCCCTTACACCTTCTCTCGTCATCTTCGCCGCCGTTGCAGAAGAGCCTGGCTCGCGCAGCATCCTCCTTATTCCCTTCCACATCGACTTCCTCTGTATCAGAATCGCACTATACCGGCGGACACCACTTCATCTCATCTCCAGAATCACAATTCTCCCACCTCTATCTTGCCTTCGAAGGTGTTTCCATTCATGATCCTGATATATATGCATTAGCTATCATCCAAATCCTTTTGGGAGGGGGAGGTAGCTTCTCAGCTGGAGGACCCGGGAAGGGCATGTACTCGCGTCTGTACACCCACATCTTGAATCACCATCCTCAGATCGATCATTGTGCCTCTTTCCACCACATATATAGCGACAGTTCCCTTTTCGGGCTGTTTGCCACTTTCTTACCTCCCATCAATGGAAATCGCCACGTTCGCGGGAGTAGTCCTCAGCAGATTCTACCTCATCTGGTCCATCAGCTCAGCCTGCTCCTTCATACATCATTGCCTGCTGAAGAGCTGTCGCGGGCCAGAAACCAACTCAAATCTAACCTTGTTATGGCTCTCGAAAGCAGAGCAGTGGAAGTTGAAGATTTGGGAAGACAGGTCGGTGATCCTTGAATCGTTCTCAGCGTGATGTCTGACTGGGTACAGATCTTGGTGCATAATCGCAAAGTTCCCGTGTCAGAGATGTGCGAAAGAATTGACCAAGTCACTGCGGATGATATACGTCGAGTCTCAGCTCGCGTGTTCGGGCCAGATATTCAGAAATCGGCGACAGTCCTCGTTGAGGGCGCTGACGACGTGACTGATTGGCGGACAGTGTTGAGGAAATATGGTGTTGGAGGGGCTCAGTTGGCCTTGCATACATGATATCATTTATAAAATCTAATGTATACTTACCACCACCACTACTCTACACATATTAATTGCATGCCATACATATATAGTCGTTTTTACGCATTTTATGACATACGCATTGACTCGATTAGTGCCGTCTGGGCCGGCAGCCACCTTGTCCTCAGATTTGTTTCTTTTCTGCATCGCTCCCTGCTTCACCGAAAGCGGTGTATCTGGATCAATATTAAGCTAATCCCGAACTTGTGCTGAGAGTTTTCAGCAGCGCCGCTGCAGCGGTGCTCGTGACTAATATTTAGTAGCAAAATTCTGAACGTTCGAGACTCAATGTTCCTGGTACTGTATCTTAGTACCGGGTCATACCGGCAGCTAGTGTCGCAGTAGACTTCGAACGAAAGCAATAGTTTGCAAGATTGTTGCACACGAACTCGTGCTCGGACACTGATTTCTGACACGACTCCGTCGACTGGCGATCCACGATGAGAAAGTCGGAGTCTGGGTAGTTGTCGCACTAGGTATCCACGAAACTAGTACTTTCAGTAAATTGAGTTGCACAGCTTCTAGTTTTCTCACGTTACAGAGTGACAATGCGCGGATTTTTGGGCTGAGTGGCTGGGGGAACAACTCAAGGAACATCCATTCCGATCATGTTCATGTCTTCATGATTGCGATTCTGACTTATGGAGCATGACTTGAGGTAAATCAGAGCTATTACTCAACGAGCAAGATTCGAGAGTAGGTGTCAAACGGATACGCAGGATGACGTGTCATGAAATGAAACTAAAAAAGTGGCCAAGTAGATCGCTTCAGATGAACGGTGTGCTTTACCTCAAGGGGAGAATGAGTGCTTGAGAGTTTGGCGACGAAACCTGACGAGAAGTACTGGCAAGTCGGACAGCACAGTACAAACGCTTTAGCATGTTGTGGCACCTTGTTATGATGCTCGAACTCTGTCGTAAATATTCCGTAGGTCCTGTGAGAGAAAGGGCATATGAGTTGAATGACCTTTCCCCAGCACGCGGCTGCCGGTATCCTACTACCTAATATCCTGAATTCTGGGTCAGTTAATGCTATCGATGTGGGGGCTATCATTGACATTGACAACTGGAACCGAGACAACCATCCTCTGTGTCTGAACGCGGCTGGTACGAAGAGAGTCAACAGAGTTTGCACACAGATGACGCGATGACTAATCGATGCTGACACCGGAGCGATGGACCCCGGACACCATGCCCATAAATGGAGCGTCCAGAGCGCCCCAAGATGTCACCCCGCGAATTTAGGGCCGGAGAGACCTGTCAAGGACAAGGTGACAAGCACGTGACGAAAATCACTCGCGAAATATCGACGATGTTGATGCGTGTTGTGGCTCGGAACGCGACCTCTCAGGCTCATGCATTCGTCTATGAATGCCCCTACCTCATCTCCACTTCGTAAGAAGCCACGGCTTCATTACAGTTCTGCAGAACCATCTGCTGGTCGCGTTCAGGATGGATCATCCAATCGTTCCAGCAGAGCGAACCTATCTGAAGAAGCAAAAGTCCGACGAGCTCAGATGATTCAGGCCGCTTTATCTGGTTCCTCAGCCGTCGTGCCACCTGAGTCATCGCAGGATGCCCGATCACGACGAAAGATGGCCATTGAAAGGGCACTCCGACAAGATCTTCCTGATTCAAGCGCGGTGATAGCACGTCACAGTCCTGCGCTTCAGCTGCGAACTTCTACGTCAGCCCAATTCGAGCGCCCTTCGATCTCAGCCTCGTTGAGAGATGCAAGCAAAGGAATTGTGACGTCGTTGTTCACTTCGGCCACTTCACTGAAAGCATCTTTGACCGAAAAGACATATCCTTCTATCGCTGGTGCAGATCTTTACGCTGCGGACGACGACGACGACGAACACCAACCATTTACTTCCTCTCCTCGGGAAGCCCTAAGTCAATCTGTCGATGTCTCATTTCAATCGGCCAAAGGGAAGTCGTGGACACGTCCATCGGCGGCTGCGCTGCAGGAGGCAGAACGAAAGGTGTCTGGTTGGTTTGAAGAGTCGGTCAAAGAGACAACGCCGTCTCAAGCCGAGGAAACAATTGATTTATCTCAGCATCTCAAAAAGCGGCTTCCTTTGAGTGCCGTCGAAAACTTGGACAGGCTTCAAGGAGAGTCCCCGAAAGCGGCAGAATCATCTGCTCCGTATCTTGACAACACTGAAAGAAGGTTGAGCGTCGAAGTGGACAGCTCCCGAGTTCCTCATCTTCCACCCACGTTTACACGCTCTGGTATCGAAAATCATGCAACGCAGCCTGATACTCGAGCAATCGAATCGGAGATAGTAGGACGTCCCAAGACGGACGACAAGCTAAGTCAACGATTGGGGGAGATGAGGACACCTGTTCGTGCACGTATACAACCCATGAGTGCTACTCCCAACTCTGGAGGCGTTGCTTTTCGCACCCCTCGGTCTAATGTTTCCAGTCACAAGTTTGTCTCTCCACTCAAGAAAGTAGCAGTCGCGGGAGGCGTCCAGTATCCCCAACCTTCGCGGCTGAGTACATCTTCTGTCCCCCCTGTTATCCAACAAAGTAAACCTCGACCAAAGTCCCATGGTGAGTGCGGTTCGAAATTTACTGTGCTTATCTCACAATGGCAACAGTATCGCATGTGCGAACATTGCAAACTTGTGGGTTGAGGCCAGGACAGTATTCGGTCGCTGAATTAGATACCTTTGGAATGTTTGTTCTAGCGTTGTTTGTCGCTCGATGCACCCCGCTGACTAGTCCCGATCAGCAATACGAATGACCTATTGGGCATCAGTCCGACAAACGCTCTCAGCTATCAATTCACTTCCACTGGGCCAACTGGCTTGGTAGAGGTATATGACTCCGGTGTCGCTCTCCAAAAACTTCACTCTACCGGATATACGAGAGCTACGAAGGGATGGGTCGATAACGGATGGGGCCTAATTCTTTGGAAGCTGGCTGCCCTAGCGTTACTAGAGCCTTACAAAGAAGTTACCAGGTCAAGGCGTTGGTGCCGCGAAGAGGTCCAAAGACAGTTTGAGTATCGGTGAGAACACCGTTCCTTTGACTGACGCACACTCGTCCACTGACTACGGCTCTTCAGGCATCGTAAAGAGTTAGATGGGGCGTTCCGACCGCCTTTACGCCTCATTGCAGCCCAAGATGCTACTTCTGCCATGCCTCTGATCCTTTGCATCTCTGACATGATTTGGGCCGACGAACGCGTAGCTGACGATGGTACCCTTATAGAGCGTCATCCTGAGTTCGAGATTTCGGACGGATGGTACCGTCTCCGTGCTTCGGTGGACGAGCCAATGGCGCGTGCTGCTCGTCGAGGATTCTTGCGGATTGGTATGAAGATAGGATGCTCTGGCGCAAGGGTAAGCGTTCACGGCGTCAAGTGGCGGAGACTATCTGCTGAATTAGTTATAAGTTTGACAATGAACGGAAAGAACCAATGGAGATTCTGGATGCGTATTCATCGTGTCGTTTAATTCTGTCCGGCAATTCGACACATCTTGTTCCGTGGCATTCCAAACTTGGCTTCCAACGGGGCCCTTTCATTTCCTCCTTACGTAGCCTTACCCCCGATGGCGGTCTAGTGGCGGTGGCGGTGCTCACGGTCGTCAAGGTTAGCGGGATTTACCAACATGTATCATGAGAACGTGCTCACTCTAGTGACTGTTGAGGCTTATCCCATTGGTTACATTGATGTGAACCAAGCTGACACCTCCCAAGCACGTCCTCGCGCCCAAGCAGAAGAGGATCAAGAAGACCAAAAATGGAGGGTGAGCCCGGATTGTCTTGCCACTTCGCTTGCTTAGCGATAGATAGGAACGCCGCGACGCCCAAGGTTTTAAGTTGCACCAGCGAAAGGAGCGCATCTTGGACACGCTGGTCATGTGGGCAGATCAGGTAGAACGTTCTGCGGGAGGCAAGCTCGTGGATTGTGACGGAAGTGAGAACATATTTTCTAACGCATGGGTTGATGAATTTTGACATCTCTTTTAGCTTTAGAACCTCCTGAGCTCGAATCCTTGGTCGAGGAAGCTGAGACATCCAAAGCATTGCCCAGTTGGGCCCAAAACATCGAGGGCAAGAAAGCGGCGATTATTGCATTCTGGCTCCGGCGCCACTGCGCCACTACAAGAGATAACATCTCACGTGAGCTCGAAGACGAGCTCCAAGTACGTTCACCTACCACACGCATGATACGAAATTTATTCACAAGAAAATAGGAGGTATGCCCACCACGACAAGTCCGAAATTTTCGCGCAATTCGCTTCAAGGATGCCAGAGCAGGGAAGAAACCGGCAAATCGAGATGTTGTCGTGACGGTCTGGGATTTTTTACGACTCGCGACTTCCGACGATGGAGACGTGAACAGTGGATTCCAACCAGGAGACTCGTATATGGTACGTATTTCACGCGGACCATACATGTGCACATACTGAATAATAGCCAGGTAATGAATCTGATACCCATACAGCAGTCCTCGTGGATGGGTCACGAGCAGCAGGGATCGGAAATATATCTCTCGACGCGAAATAACACCAGATGGCTTTCCATTGATCATAAACGCTGACAATCGTCTAAGCCTTGCTCCAGATTCTGTCAATGCTAACTTATATGTATTTTTGTGCTCAACTTGACCCTCAAAGTGTATAGAACTTTTCACCTGTATATGTAGATAATCATGGTACCGGAAGTTCCATCTTATTGGCGCTTTATCTCAAGACTAATTGTAATGTTTTACTACTACACCATTGATGATTTCTTCTTCTGTTCTCTGATCAGTCTTCTTCAATTCGCTTTGACCATAGGCTCTGGTTCGGGCTTTTCTCCAGGCCTCCACGAGCGGAGCCGCCTCGTCAGGAAATCTCCGAATGATGCCTTGATCTTGCAACACAGGAGATTCTGAGAATGGGACCAGTTTCACTTCGTCATCAGGTATGCAGAAGTAAAAGACTCCCAAGCGGGTGTAACCTCGTTGATCTTCTGGAGGCTGGACTACTCGATGGATTGTGGCTTTGTAGAAACCTCCCGACAAGAATTCCAAACAGTCGCCAGCATTGATCACCTATGGTTCGAATACATCATCAAGACGCTATGGCCAAGTCTCCAGGCTTACCAGCGCGTTGTCAATGTGCTTGACCCATCGCCAGGCGCCATCGGGGGAGAGAATCTGCAAGGCCGAGACTGGTTGACTCCATAGTATCGTGACACTCCCAAAGTCTAGCTGAGATAAGTCAAACTTCTCCGGGACTGACATGACAGGATACCAGTATGTCCTTTCAGCCAGACATTATTGGTTTTGTTCTCGTCGTCTTCAGATCGCGGATAACTAGCAACATCGTCGGATCGAGTTTTCGGCCCTCGCTCTCCTGCGTGCTCACTATTTCATGAATCTGACTAAGTCTATTTCAGGAAATCATGATGTCTTTCAAATGAGAAGCTTTACCGTATGTCTCTCCGACGCTTTTGTAGCCATGTATGTTGACAAACGTTTCCTCAGGCAATTCCAGACCAAGAGCAAGCAACCTTGATCTCCTTAGCCAGCAGTAACAGTACGACGACGCAAGAGTACCTTAGAATAGGATGCAAGACGTTCTCATGATTATATCGCGCAAATGCCTCAATTTCCGGCAGGAACGGACGCAGAGGTTCCGGGTGTGCTTTCTTAGTGACGTCCCGGTTCACTGTGGCCGTCTATGAGGACCATCACTGTCTTTTGCCAACTATCTCACAGCAACTCACCATTATAATGCTCATTCTGGTCCTGTACCCCAGCATCTATATGCCAATACGATCGCGGTTTATACCCCTGATAAGAACCAACTTCTTTCATCTTCCCGGCATATTGTTGTTTTTCCTCAGGTGCAACTCGTGCAAAAGGGACGTCGGCGATGTCGAATATTCTATCTGTCTTCTGGGAGTCAGGGAACAAAAATCAAGGATTATTGGCTTGGGGGGATTCACTTGTTCTGGTGTGTATCCGTGGTTTATGCAATAGAAGAATCCGCTTGTGCGCATTGCATTTCGAACTTGATTCGCGAGTGCTTTACGACCCTCGGGCGTCCTAGCGAGACTCAGATCGATCACTTCAAGATCTGCATAGTCCACTGTCGAAATATCAAGTGAGAATTACACGAATAGATTATCTATGAAGGTAGAACTAACGAGGTTCTGTCGTTGGAGGAGGATGGACATAATGAGGTGTATATGGACGAATGACGGCGGGCATGATCAGTTCGAGTAGATGTAGATCTCACGTCCATTCTCTCAAGAATACTTGCAGTTATAGGCTCTTGGACATGTGGTTTCCCGTGGCGCAATCGAAGGTTCTCATTCGCCTGACAGGCCCGTAATCTCAGAAGGGAAATGTTTCCCAGCCATGCATGGTCACAATGGTATTCGAAACGAGAGACAGAGAGACAGTTGCTTCTAGCAAGCTAGTTATCAACACTAGCAAAACAAATAAACCCAAGGTGGAATCGTCAACGCTCTGCCGACTGGGGCAGATCAACCGTAAGTAACGGTTCAAGATATGAAGAAATGGCTTCAAGCCAGCATATGTTTGGTCGCGTTGCTCATGCGGAAGCATACGTTTGACCAAGAGGTGAGATGGAGTTATCGGAATTGACAAGGATGCCAGACAAATCCCCGAAATAAGCGTCTAGGGAAAAGAGCGTCAGTGGACATATATAACTGAATTCAGACTATCCTCACAAGCTTGGACAGAAGACAGGTTATCCAGGAATGGCAGCATCGTTTCCAAGAATGTTTGCTGCTGGGCGGTGGTACCACTTGCACCGAACTCGGTTACCCAGACGGGCTTGCCATACTTAGTACCCTGGACAAAATCTGAGCATTCTCAAATGGAGGCGGTCTGAGAGACTCACGATGGAAGTAATGTAGTTCTTGTAGTATGCTACATTCGTGGCTGAGTCGTAGATATGCATGGCAATGCCATCAATAGTACAGCCGGTGCAAGCAGCAAGGAAAGCGTCCATCCACGGTGTTCCCATGAGAGGAGCAGTGGTAGAGAAGCCATTAGTGATAGCAGGACTAATGAGTTTGACTTTGCCGGCGAAAGGCTGCATATACGTCTTCCAGGCAGCTGCAGCTTGGGCCGGAGTCAAGTTGGATTGAGAACTGAGATCAGGTTCGTTGAAACCGAGGAGATATTCTGCACCGTTCGCGATGGCGGTGGTTGCGGTTGAAATCCAGTTTGCCGTGTGACCGCTGTCGGCACCCCAGAGCATCGGCACGTAGAGGAAGTTCTTGGAGAGGGTACCTCCGGGAACTTTATCCCAGTTGTAAGCCCAAGAAGCGCTACGAACATGTATGAGTACACTGAACAGTCAACATAAGCAAAAAACGTACGCATTTACGAAAGGGGTCGTAGCAGCGACATTGTTGAAGCTCAGACCCTTCTTGTTTTTGAGGGGAGCGACAGAAGCGACTTTGGTGGCCGCAGGCGTACTAGAGGACGTGGTTGGGGTGACTACTTTAACAGTCGATGTTGGGTGAGCGGTGGAAGTGACCACAGTGGAAGTATGAGAGGTGGTAGTGGGGACGGATGAATGCGACGAGGATACGGCGAGAACAGCACCGGGAGTGCTGGTAGCTGTGGAAGACTTGGTTATGGTACGTGTCACGACAAGAGTCGTGGTGCCCCATAAGGAACAACCGTACTGGCTCATGGCTGCGGGGTCTGGAACGGGGGAGGCATTGGTGAAGGAGAGGAGTGAAGCGAGAGCGAGGAAAGAGAGAGTGAGCTGCATTTTGCTGAATCCGGATCCAGAAGACAAAGAGAAGAAATAGAGAACAGAGAACGGAGAGAAACTTGCAGCACGAGAACAGGAAGTCAAGGCATTATAAGCACATGAGGACGGCGAGACCGGATATTGAGCACCATGGCGACTTGGAAGAGCATAGTAATCAGAAAGGGTTCATTCTCATATGAGTACTCGGCAAGCTCGGCAATCCAATAGCACCGGACAATCAGGGGTAGAATCCAAGCAGAGGCTCGTTTGTAATGGGTATAGCGGATGTATTGTGGATGGTATTGAGGGCATTAACATTAGAGTTCGTGGGTATAGACGTGGTTAACATGTAGCTAGATAATCAAACTGGGAGTGTTCAGTGGATGAATTCTGAGCCGCCAGGAACACGATTATTACTGACCTATTTCGCTAATAATTCGTAGTGATGGTTGTCTTTGTCGATGAGCCACTTTCCACGTTCTCAGCGATCCTCGGCCTTAGCGCCGTCCGCGTTCTCCACAGAACAACGACGATGAACACGAGCAACGCCGCACCCGAGAGCCCGCCAACGAGGCCACCGATGAGTGCACTGTTGACGTTCTTGTGGCTGTCGACATCGGACACTTGACGACGGATCTGGTCACCCAAGCTACTCGGCGAATCTGTTCAGCAGCAATTCTCCGTCCAGCCCCAACTCAAACAATACTCACGACATGTCGTCCGCTCTTGTTCTTTCAGCCTGGCAGTTCACTGGAGACAAGCCAGACGCTCCGCCAGAACTTCCCACTGCACTCAGGTTCGTGTTGATCCATGCGTCTGGCCTCGAGGTTTCGCGGGCGACGGACCTTGCCGTACTCCAAACAATGACCTCACGTTAGCCACAATGATGTCTGATAATATATGGGTATGGTACTAGTACATGTCCAGCGAAAGAGGGTATGGGCGTCGAATAATAAAGATAGAATATGAATATACGGCCCTCGAACCTCACCACCCTCGGTTGTCGTCCTCCAGCTCCTGTATTAAAATGTTAGCATTTAACATCGAACTCTGGGTGCAGCCACTCACATCAGATGCCTGTCGACTTCTTGAAGGCGTATTCATGCGGGACAAGAACCGAGTGAGCGTGGAGCGTTGGGGTTTACGGGGTGCCTGACATTGAGACGCAGGTGCGAGTTGGATGGGACGAGCCTGGTGCAAGTTCAGGAACACACAAGAAGTATCATCGAACAGTAGGCTCACCGTAGGCAAGACGCAGATATGGCTAGTCAGCGTCGATCCTACGATCAGGGGGCTCAGATGGTGGTTCTCATACGACGGAAGGTTGCCGTGAGTCTAAAAGCCAATCTGTCAGAACGGAAGTATTCAATAAATCAAAGAACGAACCTGAGTATTCCTGATCGTGTTCGAGCTAAGGATGATCTAGAGAGAATGACAATGAGCTCTGCTTGACGAGTTCGATGAACTGAATCATACATTTCCATACTCTGGAGGTGTAGCGCTAACACCTTCTTGACGATGGCTCAATTCGGATCTCTGAGGGTACACTGAATTAGCAGGAGCTCTAATCCCGATGTCAGACCGCCCCACTTACTGATCTCAATGAGTGCCCTAGCTTCGTCTGCATGTTGTCCGAGGTTTAATGGGTAGATGGTTCGAGAGGTACGTGAATGATTAAATGGACAGAGCAAAGTTTTACGCGAGCAGGTTGATGCACGAGGGCGGGCTCTCGGTTGCATGGCCTGTCGCTTGCAGCTTTTATAGTGGTTTGATGATGACCCTGCGTCCTTAGCCAGACTGACGTATTTGACGTTGTATTTCGTCCACTTTTTGCAGCTCGTTCAAGTTTGACTTTCTCGTAGCGTAGACTCCCACCAATGCAAGATCTCCATCTGGCATCAGCCCATAGCGGCACTGGTCTTGATAGCAGCTGAGGGGTACAATAAGCGATAATTCTCCTCGGCAGGAACTCTGGCAAGGTGGCCGTCTGGGGTCCGGAATGTCATCGGTTCCAATTGACAGAATGGAGATCAAGGCTATTCAACGAACGAGACGAACGGCTCCTTTTGCAGCGTGCATCTTGAGATGCATCACGCGGAGACGCTCGTCTTATCGAACCCCGTGCCTAAATTGCGATCACCACTCCTTTGGCTGGATTGCCTGCAGGGGCATAACACCCTGGAGATGTCCGTAGAATCGGGGCAGTACGGCAGCTTATCCACAGATTCAGGCTAGCACACTACACGTGGACAATCTACCGTGACGCTGAGCCCAGTGGGGACGGCCAAAGATACCAGAACAAGTGTTTGCCCGAGATATCATCGAGGGTTGCAGACGGTGGAAGGAAGCTCAGACGAGTACAAGTGACTCAGCAGTTTGGTCGAGACATGCGAGCTGGTAGCTGGCTCCGTGACCCACATGTTCGTTCGAACGTCGCGCCCGGCTGCCGCTTAGCCGTCAAGAGTGTTCTTTGCCCTCTATTTACCGCAGAAGGCCCGAGCTCAACTTTTCGATGTCTTGGTCATCCCATTCAGACCGTAAACTCGAGTATGCCGACTGGACGGAAGCTTTCAATGATGGGCATTGCAGGGATGAATGATCGCGGGAATAGCCTGGGGTTCAAAGCATTCAAAAAGTCGAGGATGGGTCTGCTACACCCACGATGATCTTGACGATTTCGCAGTCTCAATTTATTGACAAGAATGGATGAAGAAATCAGCATATCTGTATCTGCCGGCAGGGAGTTTGGTTGATCGTCATGGACCAGGGAAGACGCCGGGTTTCAACTGACTGGGAGTGGCACGAGCATGTATGCGGATCCCCTTCAATGCCACCCAAATGCAGTTCGAAATATTCTGTGCTTGCTCGTCTGCCACACCTTATTCCACATTCTATTCGCTCTGTCCGCTAGCCCTCCTCTTCCACGCCAATGGCGTCCTTGACTCCATCTCGTTCTCTCAAAGAGAAAGCTCTCAAGTCGTTTCGTCGACTCTCCTGGGGCGATTCACATGGCGACAAAGGTCACCCTAGCGCAAGCGCGAGCACCGGTACTATCATCCCTCCCAAGCCAATTTCGAGTCGGACAAGTTTTCTCCTCGCCATTGATGAGGGCGACACTGTTATCATGTCAGTCTCGTGCTTCAGTTCTTGCCGATCCTTAAATTGACACTGTCATACAGCGTCCAGTAAATATTATCCTCTTCCACATCTTGCGCTTCCACTCACCAGCATCGTCACAGGCTTGATGAAAGGCCTTTCTGTTGTCACGATGAATTGAGAGACATGGAGTGGGACCAGCTGTTCGAAGTCGCCCGAGACCTGAATCGAAATTTCCCACCACCGCTCAAAATACCTATCTATTCCTTTGAAACTACTATTGAGCTTTTGAATTGTTTGGAAGAACTTCTGGGCTTTACTATGTTGGTCAACCTTGTCAGATCCATCCATTCTTTCTGATGGTCTCGTGACAGAACCCGTCGCCAGAGTCAGGTTGACGAAGGATCTAATGTACTAGAAGAGATCCTGAAGCACGTCTCACCACCTTCATCGCCTCCTCAGCGATTTCCTCCATCGTCTCGATTCGATATGTTACCATCCTCTTCGCCAGCCAGTGGACGAACGTTAGATGTCGTTTTTGAAGATGAGGGAGAAGGGAGCTATCGCGGGTCAAAGAGAAGTAAAAGAAGCAGAGTGAGTTCAATGCATTTTGTGGTATCATTGTCATCTGACCAACGGCTATAGACGAGCTCCTTAGGCAGTCTGCCTCCTACTCCGACAAAAAGACATCATAGCATGGCTGTTCATGGACCTCCGAAAGATCTTTACGAATCCCAACCCACTCATGACTCTGGTGTTACGGCGTCCCTTGACGGGGAAGTGAAAGCGTTCATGGAAAATCTTCCCGTGAGTCACTGTCTGCCGCAATACTTCTTAAGCTAAGATTGGATCGTAGGGCTCTGTCCGAAGCCTTGATGCAACAGTAGATCCCGATGCTCCCATAAAGTTCTCCACCCCCAAAACGAAGAAAAGACGATCGCTACCGTTTTCTGCTGCGAACTTCTGGAAGAGACTAGGTTGAAGCGCGCGTTATATTGTCCACCCTCCATTTGTAGAGCCTGTTATCCATCATTCAGCCTGTATCATCCACCCGCCCATTATTATCCTTTATTATATCACGTCTCACAATTTCAAAAGTTCACGCAAGGCCCACGAGGGACCACGAGCTCGTTCTACAAATCGACAGGCCAGGTATCATCATTCAAGGGCACCAATAGAAAACTAGTACATGATCTTCTCAATAGCATCCTTGATAGTCTGGATCTGGCTGCTAAGTTCCTTGGACTCGTTGGTGGTGACACTGGCAGCGATGACAGGTCGTGAAACGCCACAGGCGCGTCCAAGGGCAGTCTTGGAAGGAACGAAGACATATGGGACGTTCTGAAGGCGGTGTTAGTGATCGTTGGTGGTATTGGTAACATTCGCACCTTGTCCTCGCAAAGAAGAGGGAGATGGAGGAGAATCTCAATGGGCTCGGTATCAGCAGTCAAGACGATGAACTCGGCAATGCCTCTGTTGAGAGTCTTGGTAG